>CM076570.1:169832581-170432581 GCA_034641835.2 Pinus albicaulis
TGCATGCGACTGCCATTTTGTAGATCTACTATTTATGAAAATTTTTGGGCCTGGAGAATTGCTCTGCTGTGTCCGGAGCATTTTTTACAGTGAGGAACGCCTTTCATTTCATGTGAAAAGGTTTCCGGTTGCCTAAGTTATGACAGTTTAGATATGGAGGTATAAAGTATCTATATTGCAGTTATATTTGTTAATAGTTCTGCTTATTTTGGTTCCCTCTGTTTATTTCGGTTTTAGGTTTTATTTATTTGCTAGATCTATACCCTCTTCTTTGTGTATGCTCTTTGCTTTGCGTTGTGTGTGATCTCGACAAATCAGAAACAGGGAAAAGAGATTTTTTTTGCTACATATGTTCTTTCCCCGCGTCTTTCTGCGATCTCGGGAAATTAGAAATAGTGAAAAATAGATAGTTGTCGGTAAGGCTAACCGAAAATCTAACATTCTGCCGTAAGGCTTGCATTTTTTTTTTTTGCTCGGATTTTTGTGCTTTTTTGTGTAGGAAAAGGCATGCACACCAAAGAGAAAAAAAAAATTCAAATAATTACAGAATCATTTTACTATTTCACTTGGTGAGAAGTTAGTTTATGAGAATAGAGGTCTTGGGTTCAAGTCTCTTTCTCAAGCTTCTTATGTAAAATTTTTTTTGTTAAAGGGGTTGGATTTTTTTTAAAGTTGAACTTCATCATCAAATTTCAAACCGTTCACGTAACTGTTCGACATCTACAACTTGTTTTTTCAAAAAGGCATAACTTCTTCATCCGGAAGTCGTTTTTTGAGCCGTTTTTTTGAATCTGCCTAATTTTTCGAGATATTTCCATTGGAGCAGTTAGTTTCAGATTTTCTCAGCTTCAATTTTTTTTTTTTAAATATGGAAAGTGCATGCCTGATTATTCTTAACAACACCAATTGTTTCCAATGGCTACCTCACATGGTAGATATAATTAGAAGTAAAGGGCTTTATAGAATAGCCACATGCCAAGAAACTAAACCTTCTGATGATGATAAAGTCGCTAAATGAGAAAATAAACAAGATCAAACACGAGGGTTGATAGGAATGTCCATTTCTCAAGATCTTCGATTTCATATCCTTGACATTGACACCCCTCATGAAGCCCTGGATAATCTAAATTCCGTCTTTGGCATTCAAAATCAAATCATGGCCCACCAGCTTGAAAATGAGTTGCTTACTTTGGACCCCAATAATTTCTCCTCTATTGAAGATTTTTTTTTCCAAATTCAAGACCCTTAGACTTCTTTTAGAAGGTTGTAAGGTCAAAAAGGAAGATGGTAGCCTCATCTATTGCATTCTTTCTAAGCTTGGCCCTGCATACTCTGTATTTGTTTCCACCTTCCATTCCATTAGAGAAGTCATCATTTCTTCAGGAACCACCTACAAGAACCCATCTTTTGATGCCTTTTGCGATTCTTTGATAAGAGAATAAGAAAAACTCTTACGCCTTGGTCTTATCACTTCCGGAAACACTTCTAAGAAAGCCTTAGCAGCCCAACAACAATCATATCAAAAGAATCCCAAGAAGCAGTATCCTAAAAAGTATGGTCCGAAACCAAACAAGGGTCCTAAGCAATTTTAGCCGCAAACTGAAAAAGCAACTGACCAAAATGATAAGGCAAATAAAAGCAAAGGGAAGAAGACAGATAAACATTGCAACTTTTGTAATCGTGATGGCCATATAGATTCCAAATGTTTTAAGAATATGGAAGCCTTAGAAGCAGCAATGAAGAAGCACAAAATCAATTTGGAGCACTCTTCACCTTCATCTTCAGGAATGACACTTTCTACTTGTGGTTGTCAAGCATCAAGATCTGGTTATGCATTAAATGTATCTTCTTCTTCTCATTCTCATGAGTGGCTCATTGATTCTGGAGCTTCTTACCACATGGCCAAAAATAAATCCATGTTTTCTTCTTTAAATGATTGTAACACCAAACATATTTATGTTGGTGATGATAAATCTCTTAGTGTTGTAGGATATGGAACCATTCATCTAGATAATGGTCAGTTTAATGATGTACTATGTGTTCCTACCTTGTCATGCAACCTTCTATCTATTTATCAGATAACTCATTCAGGTGAAGGGAAAATAGTAGAATTCTCACCTCATGATGTTGTAATCAAGGACCTCAAAGATCCTAGACATATTTTATCTACTGGCATTGCTGATGATTCCACAAGGTTGTATAAGTTTGACAACTTTGGGTCATCATGTCTTCCCTCCGTTTTTTTTGCTCATAATGATGAAGTGAGCAAACTCTGGCATGAGCGATTTGGTCACTTAAACTATTGCTCCCTTCAAACTCTATGTAAGGAAAATATGGTGATGGGTCTTCCTATGGTATCTTGCCGAGATGCTGTTTGCTCCAGATGTGTACTCAGAAAACATCATCGGGATAGTTTTGACAAACGTGCCTCTTGGCATGCTTCAACCCCTTTGCAGCGTGTGCACGGTGATTTATGTGGTCCACTTCCTGTTGTTTCTTTCTCTGGTTGCAAGTACTTCTTAACTTTCATTGATGATTTTTCAAAACGCACTTGGGTATACTTCTTAAAACTCAAGAGTGAAGTTTTTAACATGTTCTTGGCCTTTAAGGCCTATGTTGAGAAACAATCTGGACATCCAATTCTTATGTTAAGATCAGACAATGGAGGAGAATATGTTAACAACAAATTTATCAACTTTTTCACTGAGCATGGCATTAAATTGCAACATAATATTCCATATATGCCACGACAAAATGGTGTAGTTGAAAGGAAGAATCACACCTTAAAAGAAATGGCTAATTGTATGCTTCAATCTAAAGGACTTAGTCTCAATTTTTTGGCAACTGTGAAAATTACATAGTAAATCGCACTCCTACTAAGGTTTTAAAGAATATAACTTCAGAAGAAGCTTGGAGCTCAATCAAACCAGATGTAAGTCACTTTCGTATTTTTGGAAGTGATGCTTGGGCCCATATTCCAGATGTGAAACATAAAGCCTTAGAACCTAAGAGTGAAAAATGCATTTTTGTTGGATATTCTGAAGATGTCAAAGGATATAGACTTCTTCAACCAAAATACAAAAATATAATCATTAGAAGAGATGTAAAATTTGATGAAAATATATCGGCCTGCGAGCCTAGTTCGGCGGGTGTGCCACCTTTGGTCTGCGAGCCTGATTCGGCATATGTGCCAACTCTCTCTCTCTCCTATTTTTAATAGAATTCCTTCTAGTTCAGATGATGACAACGAGGATGACACTCCTCCTCCACCTCTTGAAATTATTCCTTTTACTCCACCGCTTCCAAGATGGGTTCGCTCTACTCGGGATGCAGCAGGTTCTCTTGCAGGTGACCCTGCAGATTGACGACGTACACGTTCTCAGTTCGAAAGAGCCTCTTCCTTATTGGCTCAAGTTCTAGCAAATCCTGATCTAGAAACCTTTGAAGAAGCTTCCGATCATCCAGATTGGGATGAAGCCATGAATGAAGAATATCATTCCTTATTGGCAAACGATACTTGGGATCTTGTTCCTCTTGCAAAAGGAAGAAAACTTGTTAGATGCAGATGGGTTTACAAAACAAAGTTTGGACCAGATGGAAAAGTGGATAGACATAAAGCTCGTATTGTCGTTAAAGGTTTTTCACAAGTTGAAGGCATTGACTATACTGAAACCTTCTCCCCTGTTGCCAAAATGAATTC
This sequence comes from Pinus albicaulis, assembly GCA_034641835.2. NCBI lineage: Eukaryota > Viridiplantae > Streptophyta > Pinopsida > Pinales > Pinaceae > Pinus > Pinus albicaulis. Next base: position 169,836,282 of record CM076570.1, read on the forward strand.
TATCCGCCTTTTTCTTACCCTTGCTGCCTTCTTTAAATGGGAAGTCCATCAAATGGATGTTAAATCCGCCTTCTTACATGGAGATTTGCATGAAGAAATATACATGGAACAACCCTCCGGCTTTATCCAAAACGACTCTAGCCTTGTTTTTCGCCTTAGGAAGTCTCTCTATGGTCTCAAACAAGCTCCTCAGGCTTGGTATGCCAAAATAGATAGATTTCTATTAGATAATGGCTTTTATAGGTGTCATTCTGACAATACTGTCTACACCAAGAAAGTGGTTAAGTCCTTCACCATCCTTGTTCTTTATGTTGATGATCTTATCCTTACTGGATGTGATCCAAACCATATAAACCATGTGAAGTCTAGCCTCAAAAATAAGTTTGAAATGACAAACTTAGGACACTTGCATTATTTACTTGGTCTTCAAGTCTTGCAATCCAAGGAAGGCATTACTTTCTCTCAGTCCAAGTATGCCTGTGATATTCTACATCACTTTCACATGGAATAATGTAAGCCAGCCCCTTCTCCCTTTCAGTTTGGAGTCAAGATTTCAGTCACTTGTACTACCTCTGAAGTTGATGCTACCTTATACCGTCAACTTGTTGGTAAACTTCTGTATCTAACCCATACTCATCCTGACCTTTCCTTTGTCGTTGGTCTTGTCCCTCGGTTTACGCACCAAGCTCATGAAAGCTACTGGAAAGCAGCTACAAGAATAATTCGATATATTCGAGGTACAATTCAGTTCGAGATTCATTAAAGTGTAGGAGCATCTCCATCATTGATTGGTTTCACTGATTATGATTGGGTTGGTGACCCTGATGATCGAAAGTCTACTGCAGGATATGTATTCACTCTTGGTTTAGGACCTATTACTTGGTCTTGTAAGAAACAAAGTGCCATCTCTCTTTCTTCAACAGAAGTAGAGTATTGTGGTGCAGTTGAAGCCAGCAAGGAATCCATGTGGCTTCGTCAGATCCTGTCTGAATTTGGTCTTCATTAGCAACATCCAACTACACTTTGGTGTGATAATCAGAGTGCCATTTAGCTATGTAAAGATTCAGTTCAACATCAACGTATTAAACACATTGAACTCCACATACACTTCATCAGAAAGCTCATTCATGATCGTGTTCTTGAAGTGCAGTACTGTCCAACCAATGATCAAGTAGCTGATATCTTTACAAAGGCTCTCACAGAAGCGAAGTTTACCAAACTTCGATCCATGCTTGGAGTTCAGGAAATTTGTCATTAAGGGGGGATAGGCTCTAATGCCTCCTTCCTTCTCCTATTGTGTCACTTTTGTAAATCCTTCAATCCTATCCCAATTTGTTCTTAAGGGGGGATGTTAGGATATTTCGACACATAGAAAATAGGCTCCTTTTGTGTCACCTTTGTAAATCCTTCAATCCTATCCCAAGTTGTTCTTAAGGGGGGATATTAGGATATTCTGACGCATAGGAAATAGTTAAGAATAACTTAGTCTAGTGTAGAGTTAGGTAAAGTGTGTTTCTTTACTATGTACATTTGTAACTTATAATCCGACGGTCACGATTTGTAGTGATCTAACGGTTCACTCTCTCCTTGGTATTAACGACACTTGATCTGTGGCTTAACACCCGATTGGTCCATGGTCTCTATTTAAAGAGCACGAAGGGTCATTTGTCCGGTAACCGTTTATGAGAGAAACATATGTAACTTTTCCTTTTATATTAATAAATTGCCTGAAGTGGTCACGTTGGCTCAGGCCGTGGACTATTTCCCTCTTCGAGGGTTTTAACTACGTGATAATACTGGTGTACTGATTTGTGATCTGTTTGTGAGCGGTGACCTTTGGTTTTTGATCTATGGAACTTAACCTATAAATTCCTACAGTGATGCACTAAAAAATAACATATTCTAATTAATTATCACTATCTTTGTGAATAGGTTTTCGAACAAAACATCAAGTTGGAATACATCAATACAAAGGATCAAAGTGTAGATATATTTACCAAACCCCTTCCACGAGAAGCATTTGAACATCTTCACCAAAAGATGGGGGTCATTACTCTTGCATCACATTAAAATAACACATCAACGAGAGAATAAGCAACATGACAAGGGGAGAAAATTGATAGGAGAGTACTTGGGCACCCCATTTTCCATTAATGTCAAAGGGGGAGAGAGTGTTGAAATATTTTCATCAATAACAAAGGGGGAGATTTTTGGTCCATAATTTTCATTGATGAAATATAAGCTCTCTTGATGGAAATTAATGGATGCTTCTCTATGACATATGGAAAGGTTGGAGGACCATTTGATGAAGTTGAAAATGTCTGGGGACATGACATGAAGAACACTTGATGGCATGATGACATGGATGACATCATGAGCCTATGATGAAGAATCCTAACAAGAGGAAGCCTATCCATGAAGAAGTCTACATTTCCTACCTCCAATTCTACACCAATAAATGACCAGCCACATTAAAAAATAATTTTTACTACCTTAGAGGAAAAAATTCACTATGAAATCTACACCAAATTTTGGAGTATAATTTTTCCTTTCTAATGAGCCCTTACACGCCCCGAAACTCCAAATGGTTAGGGAGAATGAGAATTTACAAGTTTAAAATCATTTATGGATAGCGTTATCACTCCGCCGGATAGCTAGCCCTACCAAGTCGGAGAGGGATCTCTCCACAAGGTCACAACCAAGAGGGTTGGAGAAATTAGGGTTTTTAGGCTAGATATGGAGTGCAGGGGTTGTTTTGGTTGGGTTTCACTGGATGAAGAAATTAGGTAAAGGGAGCTAGGTCAGGGAAAATGAGATAGGGTTGCAGGTATTCAATGGGGCAAGATAGGAATAAGGGTTACCACTTTAAATATTATTGTGATGAATGAGAAGCTAGGAAGAGCATGGGAGATGTATTCTTCCTAAACAGTGGAAAATGGACAAATTATGATCACTTTCCCAAAACAGAGCATGAGCAAGCATGTGTTCTGCCTATCAAATTGAAAGAGATCATATCATAGAGACGTAATGAAAATGAATACAACACATTCTAACATATGAAACAGAAGAAAAAATAATGATAAACATCATATCACATGTATCCCAAAAAATAGCTGCAACTTTTCTTTATTAACTGGCCAAACTAAGTACAATAGTTTCCTTGATCAACAAGCTAACATCCAAATAGATTCCAACCCTTGCCGAGAGTGAAGAAAGAGACTAACTAGACATGAAAACAACCTTCACTCATCCTTAGAGATTGAATCCATGAGGTGGGGAAGAGATCCGCAAAGTACTTAACTAAAAGCTGAAGTGTAGGATGGTCCAAGTGACTCATTCCTAATTACACTCAAACTGATTCATTTTGACTCAATGATAACTTTTACCTAATGAATCTACCTCTAGGTAAATAATCACAAACATAATTAAATTTACCATCATTAATTACATAGGTAGAAAGATGATTTTCTGAAGAAGAGTCAAAATTTCAGAGAATTCCAAAAAAATCAGATAAATGGTCATTTGCGTCGTCGATGTTTAGGGCCACTTTTGAATGACCTACAGGTGTCCAAATCAGGCCCATGATGGCTTGTTGGAAAGCCCTTATAGTCCTCTTTCTGAATATGGATCCAGTTTTGAAAATGAAGGTCATTTCCCCCTCAAAAAGTCATTCTCCCAAGACTAGTATTTGCGCAGCGCCTAGGTTAAAACAAGGGCAGAAAGGTCATTTTTAGGTGGTTTTTGGCCTTTTCACCTATCAAAACTGCAAACCAAGGCTTGAAACATGGTTTTCTAGAATAAATTGGTATTTAGGAATCCAATGGTATCTTTATTTTCCTTAAAAAGTGCCCGAAACATTTGCGTAGCACCTAAGGCGCTACACAAATGACCAAATTTCTGCTATATGTCTGTCCAAAAAAACTTAGAAAATTCCATATTTTGCAAAAAAGTTTGAAAATGCATCAAAATTGGTAGAATAGCTGATGATCATGTGGCTAGGCTTGGAGGGAAGCTTCAACAAGTATGTCCAATTTCTTCTTCTCCTCCATGGTCAAATGCTCAATTTTTGCATTGGCTCTTTTGAGCTTGGCCATTGCAATTTTCTCCTTTAGGGCATGATGTTTGAATTTCCTCCTCAATAGGTCATTGTATTTGTTAGCCTTTGCTAGCAAACTCTCCAAGTTATGATTATATTTATCAAGCCATGGCTCCCTGTTTTCATTGATCACTATAGCAGCTGCTCATTTAGGGTCAGCTAATCAACAAGCTCATCCTCCCTTTGTCTTTCTAGAGCTAGATCTCTTTTCAGCCCTCTAGTTCTAGGTCTCTTCCTTGGTACTTGTTCCTATTCATCATGAATCAAGAAATACTTTTCAAGTGTTTCATCTAGCATGACTTTGGCCTTTTCTACCTCCCTTTGAGCAGTGATATACTTGACCTCATCAATTACCTGCTTAGTCTTCAATTTCTCATTCTCCTGCTCAAGGAAGTTTATGACATATATGGCCCCGTCAAGATTAGTTTGGAGCTCCTTAATCTTTACATCCTTAACTTTGATGGCTGCATTAGTGATTTTGTAATTTTCATCCTCATCTAGGTCAACAAGTTGAATTCCTGTTCTGTTTCATGAAGGTCCTCCTCATCATGAATGACTGCCTCAATTACCTTTTCTTTGCCCTTGTCCACCTGCTTTGTTGTTGTAGAAGGCATGGCTCCTTCCACTCTATGTGGAGAAAACACATGTCTGTGGCCTCTCTGGTAGGTTTTTGGCAATGGCTAAACCGCAACCATACTAGCCCACTTAGGCTCAATGTCCTCAATCCTACTAGGTGACCCAATGTCATGATGAGATGGAGATGAAGGAGGTGAAGGGGACTGATTTGATGATGGTGAATGTGCTATGGGCTGAGATGGAGGGATGAAAGTGGATGGCTAGGATGATGAAGGGAAATTTTGTGCATGTTGAGTGGATGGCTGGGATGATGAAGGGAAATTTTGTGCATGCTGAGTGGATGGCTCATTGAAAATATCATTAGCTATGAAGGTACTCCATGCAATGTTTAGTTGATTAAGATGGTGGAGGACTAAGATTTTTATGAGGGAATGATAGAATACACTTCTCATTTTCTGTTCATACTCCTTCTTCTGGGAAATTTATACCATCTTCTCTATACTCCGGAAAATACGATAGGGTATGTTAAGCATCCTTACCCTAGTGAAATGCATTAAGAGCTAGATGTGATAAGAATAAAGCCTTGAAAATATACCTTCACATGAAAAGTATTTCATGATTATCTTCATCATTGGTAGATATCTGTCGAGGAGGTGAGAAAAAGGAAAGAATCTCTTTGTCTAATTTTGGAGTCTTGGTTTTAAGAAGAAGTCAAATTCCTGTTTCTCCAAATTACCTTTCTTGAACCACTTCTCCCCAACATTTGGGATCTCGGTGGCAGCTGAAATAATAGAAGTGGATAAAGTAAAAGTGACACTAGCTAATGTAACTTGGTTGTCATGGAGTCCATATATGAAAATTCTAGTCAACATGGGATGGCGTTGGACCTCTAAATTTTTTCACAAAAATCATAACAACCAACATGTTTGAAACATGTCACAGTCAATGGAGAAGCCAAGAGTTCCCTAGTGTTGGTAGGTTCGAGTCTGAGTACTCTTCCCCCTTTATGTGGCCTCCTCACCTCTGTTTCCTCTCCTTCACTGAATGATGTGTTTTCTTCCTCTGCTGCCATGGTGTTTTTATCAAAACCCTAGGGATTAGGAATGGGAAATGGGAAAGGGAAAATGAGGGAGATGTTTGCTAGTTATGTGTGAAATGGGGGAGGGGATAGGCAGTAGTAATATGATGAGATTTAGGATAGGGATTTGGGGATTGGGAGCCTAGGTAGATGTAGCACCTAGGACTTAGGGTTTTGGGAGAAAGGTTTAGGAAAAGGGGATTTTGCAAATAAGGGGTTTGGGAATAATTTTTTTGTAAGTGTGGGAAGGATGCAAAGGGTAGGGGAGTGAAATTTGGGAGTTTTCACAAGTGTAATGGGATACTAGGGTTTTTTACCAATTCAAACACCAAATTTAAACCTCAATTTTGACAACACTTCAAAACATAAACTTTGTGAAAATGGTTTTAAATGGCATAAGCTCTTACTGATTTAGTTGGAGGTTGATGAGTAGACTGAGGGAGCTTTGAAGATGATGTTTTTTCCACTGAAACACGTTTCTAGGGCTTTCTTTTCATTTGTGTCATCTGTCAAGGATTTGCGCCCAAACCTGAGTGTTTGCGCCCTCAATTGAACATTTGTGCCCTTGACTATGCATTTGCGCCCTCGCTTCAGCGTTTGTGCCCTCAACTGTGTATTTGCGCCCTCGCTTCAGCGTTTGCGCCCTCTGCTAAGTTTTCTTCACCAATTTCGCCCAGAAACTCAAAATTCTGCTGTGTTAGAGTGCTTGCTTGGTGTTTGGACTAGGAAAATTAATTTAAAAAAATGTCAACGAGTCAGAAATACTTAAGTGAATTTGAATTTGGTTTGAAAAACCCACTTTTCTAGTGTTCATTTCACCTTTTTGAAAAAAATTGCTGATTAGCCTTTTCCTTTGATTTTTCTTCTTTGCAGGATGATGTTGCTGGAGTTTGGCGCTTTTCTCTTTCAATTTGGCATGTTTGATTTGAGTTGGAAGCTAGGGACAAAACTTATTACATATTATGAGCATAAAATTACATAAAAATTTAAAATAAATTGCTTGTCTGTTTTGAATAAAATTACATTTTAGTATGAAAATGATACTCTAAAAGAAAAATTACAACTTTAAAAATGATATTTACATGTTGATAAATCCTCTGCAGATGATTGAGAAAGTTTTATTTGAGTCACTCTCACATCTTTTCTCACCTTATTGAGATGAAATGGCATATTTACGAACCTTGAAAAATGAAACCTAATTGACCTAATTGGAACTTGGATGACTTGACTCCATGGTTGACTTTGATTGACATGATGACATAGTGAAATGAGCTTTTAATATTGTTCTGTGCTCAACAAGACATGAAAGTGGGTCAGAAAATGTGAAATTTTGAGGGAGAGTGAGGTTTTTTGACTAAGGCTACCATCAATGAATCAATTTTTTGCATGACCTAATGGAATGATAAAAAATTTCTGAATGGGACCCCTAAAATGAATACAAAAAGTGTAATTTTTATCACTGATGGCAGAATGAAAATTCTGAACAGACAGTGAGCCGATTTGAACTTTTTCTCACGTCAGCCTTCCCTAAAGAGACATGTCGTTTCATTTAAGCATGGAAAGAACAATATAAATATAGTGCTCAATATTTATTCTTCATCATCAGCTTGGTCATATATATATATACATAAGATCAACTCCGAGATACATATACAAGAATAAGGACACATGTTCACATATTGTGAAAAATCAAGGAAAATATATCACGGTGGAATGGCTGCTTCTTGAACCTACATAATTTCTTGTATCAAGACTAATCTAGATCTTATCTCCAGTTCAATGAACCAGAGTTCAGATTTGTGGTGCCTTTGAAATTTTCGGAGCAGTGGTTAAATTTCAAACCTGTTTATGTTGTTAGTGAAAGTTTTGGTCCTGTGGAGGACAACACTCTAAGAGATCGGATCTGGTGCATATACTGTGGCTCATAATGTTGGTTAAAAGAGCTCGAACTGTGCTAAAAAACAATGGGTCAGACTGTTGGTTAAAAGAGTTCTTACTCTGTTCAAAACAGTGGATCGGACCCAGTGTTTCTCCCCTGCTCGGATTGTGGTTTATCTACTATTACAGAGCAATAGAACTACATACTTCAGAGCTGTGTGTAGATCTATGTAGTTGAGGCATCAAATCATCTCATCTTGCTTCAAAAATTCCAAGAGGAAGGTTGGTTGAAGGCTCAATCTGCAAGTGTGTAGATAGTATAATAGAAGATCGAACATGTGGCAGTAACTCACCCAGATTTGGTGATGAAGAATGATGCAAAATAAATAATGCTTATTTATAGATGAATAGTGCATAAGTATTAGTGCAGTGCGTTGGAGAACTCTTGGTGCATAATTGATAAAGAAGCGTGAAGCAGAATAGATGGTGCAATATTGTGTAGATTAATGCATTGGAGCACCTTTAAATCAATATTCCAATTAAGAAGCGAAGAAGGATTGGTGTCCTTGGGGTAGGATCTCCTAAACACAAGGTTGGTGCCTTGAGAAGATAGGGTCGAAGCCCTAGGGGTCAGAGCCTCATCAAACTCAAAGTTGGTGCTTGGCAACAGATTGGTGCCTGGATTATTGAAGGGTTGGTACTCTCACATCTTATTGTACTCATTCATTTGAAAAAGGATTATAATTATTCTTGTTTCGTAAAAAAATTATCATTATACATTTATTGGATTATACTTGTGAATAATCTAATTGGTTAAAATAAAAATTGAAAAGAAACACTGATTCACCCCTCTCTCAGTATTTCCAACAGTAAAAATAATTATTATTTATCTCGGTCCGTCAACTACCAGATTTACCCATGATCTTTTACTTATGTGATGTGGTTAGAATTTCACTGAAAAGAGCATTAAAAGAACACATATGCATGCTTTAAGCAAGAGGAAACAAGAAGATAGTCAACAACACAAGAACATGAGACGTTTGATAACGGAGTTCACCAAATGTGGGCTACGTCTCCGGGCCCGGTGTCAAGATGGGGTAGGCCGCTTCATATAGTGCTAGAAATGGTGATGATGTACATGGACTATGTTTTCTATCAAACAAGGATAGATTCCCTCAATATGAGTGGCTTGTCTCACCACGAGACGTTCCGCTACATGAACTCTCACTCACAATAGGCCTCCTATCAACATGACATAATCTCACACAAGGTGACGATGAGGACCCCTTCATCAAGGTTACATAGGGATCTCAATCAAACATAAGAATCCATGGTGAATACATCTCGCATGAAGTAAAAACATAGATCCTGCAACATACATCAAGCGGGGATCTAAAAAACACATTACATCTCACAACAAATGATAAAATAAGCACATGACATCAATATTGCATATACCTTGTTGTGGCTCATTTTCATTTTTCTTTATTCTATTTTCGAAAATACAAAAAAAGCATATATTTAGAAAATATGACAAAATGTAAATCCTTCATATGCCGGAAAATAATTTCATTTTTGTATATTGGTCGATTAATATGTTTTTCGAAAGCATGTGAAGGTGGGACCGACTGTTCCAATTAACACCCGTGCTAATCGTCGGGAAGGATTAAAAGAAGTTTGATTTAATGAAGATCAGCGGAAACCCGTGGGCACAAATATCCCGCAGGTTAGTAGAGGAGGTGCCTCTGCAGTTGACTCCGCTGACCGCCTACTGATCAAGATCGATGGTTCACAATCACTGCGGGGGCAGAACCCCAATGGATGCTCCATACCCTAGAGCACCCCCATAGTGACGTATACATCTAGCTGGGAGACAACTCATCTGTTGCGTCATGGTACCGTTACCTGTCTGATCAAGCATTAAATTGGCATTAATGTTTGAAAATCCACGCCATCTATATAAGGGTTGAAGTTTTCCTTTTCCTTATCAGTTTTCATTCCCAGTTGTCCAAGAAGTCATCCCAATCACTCTATTTGCTTATCTATGTGTTTAATTGTCCGCCACCTTGAACTATTTCATGGCTAAGCAGTGTTATTTGTCTGGCTCTTCTAGCCATATCCCTCTCATGGAAACTGAGCAAGATATTAGAGATACTACATGCACCGTTGAACATTTTCCTTTATACTAGCGAGTTCTTCTAAATGAGAGAAGTTGCCCCATATATTTAGCCATGGCCAATTCTGATGTTTTTTCTGCATGTGTTCCAAAAACCTATATTTTTCCTGAATTTGTGCATTGGTTAGTGTCTGCATTGTATCCTGGAAAATGTTTTGTGATGAATTGTTTAGGGGAGAATGTTCTTTAGGTCATAGCTCAATTAGTCCATCAAGCCCTTTGTTATCCCGAGTCTGAATCTTATATCCAGTTCACTAACAAATAATTGGAAACATTTTATGATAATCTTGCAGGACATGAGTTTACACATGTTATCTTCTTTCTGAAGCTGGACACAAAACGTTTTTCAACAGATGATAAAGAGTTCTCATTGGAGATTTTTGATGCAGAAGTCCAGCCAATACTACAATCTATGTCAAAGATACTTGGAAAGGAAGATGCTTCTGAAATTGACATGTCAGTTTTGGGGTTATTTTCCTTGATGATGAAGCCTAAAGTGGTGTTGGATATTCCCTCCTACTGGCAAGAGAACGTTAACACTCAACTTATGAGTCTGTCACTTACCGAGTGTTTCAAGTTTCCTTCACTGATCACTTATTTATTTTTTTATCAAAATGTAGAAGAATTTTTTACATTTGGGGCTAAATATTATGGATGAAAATAAGAAAATACAGTCAGTAGTATTTTTGACAGATACAATAAGAAATGAACCAGATGAGGGAGGGTTGTTTGATTTTCTGCTTATTTCATGCCAATTTCCTATAAGGTTTTGAATGGAGTTCCTCCTGCATGTTTTCTGCCAAAATCCTAGGAGTTTCTTCAGTTAAGTGCTAATTGTAAATTTGGGGATTGGTTTGTATATGATGATCATTCAGAAATTATATTATATGGAGTTGGGATTGATGCTTATAGATTACCAATCTTTGTTCCCATGAGATTGTTTGCCTTAGAGTTCATTATACAGAGTTTGAATGTCGAAGTACATTTTGTTCCAATGAAGAAGGGTCATTTATTTAAGTTGCCTATGTCTGTGGGACCATTCATATTGAACATGAGGAAAGCAGCAGGTGAAGCTAACAGGATGTTAGAAAACATGCACTTGTTACTAGGTGAGAAATGGGCCTATGATACTCACAACGTAATCCCTAACAAAAGGGTTGAAAATAGTTAGTCTGCTTTTTTTCATGACAGTAGGCCTAAAGTAGAGAAGTTGGATAACAAAGGTTTTTCAGACTCTGTTAGTTCCAACATTTAGAATCCAATCATTTCTGAAAAATTAAGAAAAAGAAGCAAAGATAAAGTTGTTGATTTTGAAGATGAAGAACAAAGAGCTGAGAAGAGGGCTAGATTTACTGATTAAATAACAAGCACCCAACTTGGTTTCCTTATTCAATTAGGAGATTCTCACAATGCACCAGCTTCATCTTCAAGACATGGAGATGTTCAGAATCAAGTTCCTTTGATCAATCAATTTTTTTCTCAAATTGCAGAAAAAAATCAGAAGATGAAAGCTAGTATGGAGGCTCAAGCTGAGTATCAGATTACTCTTGACCAAACTATATTTTTGACTACTATAGAATTAGAAAGGAACCAATTTAAGATTGATTTTTATCACCCATATGAAATGACAGTAGGTTCATCCAACAATTTTAAGAATATTAATTTAATTGTTGATGTGAAGAAAATCCCTTTACTTGACAAAGTTAATTTGCATATGCAGACATGCCAATTGATTGTTAATGACCTAAACAAAACTAGTGCAGCTGCTCAAAAAGCAGAAAATATGTTAGGAAAAGTGATTAAACAACTAAAATTGGAGAAAGCTAATTCCAGGGCTCTTTCAACTCAGAATGAAGAGTTGAAGAAGATAATTGTAGAAATTGGAGTGGATCCCAATGATAAATCAACTGTACAGAAGTTGTTATAAAGTGCTGAGTCAGAGATCAATGTGTTGAAGAAGAAGTTAAAGTTTCCTACTAGAGAACACCCAATGGAAACAGAGGTAGTAGAGGTAGAGAATGAAAAAGAGAGTCTTTTACAACAGCTGTTGCAGAAAGAGGAGGATATTTCTAAGTTAAAGGAGTCTATACTTAACTTGCAAAGTCAAATTGAATCTCATTCTTGCACCATATTCATGTCATCTGGAACTGATGATGCAATAACAAGATTGTCCCAGTTGAGCACAAAGTTGAAAATGAAAGAAATTGATCTTAAGAAGACTTAGAGAGAGCTTGAGACAGTGATGAAGATAATGTAGGCCAAAGAAAGAGAAGTCAATAAGTATAAATCATAATGCCAGACAACTTATGATGAAATCAAGAGTCTTAAATAAAAGCTGAAAGGAAACATAACTATGGTTCAAGCGAAGGATATTGTATGGAATGAAATCATTGAAGTGATGAAAACAACTTGGGAGTCCTTGACAATAGTGTCAGAGGAAAATAACATAGTCAAATATTTACAGGGACTAGTTATGGTTGACAAACAAAAGACTCTTAGCAAAGCTTTATGGGCAAAGAAATTCATTGATTTCATCAATTCAAAGACAGATCAGGAGCTTGAGGAAAATTAAATTAAAGATAGGACATTGCGTGTTCTAGAGATAAATAAGTTGATTGTGAAAAATGCTTGGAGGAAGTTAGCATAGAAGAAGTTGACAAAAATTAAACAAGCTGTAAACAGATTTGATAACATATATGACAAAAGGGCGAGAGCAGGGCTGCCATCATGTTGGGATCTCAAAGGCAGTCTTATATCATGGGATTCCTATGAGCCACTGTTACTGCTAGCAAAAAGTAAGTTTGATAATACCCATGAGAAAGCTGCAATCTTGAAAGGAGCTACAATTGTTAATTTCTTACATAAGCATTTTCAATTACTATGGATGGTAAAGACTTTGTTCATAGAACGACCTACTTTCAACAAGATCACCACCTTCAGATTAGAATATCACAAGTTGATCAATTCTCCCAAAACCAACATTGAAATCTAGAAGAAGTGCAGAGCATGGATGATTGATTCACCGAGTGACACCTCAGCATCTCAGAAGGGCACAAAAGCAAATCCGGAGAACACAGTGACAACCAATAAAATACAGATTCAACAAATAGATTGATGCTTTAGTTTTATTTATCTTTTTGTTGAAAGATCAATGTTGTAATGAAGTTTTTAATTTCCATGTAATAGGTAGTTTACATAGTTTTAGGTAGTTTGAACAATTACAAGTAGTTCCAGCAGTTACAAACTGCTTTTGTATTGTATTTAAACAAATGAGAAAGAAAGAGGAGGGTTCCGAGTTTTGTACCCTTGGATGACTGCAAATTTTGTATTTAATTTTATGAGAAATTAATGAAAGAAGATCAAGTTTCTTGCACCTGTTGATGTTGATGTGCCTTTCCAGTTTCATTCTGTGTTTATTATTATTTGAATGAAGTGAAGTAATGTAGCTGCAGGTCTCTTTATTACATCTGTAAGTAAGAGTTAAATAACCTTAATGAGTGCTCCTTCACTCCAACTATTCTGTCTACATAAATTCTTCTGAGACTTAAATTGATAGATTCTGTTTCTCAACATATCATTTTGGGTTTCCCTTCTAGTTATTCTTTTCATTCAATATCAACAGTTAATGGCATTGTGAAGTCTTTCATTATATCAGATTATTGAGGGTATTAAAGAATTAATTTCCAAAGTTATTAAACAAAAATCATCTGATATTATAATTTTGTGACATACATTTGTAAAATGTCTTAAGCAATGATTCCTTACCACATCCAAGGGATTGTCTCTTGAGATACAAAATTTTTTGGTGCCGTTGTCGGGGACGAAGAAGAAAAGTTAATTTTCCCTGGGTTTTCTTTATATTTCCTTTGGTTGTTCAGTGAGGAGGAAATATTCGGTTGTGTTTGTTATTTTCAGAATTATGGCTTTCAAAAGTCCTCAAACGAGGTTAGATACCTCGCAACAGAAATTTCCTGCTTTGTCAAATCCAGAAAAATGGTTTCTAAAAAGGCTCAGAAACCAAAAACCCCTTCAATACCTGATCCTACATTGTCTGCTCTTGGAAACAGTTCTCATAACCCTTTGTTTGAAGATATTTCCAAGGAACTCCCTTTCTTGGAACAAGATTCACCTTTCACACCCATTCATTTTCAAGAACCTAAGTTGGAAGAAAATTCTTTCGAGTCTATTTCTTTTACCTTTACACAAGCTCAGCAAAATATAGTTGTTGGTTCCTCTTCCATTGTTCATCAACCCACTCCCATATCAGTATTTTCACCACCTTCATTCACTTTCACAGCAGTTTCATCAACCTCATCCACCCAAGGAGTCATTAATGAAGGTGTAAATATGGTATCACTAGCCTTCTTTATGAATAGATACGCACCACTGAATCGTCTGCAACCAATGAATGCCATGCCTCAAGTATACCTTAAATTACTTCCTCATTTCACTGGAGAAGATGAAGTAACTGCAGAACAACATTTACCCTTGTTTTTCACTTTTGCTGAAAATTTAAATGTAGAACTTCTTGATGTTGTAATGAGACTTTTTGTGCAGTCTCTAAATGGATAGGCCAAAAAATGGTTCAAAGGTTTACCAAATGGTTCAATTAATAACTGGGAAGAGTTAGAAAATCAATTCACTCAGAGATGGGGAGAAAAGAGATATCATGGTTACTCACTGACAAAGTTTAATGCAATTAAATGAAAGCCTAATGAAAATATTTATGAGTTTGTTAAGAGATTTAACAAATTGTACAATAGTTTACCTATAGAGATGAAGCCCCCTCATGTTGGAGCAAAGGTATTTTTTTCCGTGCTTTTGAATTTGATTTTAGTTTTACACTGAGAGAGAGGAGAGCCCCTACTCTTGAGAAAATACAGATAGATGCATTGGAAATTGAAGCTAATATGATTGCAGCGGGAAAAATTAAATAAAATCAGTTAGTTCAAGGGAAGGGAAAAGAAAAAGAAGAATCACCACAGGATCAAAGAATTGATGATATGAAAAAGGTGATTAATTTTTTTTCAAACAAGCTAGTGAAGATGGAGTTGGAAAGTAAAAAATACCAAAGACCGGTACAACAGAACGGAGGAGGATTTAATCCTCAATTCAGAAAACAACCCCTACAAATTTTGCAGAGGGAGAGAAGAGATCAAGACCAAGTTCAAGCACCGCTGTATATAGAAGCAACACTTGCACAGTCAGCATAAGATGATAAAAAAGAAAACGAAGATCAAATATCTGTTATGTACACGAGAGAAGATGAAGAAGGGGAATATTGTGAGGGAGAATATGCTGAAGCTAAAGTTTCCTTTGATCAAGATGAGATGGATGAATATTGTAGGAAATTTATAGATTTCATGCAAGCTAAGTTGCATAAGAAGTATGATTTAAGATCCAGAAAGAGATCAAGGGTGCAGGATGATGAAGGTGAACAAAAAGATTCTGTTCCTTCTCCAAAGGTGACTCCACAACAAAAGAACTCAGTAAAACAAGAAGATAAAGGGAAAAAACCTGTGAATCTAGTAGATAGAATAAAAGTGCAACATGCTGAACCTTCCCAAAACGAGTCTGTTGATAGTAATATTTTGGAGAAGGTCGTTCCTGTGCCTGAATGGACTTCAAATCCTAGAAGGAATGAAGAAGAACCTGAGAAGAATGTTAAGAAAATTCAAGTTTTCAGTTTATCAAAGGAGTTGGAGAAGATCAAGATTCAGAATCTTGTACCTCTCCTTGGATTATCTAAGACACTAGGTTACAAAGAAGAAATTTTAGAATTCATTAATCTCTCACAGATTGAAGATATAGCTGATACTATGAACTTGCAAGAAGAAAAACCAGTAGTTACTTTTGGTCCTCACGTAGAAGAAGTAGATTCTTCTGTTCCTACATAGAAGAAGTAGATTGAATCAAGGTCTATGCACAACCTCTAATGGCTAAGTTATGCCTTGGCCATTAACACCAAGTCCTCCTCCTTTGTACCCCATTTTGGTAAGGAGTCTCATGTCAGTTCCTTTAATGGGTATCTTCACATTTCCAATAGAAATAATAGCACATGAAGATGAAACTAAAGAGCATTCAACATTGTTTACCTCAACTGTTGATTTGGAAAGAAGTGATGATGGCTTCTTTAAGACTTCGTTGTGCTTCAATTCCTCCAAAGCCTCTTCCGCGACTCGCAATTGGAGTTGCAATCTCTGCTTCTTGCCTTTCTCTTCTCGTAGTAGCCTCAATTCAAATTCTCTTCCCGAAGACTCTGGTTGATCTTCTCATTTGAATGATGAGAAGACGATGAAGGTGTCAAAGAATATGCATAAGCACTAGAAGATGTGGATGAAGCATCGTTCTTTGATCTTTCTTTCTCCTCTTCCTCTATTCTCTTCTCATAAGTGTCATACATTATGTTCACCATTTTGGACATCCCAGCATGGCCTCAGATATGTCTTTGTCATCCTTCATTGCTGCACGTTCAATTATTTTTTACGCTCGCAATTCACATCAACGAGAAGGCTGCTTTGATACCATCTTGATCCGGGTTCGTCAGCTACGGTATTTACCCATGATATTTTACTTCTATGATGTGGTTAGAATTGCACTGAAAAGAGCATTAAAAGAACACATATGCATGCTTTAAGCAAGATAAAACAAGATGATAGTCAACAACACAAGAATATGAGACATTTGATAATGAAGTTCACCCAATGTGGGCTACGTCTCCGGGCCCGGTGTTAAGATGGGGTAGGCCACTTCATATAGTGCTGGAAATGGTGATGATGTGCATGGACTATGTTTTCTGTCATACAAGGATAGATGCCCTCAACATGCGTGGCTTGTCTCACCGCAAGAAGTTTTGCTACAAGAACTCTCACTCACAATAGGCCTCCTATCAGCATGACATAATCTCACACAAGGTGACGATGAGGACCCCTTCATCAAGGTTACATTAGTATCTTAATCAAACATAACAATCTATGGCGAATACATTTCGCATGAAGTAGAAAAAAAGATACTGCAACATACATCAAGAAGGGATCTAAACAACATATTACATATCACAACAAATGATAAAAGAAGCACATAACATCAATACTGCATATACCTAAACCCCTGAAGTTGGTTGAAGAAGTGGATGCCCAGCTGCTGAATCTGGTTGCACCATCAAATTCATGGCGTCAAGAGGCATACGATCGATTTTCCGCACATGGGAATTTGAGACTGTCACTCCAATATGGAAAATGGACAAAAAATGGGAAGCTTTGCTGCTAAAACAAACATTTCCATTGAGTTCCTGTCACCGCGGGGGTGTAAAATTGATATATAATTTTTCAAATTTTGACTCTGGCAAGTTCTGCACCTCAGGGAATATTTCTGATGCGCCTCAAGTTTCCTTGTGCATGGTTCCACCCCTCTGGCCGCTCATGGTTCCGTGCTCCTGCAAATAAAAAATATTAAACTCTAAATCCACGTTGGTCTCCCCTCATCGCACTGTGGAATGAGTTTTTATATAAGGTGGTGGCGGAGTTTACAAAGAACAGGCTGGTGATGCATTGGTAGCACCCAGCCGCGGAGATCGTGGAGGATGGCGAAGGGCACGGGTTTGAAACATGACCTGAACTGTTTGACACACTCTGCATTCATTTTTTTGGTTGGACGAATAATTTTTTATAGACTTGGTGATATATGCATTGTATTGGGCCGCAATAACATTGTATTGGTAGGTTCTGCTGCAAGTGTCGGTGGACCGACCAACGGGTCCGTCGGGCGGGTTCGATTACCGTCGTCGACCCTTCTATATGTGCTGCGGTGGCCATTGGGGTCTGGTTTTCTGGGTCTGACCTCCGGTCAACCCACCCATAACAATTTTTTCTCATATGTGATGTCGTGGGGTTTGGATGGGGTCACAAGTCGCCAACCCCTTTAAATATTTATTATTTTATTTATTAAAAACAAAACAGTCTTTTTGAAATTTTCTGAAAATAAGGGTTATTGGGCGAATTAAAGAGGCAAAAATTTTGCTCGCTCGCGGGAGCTAGGTTTCATGCCTCGGTGTCGGTCAAATTGTAGGACCCTTGAACTTGGCCCACTACCCACTTTGACCAAAACTTTGACATGCTCTAACTCCTTCATACTAGCTCAGATTGGAGATCAGTTTGCACCATTGGAATCAGGGTGACAGGCACTTCAATATGAACCTATTTCGAGAGAAATCTGACCACTTTGATTTTTGACCATTTCTGAGCCCTCTTGGTCTTCTGAGGGTGTCTGGAGCCACCCAGATCAATTATTGAGTGAAATAAGTCATTTTTCACCTCCACACCAAGTCGGCCCTCACTTGATGAAGTTGGCCTACATTAGGGAAATTCAACCCACATACTGCTAGAAGGTCGAAGTTCTATTGCTGGGAGGTCGAAGTGCTGCTACTTCAAGTTTTGCTGCTACTAGGTTGAAGTGTTGCTTCTTCTAGGTCGAAGTTCTGCTGCTGCTTCTAGGTCTAAATACTGCTATTGCAAGGTCGAAGTTGCTGGAAGGTTATCATCTGCAGAAGAAGGGGGATCTGGATTAGTGATTGGAGGAAGTCTGTGTCTAGGTCAAAGAGTCTTGGATTATCTTGTGAAAATAATGAATGAAGAGTTGTTGACTAGGTTTTCCCCTAGATAAGGGTTTTTCCCTGACTATCTACCTACATTTGGTGTCTTTGATATTTGTGTTATGGTTTTGGTAATTTCTTGATGAACTAAGATAAAATAACACAAGAAAGTTAATAAGAACATAATAATATCACAAGTAATTATCATCATAAAGAAAATCTTTGTTGTGAAACCAGCTCCAAAAATAGAAGAAAAGAGATATCAAGGACTTAGAAATAAGCCACTTCGAGGGGGAAACCTCCAATACATTACATGAATAAACAATTCTTGGATGATACAAATTAAAAAACCTCCTTTCTATGTATAGGAGTCCATGGGGCCACAATGTAATCCTAGCTGACCTAAAAATAATAATTTAAGGGCACAATAATAACAATAAGGGGGTTACACTAACAACAATAAGGGACTATACTAGTAATATAGGGACCTAACATGCTCCTTTCCTTCAAAAAAGTGTTGTCCTCAACGCTTGAGTAGCTCTGGGTGCTTCTGTATAAAATTCTCATCCTCCCATGTAGAATCTTCAGTGGGTAAGTTCTTCCACTCGATGAGATACTCTGAAATTGATCGATTCCGTAGTTGTCGAGTTCTTGTTTCCATGACCGCTTCAGGTTCCAATATGATTTTTCCTTCCTCATCAAGTTCTGGAAATATTGTTTGAACTGGAAGATTTTCACCTATAACCTTCTTTAAGCATGAAACATGAAAAACTGGATGTACTCGTGAAGAAGCAGGAAGCTCCAATTTGTATGCCATAGTACCAATCTTTTGCAACACCTTGTAAGGACCATAGTACTTTGGCGATAATTTATTATCCTTCTTAGCTTGCTTGAGGGACATTTGTTTATATGTTTGTAGTCGTAAAAATACCCAATCTCCTACATCAAAAATTCTCTCATTGCGATGTTGATCTGCCTGTTGTTTCATTCGATTTTGTGCCAAATTCAGGTTATCCTTTAAGAGTTGGAGAACTTCTTGTTGATGCTCGATGTGATCTTCCACTGCTTGAACCTTCGAATTTTCCCTTAAAGATGATGTGATGGATGGTGGATGATATCCATAAAGTGCCATAAATGGTGTCATTTTTGCTGCAGTATGGAAGGAAGTGTTATACCACCATTCAGCGAGAGGTAACCACTTGACCCATTGTGTTTGTTTATCATATACAAAACAACAAAGATATCCTTCCAAACATTTATTTACTATCTCAGTTTGACCATCAGATTGAGGATGATAAGATGAGCTATGAGCTAATTGAGTACCCAAACAAGAAAATAAATCCGTCCAAAAATTTCCAGTAAAAATGGGATCTCTGTCGCTCACAATAACCCTTGGGTTTCCATGTAGTTTTTGAATTGTGTCCATAAATGTAGTAGCAACTGTACTTGCTTTAAATGGATGAGATAATGCACAAAAGTGTGCATACTTGGTAAGTCTATCAACTACCACCATGATGACACTCTTTTCTTCGGACTTAGGTAAACCTGTGATAAAATCCATTGAAATCTCCTCCCAACGTTGACTTGGAATGGATAAAGGTTGTAGAAGTCCCGGGGTCTTAATTGTCTCAACTTTATTCTGCTGGCAAACCAAACATTCTGTCACAAAATTTTGAATATCAGATTTAAGGCCATCCCAAAAAAATTCTTTCTTCACCTTGTGGTAAGTTTTTAAAAATCCTGAGTGTCCTCCTAAAGGAGAAGTGTGCAATTCCAAAAGAATCTTTGTTTTAGTTGGGAATTCTTACAAAGATATAAGCGATATTTGTACCATAAGGAATCATTTTTCCAACTAAATGTATCAGATGTACTAGGATCTTGCTGCAACTTTTGAATGAGTATCCATACATCTTTATCCTTCTTCCATTCATCTCTTGCTTCAGTTATCCAATCTGGTTGGATAATAGAAATGGCACAAAGCAATGCTTCCACCTCTTCATTCTTTCTTGAGAGTGCATCTGCAACAACATTCAGCTTTCCTTTTTTGTAGATTATTTCAAAGTCATAACCCACCATCTTTGTGACCCATTTTTGCTGTTCTTCTGACGATAGTCTTTGTTCCAAAAAGTGTTTAAGACTATCATGATCAGTTTTTACCTTGAAGTGTCTTCCCATTAGGTAAGTTCGCCATTTCTTTAGTGCATGTAGTATTGCTAACATTTCCTTCTCATAAATAGGTTTTTGTAAATACTTTCCTTTGATCGGACGACTTTCAAAAGCAATGGGTCTTCCTTCCTGCATTAAAACTGCACCAATTCCATTTCCTGAGGCATCACATTCCACAATAAAGGTTTTTGTGAAGTCTGGCGTAGCTAAGACCGGTGCTAAGCACATTGCCTCTTTAAAATGTTCAAAGGCCTTAGTTGCTTCAAGAGTCCATGAAAATGCATCTTTCTTCAATAATGTTGTTAGAGGTGCTGCTATTCTCCCATAATTCTTAACAAACTTGCAATAATACCCTGTTAACCCGAGAAATCCTTGAAACTTCTTTATGGTTGTGGGGAATTTCCATTCCTTAATGGCTTTAATTTTGTTAGGGTCTACCTTAACACCCTCGTGAGATACAATATGACCCAGATATTCCACCTCTTGTACTCCAAAGAAACATTTGGATGTTTTTGCATATAATTGTTTCTCCCGCAATAGTTTGAGCACCCTGTCAACATGTTGAACATGATCCTTCCAAGACTTACTGTAGATTATTATATCATCAAAAAATACTAGCAGAAATTTTCTAAGCAAGGGTTTGAAAATGGAATTCATCAACCCTTGAAATGTAGAAGGTGCATTGGTAAGGCCAAAAGGCATGACCAAAAATTCATAATGACCCTCATGAGTTCGAAATGTCGTTTTTGGAATATCTTCAGTCTTCATTCTAATTTGATGATATCCTGAACGAAGATCCAACTTGGTAAAATAAATTGCTCCATGTAATTCATCCAATAATTCATCAATCACAGAATGGGAAATTTATCTTTAATGGTGAGCTTATTGAGCTCCCTATAATCCGGACACATGCGCCATGATCCATCCTTCTTGTGTACCAATACTACAGGAGCAGAGAAAGAACTTTGACTAGGTTGAATTATACCCGCCTCTAACATTTCCGCAATCATACGTTCAATTTCGCTCTTTTGGAAGTAAGGATATCTATAAGGCCTGATGTTTGGAGGAACACTTCCTGGAATCAAATGAATAGCATGATCATGATCACGAATAGGTGGGAGTCCTTTGGGAGTTTCAAACACCTTGGAATGATTGTCCAAGACTTGTTGGAGATCCGTAGAAATAGATGATTTTGATGTTGGAACTTTCTAGTGAGCATAATTGTGCAATTACTGTTTCCTCATTGTTATTTTCTTAGAAGCTATCACCATATTTCAATATATCTCTCCATGGTTAGCTTGATATTATGGAATTTTCTAGAGCAATTTATAGTTCCTCCATTTGCAACCATCACTTGACATTCTGGTGCTGGGTATAGGAAACAATTTAATTCCTTGGCTACCTTACAATGAATAAAATTATGGGTGCTACCTGAATCAATCAACACTATTACCTTTTTCTTCTTGATATGTCCTTCTATCTTGAGAGTTTGAAGAGTGGTAATTCCTGCCAATGCATTACATGATATGGTCGGACTCATTTCTTCCTCTTATAGGGCTGGTTCCTGGTGTATATCCTCTTCTTGTTCATTTTCTTCTTCCTCTTCACAATCTATGTAAAATAATTTCTTCTCAGCACACTTATGACCTTTAGTGTATTTTCTATCACAACTGTAGCAAAGCCCTTTTGCTCTTTTCTCTTCCAATTGTTGTGGTGTCAACCTTGTAGGTTGTGGAAATCTAGGTGTAGCAACACTTCCTTCTTTATAGAATTGAGTGGTAGGCTTCCTTGTCGCCATAATTTTACATTCAAATTTTCTTGCCAACCCGAATGCCTTCTCCAATGAATCAGGTTCCAAAACGCGAACTTCATGTTGGATGTTATCCTTTAAAGTGCCTATGAAGAGATCAATCCTGTGTTCCTCTGGAATATCAGTTACCCTTATATTCAATTTTTGGAAGTCCTCAATGTGCTGCCCCATTAAACCCTTTTGTTTGAGATTTATCAATTGGCTAAAGAAGGTGTTGCTCTTTGTATCCTCATAATGTGCTATCATTTCCTCCGTAAAAATTGACAAAGTGACAATTTTTTTACGGGAGCAAAGCCATCGATACCATACAAATGTATTTTTTTCTAAATGTAAAGTTGCAATGCATACCTTTTGTTTGTACATTATGGAGATCAAAATATTGCTCCATCTGTAGTATCCATGTTACAGGATCCTTTCCATCAAACTTCCTCATATCCATTTTTGGAATATGGTGATTCTTCCCGCCAACATTAGAGTTTATGAAGTCACGATTAACATTTATTTTGTTCTCATCATGAGTTTCCTCTACTATATTTTCACCATTAGGAAACATTTCTTGTATCAAATTTGTCAAACCTTCCATGTCATCCATCTTAGCTTCCATGCCAGCTTCCATGCCATGCATCTTCGCTTCCATGCCTTTCTTCAAAACTTCCATTTCATTTTTTGTTGCTCTTTGCGAGAACGAAATTTGGTGTACTTGCTCTTGTAATTTTGATAGATCATGTTGCAATTCTTCATCTTCATGAGTCATAGTAGAGCCTTCTGAAGGCTTAATGGGTGTTGAATTATTTTTATGGGCCATTTTTTAGAACCCAATACTGATATATATTTTACAATATGCCCTTGGAATCAATTCAAATTGATTCTTCAAACAAGACTTATGCAATTCGGAAAAAATTACACACCTTTTTCTTGCTTTTGAAGAGCTTGATATTTAAATTGGATTTTGTCTATGGTTACAACTCTTTAATATCTGAAATTTCTCACTGAGGTAGCCTTCTGAATCCTCTTTTGAATGCCATAGGTCTGAGCTGATTTGGATTCTTCAAGGTAAATTTATGTCCAATCTCCCACAATGACCTAATTATGGACTGTTTCAGTAGATCAAACTTGTACGACTTTCCACGTGTCACTATTTCATCTTTTGGCTCTGAAATTGATAGTAAAGAAACTAAAGTCCGTGTACTTATGGACACTTTTTACGGCACTCCAATCCGATGCTCAGAGAGTGAGTTATGAAGCTTTTCCCACGATCACCTCTTTGAGATGAAATTCAGAAGCCTGAAAAAGCACTACCTTCCACAGATCATATCTCATAAAATATTGCGGACCAAGCTCTGAAATTTTGTGACGAGTTTCCTCAGGATTTCAGCTTCGCACCCTAAAAATTTCAGATTCTAAATCTTCTTTGAAAAATAATTATAACACAAATTCCATGATGACCTGTTTAGATTAAATTGAGGAGCCTGCAAAAAGACCTAACTTCCACAGATCATATCTCCGAGAATGTTGCGAACCAAGATCTTAAATTTTGGGACAATGTTCCTTAGATATTCGGCTGCCCACCCTAAAAATTTCAGCTTCTGAAACTTTGTAGAAAAAAAGTTAAAGCGAAAATGCCACGATGACCTGTTTAGAGCAGCGAAACCTTAGAATCCAAAGCTCCGATACCAAATGTTGTGAATCTAGCTCCAAAAATAAAAGAAAAGAGATATAAACAACTTAGAAATAAGCCACTTCGAGGGGAAAACCTCCAATACATTACATGAATGAACAATTCTTATATGATACAAATTACGAAACCTCCTTTCTATATATAGGAGTCCATGGGGCCACAATGTAATCCTAGCCGACCTAACAATAATAATTTAAGGGCACAATAATAACAATAAGGGGGTTACACTAACAACAATAAGGGACTATAATAGTAATATAGGGACCTAAAAATCTTTCTGCCTTTCTGATTTTCCAACATGCTGCTCATATAATCTCTAAAATAAATCCCTATCCTTACCACAACTCAATCTAAAATTTCCAAGAGAAATAACACTCAACTATCTAAGTTCCCAAAAGACTCAAGTTCCAAAAACCCCTTGGTTAGAGGCATGAGAGTACATTAATACAAGTGGGTAGGTGACCCTTCACCTTCCCCATGACTCTTCAACTACCTCATGACCTATTCAACTTCGTAGAACTTTTGATCTTCTTATGAATTTTACATGACTTTTGATATTTCTCCTTTTCCATAATTATGACGATAATTTTTACAACATGAGAGAAAGAGAAATCAAGAGGTTTCCAAGTATGATTTGATCCAAATTTATATTGTTCTTAGAGAAATAGGAAACGCTATAAGAAATTATGAGATGAGCACTATTAATGTTGATGTTGCTGGTAATAAATTCTTTAAAATATGCACTCTCTAGCTGCAAAATCATCACAAGACAAGTTTGAAGATGGCAGCGAGGATGGTTTTGACAACGAACTATAGTTGAGGTCTGACAAATATGAATATACTCAAAGCATGCCTAGAATAACACTCAAAACTGCATGAATTTTGTTTGGGAGTGTGAATTATCCACTGGTCTCATTCTTCTTTAGAGTAGAATTGGTATCTACTAATAAAAATTTATAGAAATTCCACCAGGAATAAGTTTTCTGCCTTAAAAAACCAAGTGTCACTGAAAATTCCTTCTTAAAAACTTTCAAATGGATCTCTAAAATGTCATAGACCAATCCCTTTATAAGACATATGGGTCTCTGCCACATCATTATGATTATAAATAATAGCTCCCAATTGTTTGGAACCAAAACTAGATGCAACTTCTGAGACCAAGACCTTCTTAAGAGCCAAAATAGCAGGAGATTTTGTTTTCAGATCTATCGCACGAGTTTTTTAGATTATTGGAATTTCAAACATACTTGTGAGGTTCATCATCATGTTAAAAATGTTGAAAAAATTGATCATGCAAAGTAGTCTCCATTTGAACTTTTGTGGATGAAGATTGACTGCAGGCTGATGGAATCATAAATTCCATTCTCTCAATAAGAAAACATTTATCTCCTACTTCCTTGCATTTTCTACTATTTCAAAAATTCTCAACAAAATCATGGAATATATCAAATGTGCATACTCTGTAATATATTAAAATTCAGTTACATGAGCTCCTGCATTCTTTGAAAAAGTTACAAAAATACTGAACCATCTGTTTATATATTTCTATACAATCTTATTTCTCATTGAAATAGGCCTAGATACAAAAAAGTGGTGCCATAAAAAGAGAAAGAAACAATTTAAGAGTTTAACATTCATAAAAACTCAGTAGCAAATATAGCTTCTACAATACAACAACTTATTTGACTTGGGTGTTGAGAAATTATTGCTGTGGGAGGTCTAAAATGGGCCTCCTAAGGAAATAATAAAATAATAGCTAAATCAATAAAATAATATTTATGAATTTGCAATTCACTTTTTGCACCACAATCCATGTAACCATAGTTAAATTCAATTCAAAATTTGTACCAAAATAAAATTAATAAAAAAATTGTATTGATGTGACTATAAATAAAAATGAGCTTTTCAAGAAAAAGTCATTATCATTGAACAACTAATGCATTTGTCCTTTGTACTTAAATAACTTAAAATAAAATATAAATATAAATTTATAAATTCTTAATTATATTATATGCTATTAATTAAAATTATATTATTTAAATTGTATAATAACATGTAATTAATATATTATATAAAAAATATAATATAATATAATAAATGTATAGGTATATGCATTGTTTCTTTCAAGAAATATGAAATGACAATAATATTTTTTTATTCAAAAAGTGTGAAATGACATTTATTATGAGTACTTTACTTTGACTTTAAAAGTACTTAGAGCACTACCATGGTTAACCATGAGTTTTTATCTACCATTGAGAATGTGACAAGTAAGTACCTTTAACACAAGCAATGCCACCTCAACCATTAGGGATGATGTCATCTCCTAAAATGTGATTGGTTCTCATAAAGTGAATTTTGATTGTACATTTTCCTTAGGAGGTCCATTTTAGACCTCAAAATTTCCCTAATGATTATGATAAAAATGTTGAAAAAATTGATCATGCCAAGTAGTCTCCATTTGAACTTTTATGGATGAAGATTGATTTCAGGTTGATGGCATCATAAATTCCGTTCTCTTAATAAGAAAACATTTATCTCCAACTTCCTTGCATTTGCTACTATTTCAAAAATTCTCAACAAAATCATGGACTATATCAAATATGAATACTCTATAATATAGTGAAATTCAGTTACATGAGCTCCTGCATTCTTTGAAAAATTTACAAAAATACTGAACCATAAATTTATATATTTCTATACAATCTTATTTCTCCTTGAAATAGGCCTAGATACAAAAAAGTGGTGCCATAAAAAGAGAAAGAAACAGTTTAAGAGTTTAAAATTCATAAAAACTCAGTAGAAAATGTAGCTTCTACAATACAACAACTTATTTAGCTTGGGTGTTGAGAAGTGTACCTTGGGAGGTACTCCCACAACCATTGGGGTACTGGGTTTGTGAGGACTTGAC
The DNA here is from genome assembly GCA_034641835.2 of Pinus albicaulis. NCBI lineage: Eukaryota > Viridiplantae > Streptophyta > Pinopsida > Pinales > Pinaceae > Pinus > Pinus albicaulis. Next base: position 169,863,241 of record CM076570.1, read on the forward strand.
CACGAAAAATGTGTTTTGTGGGCAATGTAACCAAATGGTGGGATTTGTACCGAAAGATGTGGGTGAAAGGCCTAAGAGGAAAATCATTGTATATTTTATTGGATGCCCGAGGGGCACCTTTTATGGGCTAAAGTGCACCTAAGGCTACAATGGAGTGGGTAAATGTTAATGAAAGAAATTTTATTTCTTATGTTAGTGGTGTTTGAGCATGTGGGATCAATTCAGCTTGGGATAGAAGACGTGAACCGTAGTGGCAAATAACTCCATCTAGAACACTATAAGAAGAAACAAGATTGAGCTCATTCAACATCCAAGGAAAATCATCTAATGGGAAGACAAGAGCCTCAGTGATCACATATCCTCAAGGACCTGAGTTGGAGTGAAAGAAGAAGGACAAATTTATCTTTTCTCTTATGTTCTAGTACAAGTCAAGTTGAGAATGGTTGGTCGAGTTGTTTTGGCATGGTTCTATTGTTCAAGTTATTTGTTTATGGGCGAGTACGAGGCCGATTTATGTAAGTGTTTTGGAGAGGGTCGTAGCCATAATATCCAGTGAAAACGAGGGGCTGAAAGGTTTGAAACAAGGCTGGAAAGAAGGATGATCTACTTTAGAACTAAGTGTAGAATTCTAGAAGGACCGAGGTTGAGTTAGGGCACCCACTGAATTTTTTATGTCTGAATAGAAGGTGGTCGTAGGATGAGGATGAGCAGAACTTGAGGTGTTTGCAGAATGATGAATTAGGGCCAAGAATCTTGACAAAATTTTGCTACAAACCGAGTTTCCAAAGGCAGAGGCTTTGAATAAGTACGTGGAAATGTCTCTTATGTTGATGATTACAGAGGTTTATGCATGGAAGTTTGTCCTTGAATGATGGAATGTATATAGTGTAAGGAAGACTGATATATAATGGTTTGAGGGCAGTCAAACACTGTGAGAATTCAAGGGTTTAGGGCTGTCTTGAAAGTTGATTTCTAGGTATGCAAAGCTTGTTTGGTAGCCTATGCTCACTCACTTTAATGGTGTAAAGGGACTGTGTGAAGGAAGTTTGTTGAAGCCAAATGTATAGTGATTTGAGGAGAAAAATCCATTGTTAGAGGGAAGACTTGTTGGGCCTAAGTTCAGTGAATTTGGATCAAATTAGATCACTGAAAGAAGGTAGTTGAGCTAGTATGTGCAGTAAAATATGAAGCACCAGAGGACCTTGTGTGTAGCTAGGGAAGAGGTATTGGAGTAAAAAATTCTCTGCAAGTATAGGTGGAAAAGTGCCTACTTGTTAATTTTTGATAGCTTAGTAACAAATTCCAATCACGGGACTAGATTCCTCTTTTTGCGAGGACCAATTTTGTCTATTGAAGCACTCAATTTGGAGAAGGGAAAGTGTATTTTTGAAGAAAATCCCACATGTGCACAAAAGGATAGGCAACCCAAAAGAGAAATTGGACACCCATGGATTGTTGAAGTTTGCAACAAGAAACAGTGAAATTGGCACTCGGAAACAACATCCATGATCCTAGTGAAAATTAAGCACCTACACTAGGGTGAGGCCCAAACAGGTTATTTTTAGGTGTATGCCTATTTATAGATGTATGTGCATATCTATTTATATATGCATGTATATTTTTATTATCCCTTAATTTAGATGGACATTAAACTATAATCTATTCTCAATGAGAACTTGAAAATAGTTAAATGAAGTGGAAAATAAGTTAGCTCAGTGAATTTCGAGTTAAGAGGTTGGTTGTGTTGGAAATACTGAGAGGGGGGAGGGGGGGGGGGTGGGTGAATCAATAGTCCTTTCAATTAGAGCATTAGTTAATCTTCAATTATTATCGGTGTTTGTACAATGATAGCAACAAACAAGAGGAACACAAATGCACATAGTTTTTAAGGTGGAAACTCTGGGACAAAAACCACCTAATGCTTTTCTAATAATTCTTTAATATTCAACTCCAATTGAAAATAAAGCTCCAACTTCCTAGAATCTAGAAAAGCATTTTTCTCCAGCTCCCACTAGATGGACGCTCCAACGCCCGAGATTCTTCAGTAGTCAACTGAACGGATGCCCCAACACCCAATGAGATACAACTCACCCTAGCACCACCCTACCACCCTATAGAAGAATAAAAGAAGAATGGACTCCCGTACCAGGGAAAATGGTCCACTTTACAATGATATAGAATAATGTAGAAGAAGAAGATATACTAGACCATAACCCCAACTTTGACACAACCACCTAATGATGATCCTAGACCTCCCAACACTGCCTCTTCAACCCTTGGCAGATAGACACTAATACAATTTTTACAATAATGTATTTACAATGACTTAGTACAAAGATACCTTTACAATGATTGTATGTAGTGCTGCCCACTTGAAGAATTCATATGATGAACTTCTTACTGCTGTTATGCACTTTGGTTGATGCTCTTGTCATGCTACCCTCTGCTGCACCTTGCTTTGCTTTTATGCCATAGAAATTCTGGTCCGTTGCAACCCTTGACAACACATGATCTAGCTTTTTCTGCCTTCTAGGAGCTCAATATTGAATACGGTGTATCTCCATTGTTTAGGATCCTCCAAAGTGCGATTTCGATCTTATAGTATTCCTATGAGTTGTATTTCCAATGCCAGCAAATTAAAACCAGTTGGATTACTCAAGTTATACCCAATCTCTCACAATGCCCTAATTATGGATTGTTTCAACAGAGCGAACTTGTACGACGTGACACGTGTCACCTTTTCTTCATTGAGATCTAAAATTGATAAAGAGAAAACTAAATTTTGTGCACTATCTACCAATTTTTATGGAATTCCAATCTGATACTCAGAGAGAGAGTTATGACGATTTTCCCAAGGTCACTTTTTTGAGATGAATTTCAGGAGCCTGGAAAAACACTGAATTCCATAGATCATATCTCTGAAAATATTTTGCGCCTTGATCTAAAATTTTCATATCAGCTTCGTCAGGATTTCGGCTTTGCCTCATAAAAATTTCATCTTTTGAACATAACATGTGGGTTATTGAGCACGCGACAACGGCTCAAATTGAAGTACATCACCTTGTCTAATCTCTCTATTTAAGTTTGTCTCCTTGCAAGTTAAGGAGGTAGACCCATTATAAATGAGATGGAGAATCCGACCACATTAAGACATCAAATACTTAATAAAATGAACGAGATTCCACAGTTCTAAATTAGATTTCACGTTTAAGACCAGTGCCTTATGGAGTCAAACAAAATCTCATTATGAAATTATAAACAAGTAAGTGACGATTAATTGCTGCTTATTAAAACATGATTTGATCACAATGATATTCAATTGAAAGACACCACAACCATGCATTAAAATATCTTAAACCCACAACAATATTATCACAAGATGAAAATGCCCGAGATTTGCAATATTTCCAGATTTATGATGCTTCAATTAAATTCGATCCAGAAAATGTTTCTATAGTCAAATCTTTAGATAAAAATTTCAAATGCACATTTGACTATGGAAAATTTGATTTTTTTTTTATATTTTTGTATTTTCTAAATTTGTAGGATTTTTGGAATTTTTTTATTTTTTTATTATTTTATTATTTTAAATCTAAAAACAAAATTTAAACTAACTCTAAAAAATCAAAATTAAAATCTAAATTGAAAATCCTAAATCTAAAACTACACAAAGATGAAACGAAATCTAAAGCTAATCTAAATCTAACATCTAGACTACACTAGAAATTTGAATTAAACTAAATCTAAAATTAAAAGGAATGAAGTCCTAAATCTAAAATCTGAACAAAACTATAAAAAAAAAAAATTAAATCTAGAATTTAAAACCAACTAAAATTAGGCTATTATTAAAATCTAATCTAAAATTGAAAAAGATCAAATCCAAACTAAAGCAAATAAATAAATGAAAACAACGAATTTACAAACTAACCTAAAGTCTAAACCGAAACTAGATTTAAAATCTAAAAAGAAAAACTAACACTTTACAAAATAAATGAAATCGAACCAAAACAAAAATAACACGTGTACGTTTAAAATTTTATGTGCTTATTTTTCACTGTTCGTTTTGCAGGTTAGGGCACGATGGAGCCAACGCACAAAAATCTGAAACGTATTCGTAAGGGTTCACATTCGTTTTGATGTTTGGTGTATTGCAGGTTGGACGCGATAAGCTTGACTTCAAATAGCTTCGACGGCAGAGACGGTGGCACGATGGCACGAGAAAAATCCGAAGGTGGAAACGCTGGCTTGCAGGAGAATGGAAGGATGGGCAGAATCGATTTGCCGAAGAGAATGCCTGGACGTTGGACAGGAAGATCGAAAGGTGAATGGGAAGGAGGAAGGACGTGAAGGGGGAAGAAGATGCTCGATGGAAAGAAATGAATCGCTGTAACGCAGCGTGAGAAGAGAGGCAAGGATAAGGTCGATATCAAATGGAAAGAGGTGGATGGCAGGGAAAAAGGACAAGGGTATGGAGCAACGTAAGGATGGAATGCAGAGTTCGATGAGCAAAGACAACTGTGGAAATGGAAGAAATGGGACAGCAAAATGAACCCTGGGTAGTTTAAGTAAATCGATGGCAGCGCTTGCAATGGATAAACCCAGTACGCACAAATTCTCCAGCAAATTTTAAATTTTCTTCATTTAAGCTCAGATCTCTTGCTCCCTTAAACCAAAATAATGTTCAGATTTGTCCACAGTGGGGATCCTGAGGCCAGATCTGGCCTTCGAAGGCTAGATCTGCCTTAGATCTAAAAAAAAATTCCGATTGAACCTGTAACCTGCAACAATCAGTCAGATCTGAAGACACACACCAAGAAACTATTAAACCCCCACAGATTTGAAAATTTTACAAATATACAAACTAATTTACAGAATTTAAAACCCTCATGGTCAGATCTTAATTTATTTTAGCACAATTTTCAGAAATTTAAAATTTTTTGGGAGGCGCAAGCCTTTGAAACCCTGCAAAATCACAAATATCATAAGATAGACTTGGAAATTTAACAAATAAAGAGCTTATCAGATTTATGTTTATTGGGAGTCGGCTGGTCCAACCGAAGACTTCCCCAGACGCTCAATCTTAAAAAAAATTTCCCTGCACACTTAGATCCGGATCTTAGATCGATAGAGATTTAAGAAAACAACATGAGACCTTTGCAGAAAAATCAGAATGTTATTTTATAAACCCAGAAAACTGCATAAGATACCTATATGCAGATTAATCCATGAAGACCATCAACCATAAAATACAAGAAACAAAGTAGCAGAGTTTAGAGACAATTCACCACATAGATCTGAGAAGGAACATCCAGATTTGTAACCCCAAAGTCTTTATGCTTTATTCCTCAAAAAAAAGTTTACAAGAGCTTCTAAGAGCAAGTGCACGATCCTGAGATCGGATGACTCAAGAATGAGAAAGACCTCTAAATTTATAGGACAAGATCTCTAACGGCTAGTTTGGATGATCCTCGTCAAAATAATCTCAACCGTCCAAAAGATTTAATCATGTTTTAATCAAGAGCGTTGAAATTAAAATTTTGGGGAAAAAACGAATTTATCATTTAATTCAATTTTAATTAACTCAAAAATATTATTTTTGAGTTAATTACCCCAAAATTTTGACCTTGACTTAACCACCAAGGCCCAAGGGTCCAATATTTCTTAAAATTCTTAATATTCCCTTGGCCTGGGGCTTTCAAAATCATTTTCCAAGGACCCACAAATTTTGCCTTTAAAGATTCAATCCTAATTTAGGACCCTAAATTAATTAAATTTCTGGTTTAGGATTTTATTAATTAATTGACCAGAAAATTTAATTAATTGACTAAGAGGGGATTATAATTATTTTTTCCAACCCTCTTTTACATGAGATAATACATTTACATACATGAAGGGGGAAAACCCATTCGTATAGACCCTCAAATAAATACCCAGTTCTGCGACTCAACATATGATCTAGTAGACCAAATAGTTCAAACTACTTTTACAAGGACTCGATAGAAAACAGTAGGACTCACTTAGCATGCTGATGACAAAATCCACCCTAGCTTTGGGGTGAGGCTGGAGGAAAAAACTCTGCTGATCACTTTTGTGAATCAGTGAGACAAAAAACCTCCTAGGATGGAAATCATCAACAACATACTAGGCTTACCTAGGTTGTTACATACATTGACGGTCTTACTTAGATCATTTACATCATAACATGCAGAATGGGCTTACATCATTGTCATGATATCAGCTCATCTAAATGAAATACGGATGATGGAGATACGGGGTGCAACCACGTCGAACATGATGAATCCCATAGAAAAATGGGGGTGTATTGCTGTGGAGTAGTTGACAAAGTGTGGTCAACGGAACCTTCGTGAAAAAATTTAGGCATAAATTCCCACAGTATTTTGTTTCGGATGGCCGAATCCCTTGCCTAAGGAGGAAATGAAGATCAAAATTTATATAAATGCTTGAGTTGAGAGGGCTTCAACAAGTGAACATGGGGAGGATTTTGGGAGCTCAAAAAAATATTAATTAAGACTTTTCAATGTGCCATGCCCCAACCCCATGGGGTTTTATCCCACTAACTAGGGGTACAAACTTCAAACATGAATATCTCTCAAACCGTGAAGAATTACATGGTGTGCCATATATCAACGGAAACATATCGACAAGTAGAAACCATCAAAAGCATTATTGACCCAAAATATATTAATTTTGTAGGTCAAAAATCCCATGCAATATTGGGTTAGCCCCTGGTGCTGCTTGGGTTGACATCCATGACAACCGTTGATCAATAGGTTGGTGGGACATGCAGGGTGAATTTAGTTGTAACTGAGTGATTCAAGTTGCAATAGAGTTGGAAGTGCAGTGGTGTATGAGTTGTGCAAGTTGTAAATCAATTTAACTCAGTTAAGTGAGTTGAAGTCTGTTGTGCTAGTTGTAACTGCAGATACACTAGTGAGAGATCAAGTGAATTAAATATTTATTAATTCACATGTAGTGATCTCACATGCAACTGATGTTTTTACTATTATTAACTGCATGCATGTCAGTTCCAGTGGAGATCCAGTTCATATCTAGGTGAAAGGGAAGTGTAACTATCAGTTGTGATATTAGCAAGCTACCCAAGTGTAGTTATAACACCACAGGATTCCCATTATACCCAGTGCAGTTGAGGAAGGCTGAAATTATTTGTGATTAAGGATTTCATTCATCAGGAACTGCGTGAGCAAGGTAGGCTATCTGGAGACAGTAAATCGAGCAATTGATTTTCCAATTTTTGTATGACAGTGTGAGACCATTAGCTGATGTACTGAGGGCTCTTCTGAGAATATTTTTTCATGTAATTGTTTCATGATTCCTTGTGGAATATACAATATATGATAGAGGGGTTTTGAGTAGTAAGCTTTCGTCGGGAATATCTGGTGTTGTGGTTTTGATCTATTCTTATTTGCTTCATGTGATTAGCAATTGTGTTGTTTTTAATTTTGCAAAATATTTGTAGAAGTGATTTAGTATTTAACTTTAGTACATTATTAGTTCGGGTGAATCCAAGATATACATGCTTGTTGTATAATTTATACATGGTATCAGAGCTGTGTTATAAATTTTGTAAATGGTATGAGAGCAAGAATTATTTGGGTGCGCGATTTTGCAGATAATATATGAAAATTTTGATGCAAAAATTTCTAGAAAAAAAAGAATATTTGGATTCCTTGCAAAAAAATACCCAAATTGAAAAAAAAATCGGTCGAATCGGAGCTCGGATGAGGGAGATATCGTCGATTTAAAATCATCTCTTTTGTTAGAAAATTTCCAATGGTGGGAAATTACAATGTGCGCGAGTTGGAAAGGGAAAGGTGTTCCTTAAACACATAGCCATGGGACAAGACAAGAATATTGGGATTCATGTGAAGAATCTCTATAGACTTGATGTAGATGAAATTTCTACAGAGCTTCCAACCATTGGGAAGTGTGAGAAAGTCATGCAATTGACCCTTGAGAGGGAGCTAGATTTGCATGTAGGTAAGAGTGAACCTCAAGATGTGGAGCAGCCAGATGCGAAGGATCATGGAGTGGGAGCAACCACTCATGCAGAGAAATTTCGAGCCAGATGGGCAGAGGGAGTGCATGTAGCTATACCACCAGGTGAGAGGTGGGGTGACATGCATGATTAATCCCAAGAATAAATTTTGGGTAGGAATAATTGAGATGGTGTGGATCTTATGAATCAAACCTGGCTACTAGGAGCCCACAGAGCAGCAGTAGCAAGATCAGTTGGATTGATGCAGTTAGATGTCGTGAGGATATGAAATCAAAGTGACAGTGTTAGATGCTGGAGCGCAGATCAGAGTTGGCAGCAAGTACAGAGTGCATGGATGCAGGTGTCAATAGCGCAGAGGATCTAGTAGACATGTGCAGTAGCTAGCATCAAGTCAGAGGACTTTGATGATATATGCATTATAATGATTCAGTTGTTTGGACGCTATTTAGTTTCGAAAGTGTTGCATGCAATGGTTGCATGTGCGATAAACACTAGCAAAGTGTTGCATGCAAGAGTTGCATGTGCGAGAAACACTAGAGAAGTGTTGCATGCATGATTTGCATGTCACGTGCATGGAGTTGCATGTCGCATGCAAGGGTTGCATGTCACATGGATGGAGTTGCATGTCGCATGCAAGGAAATTCCTTTATTGTTGAGAGGGAGTGTTGAAGTTTGCAACAAGAAACACTGAAATTGACATCTGGAAACAACATCCATGATCCTAGTGAATATTAAGCACCTACACTAGGGTGGGGCCTACCCAGGCTATTTTTAGGTGTATGTATATTTATAGATGTATGTGCATATCTATTTATAGATGCATGTTGATTTTTATTATCCCTTAATTTCAAACTGAGCATTAATTCAGATGCAGTAAGAACACTGGCCAGCACATAAGACAACACTTCAACCAGTGCAACATAGGATTAGGCCCATTCAGCAACTGACTCCTCCAAAGTAGAGCCACCTCTCCATGCATTTGAACTCCTTGCCTATTACTCTGCAAAAGATCGATTTTATTGTTTAGAATAATGCAAATAATATACTGTTGGTTGAGACAACGATTTTGAAACTTATTGTATAAATACTTCATAGTTTGAAGTATTATGGGTTGATTTTTGAGTATAATTTTCTCTAATTCATTGTAATTTTCTGGTTGCTGGACGCATCAATAATACAAGGAAATCCTTCACAGGATTCATGTGGTGTACGAATCAGTGATGTTTTTATTTTTTTAATGTGTTTATTCATTGTTTCCTTTCTCTGTCATTTCTTAAAAGCTTAATTACATAACAGAAACTGTGACGAATAGGATTTGTTATAAAGAACACCCTATTATGGTTGTTTGTAATTTATATGTTTGATGCTGAAGTCAAATTAAGGAATTATTCATTACTCCTTAGTTTTTACTGAACCTTACATTTCTTCTATTTCATAATTAATTTAAAATTCTAAAATATCCAACTAGTGAAACCTAGCTTGCCCTGTGAAACCCCTTCAAAGTTTGATGCAGATCCAGTTAAGTTTTAGACTCCATATCCCAATGGAATTATGAAAATTTAATCAACCAAACAATCCAATCAAATCATAAAAAAACAAACAATTTGCACTGTAATAACTAGCCTAAAATTCACATAAAACATACCTAAACTTTAAAGAGAGATCTCTCTCTGAAGCTGGCAGGGCTAGATCCCACCTTCCAAAGTGGTTTTGATGTTGTCCTCTGTTTTTACTCTCACAATCTCATAATTACAGAACGATAACATAGCGGCGACCATACTGGGGAACAACTGAAAATATTGTAATTTTATTTGAATTCATTACCATGGTTAAGAAAAGTGTATGACAGGAATATTTTGAGAGATTGTTTCCTTTTCATTTTTGTAAATAATAAGTGTGTGTTTTCCTTAGAATTTAATTCTAGCTCCCAAAAGAGCTTACACTAGATCTCATCATGACCCAAAACCTGCAGCTATTGTTGATGATCCTGAACAATTGTTGAGAAGAAAAAGTATAGTTGAGATCCAAGGAAGTAGCAGTCCTCCCCATAGGGCAGATTATCTTCCAAAATATTTTTTTTACCCTGCAAGATATTGAATTTGATTTAACTTTTGAACATAGTTTGTTTAGAAATAAGTCAGCAATCTGGGTAGATCAAACTGTGGTAGATCAATCTACCTTAAGAAATCATTCTATTGAAGTACAATCTTCCCAACCTGATCTCGACCTTGAAATCCTTCAATATTTTGATAAATTGCAAGGTTTAGCTTCAGGTCTTGACCTTTCTGCTCATGAGACATACATCCAACAATGCGTTGAATTCTCTGCCTTAACTTCTTTTGTAGTTTCATCTACTTTATCACAATTTATTCATCGAAGATCTTCCAGTCCCACTTCTTCTATAGTTTCCACTACTACTCCTGTAATTTCTCATAAATAAAATCACACTCCATCTTCTCCCCAATCTTCACCTACAATCCAACCTACATCTTCACCACAACCTCAAACTTTATTTCAACCTCCACTTCTAATTCAACCCCCACCTTTCATCCAACAACCAACTTTAATCAATCCAAATATTGTCCATCCCCATATAGCTATAATGGCAGCCAGATATGCTCAACTTGTTCTTCAAGGTACTTTGGAAAACATACCACAGGACTATCAAACTAGGATTCCTCAATTTTATGGAATTGTACCTATCACTGCTCAACAACATGTAGATAGTATGAATGATAGTTTTGACCTTCAGGAAGTAGATGAAGAGAATGTAAAAATGAGGTTGTTTGCATGAAGTCGTACTGGAGAAGTTAGGAAATTATTTAAAGCCTTGCCACTTGCTAGCATCAATGATCTCCCTACATTCCATCAGTCATTCCATAATAGAAGGGAAGTAAAAAAGAACAATCTTCAGATTCTATCAGAATATGAAAGCATTAGGAGGGCACCTGGGGAATTTGTCCATAATTATTGCACTAGATTCAATAGTGTTTACAATGCAATTCCTGCAAACATTAAACCACCACAAGGTCTAGCCTTAATAAAATTCCCAGATGGATTTGAGGCAGACATGTCTTATCAGCTGAGAGAGAGAAACTCTGCAACATTAGAAGAAATTCAAAGAGATGTAGTGAGTGTAGAAGCCAATTTTTTAGCGAAAAGAGTTAGGATAAGAACTGAAAGAAGAGTGACCATGAAAGAAGAACCATCAACATCTTCTGCTGATGTAAAAATAGATTCTTGAGTCATAACAGTAGAAATAATGATGGAAAGGATTAATCTAATAGATAGAGTTTTCCTAAGAGAAAACCAACTTGCCCCTCAAAACTGTAATCAAAATCTTAGAAGAAATCCTCCCCAAATCAAATAGAGGGGAAAAAGGGGACCAAATCAGCAAATTAGACCTCCTTTTCAAGAAAAATATGTTGATGATGAAGGGGAAATTGTAGAAGAGGTAGAAGATAACCAAATAAATTTGATGGGTATTAATGATGATGAAACTGTTTTTCTTACTCAAGAAGAAGAGGAGATTTTGTAGCTTTCCCAAAATAAGCTTGATTCAGAGGAATTAGATGATTACAAATAGGGATTTGAGAATGCTATTATGGAATTCCATAGGAAATATAACCTTAGGAGTAAGAAGGCTTCAGATACCCTAAAAAAAAATAATTATGATGTTTATGCCAAGAAAAATGCTAATTTTTTTGGCAAAATGACAGTAGAAACTCCAGCCAAAACGATAGTTTATAGTGCTTCTAAAACTACTCAAACTGATATCCCGACCACTAGTCAGCAGAAAGAACCTATCTCCAAAGAAGTTACTGGAAAATATGATTTCCTAAACCTGAGTAAGGTTTAAACATCATTCAAAATTGAGAATGAATTAGCAAAATTAAAAATTCCTATTCATCTAACAGAGTTAATGAACAAAAATCTATACATATCTCAAGTAATGATAGCTCTAAACATAGGGGAAAACACAAATAATATTAATTTGAATGATGACCAACTTGAAATATTATTCGGACCAGAAGTTGATGGAAAACCTCCAGAGGCAGGTGTTCCTCCATTATATGTTAGCCTAAACGTTCATGATAAGATTCTCCATAATGCCATGTTATATTTAGGTGCTTCACACAATTTAATGCCTAAAGCTGTTATGGAAAAACTAGGACTTAACATTACAAGACCATATAAAGATTTATATTCTTTTGATTCCAACAAAGTTAGATGTTTAGGTCTCATCAAAGATCTATGTGTTACTTTAGCTCAAATCCCTACCAAAAGTTTGGTAATGGATATAGTGGTTGCAGATATACCCCCTAAGTATGGCATGCTGTTGTCACGCTTGTGGGGAGAAAAGTTAAAAGGGACCCTACAAATGGATATGACTTTTGCTACCATACTAGTGTTTGGTCAACAAAGTAGAATATATAGGGAAACTTTGATTAAATTAATGGTGAGTAGTCAGGATAAACCACACAAATATCCTATTTATTTGTCCATCCAGATTTAGATTCCTTCTTTCTTTATAATGATGGAGATATCGACACTCAGGTTACCAATGCAAAAATTGATATTTGTGAAATAGATGAAAACTAAACAAAAAATAGTGGAACAAAACACTCAGCTTGAACCTCTTTGGAACATGGAATTTGATGGGTCTTGTAGCAAAGAGGGTTTTGGAGCAGGAGTATGGGTTTCAAACACAGGAAATAATCATGCCGAAGACCATTTGTACAAGCTTAATTTTTAATGTACTAATAATATGGCTGAGTATGAAGCACTTATACTAGGATTTCAATTGTCAAAAAAATTGGGTGCCAAAATAATTTCCATTCACGGGGACTCTGAGTTAATCATAAAACAAATTAAAGGAGAATACTCTGCAAAAAACCCTAGATTAAGAGCATACGGAAATGTTGTGCTTGATTTTCTAGAGAATTTTGTGGAATATGACCTTTCTGCAAGTCCTAGAAACCAAAATATCCTTGCAAATAGTCTGGATTTTTCAGCCATCACCTGTAAAATATGTAAAATTTTTAATATAATTATGTATTGCCTGGATTCTCCTGATCTAACAATTATAATCCACTGTTAAATACATAATCACTTCTACAAAAATTCTTGCGGAATTTAAAACAACAATATCCAATTGCAATATAAAGAAGAAAGATCAGTCACACATAACACAAATGTTTTTACTAGGAAAGCACAAAACTAAAAACCCCACTATCATATATTATGTATATATCATGGATCATGAAACAATATCATATAAAACACTAATCCAAGAGCTCTCAATAAAATATAAAATCGTCTCACACTGTCATACAAAAATTGACAAATACATGCGCCAATTTACTGCCTCCAGACAGCCTGCCTCCATTGCGCAATCCCTGCTGATAGCAATTCCTGAATGAATGGAATCATGCTTGCCTTGACTGCACAGTCCTCATGGGCACATCCAATATGTGTGTGGTTGCATGTGTGCACCCACTAGTGTCACAAATAATAGTCAAACTGTCCCTTTCACCTACATCTCAACTGGGTCTCCACTGGATCTGACATGCATGTAGTTAACAGTAGTAAATCTTCAGTTGCATGTGAGACCACTGATTGTGAATTAATTAAATAATTAATTCAGTGATCTCTCACTAGTGTATGTTCAGTTACAACTATCACAACTGAGTTTAACTCACTTAACTGAGTTAAACTACTTTACAGCTCACCTAACTACACATCCAACTCTGTTACAACTTCAAATCACTCAGTTACAACTAATTCCACTTGCATTTCCCACCAACCAACCTTTGAACTCGAATTCCCTATAGCTAACTGATTTTCCACTTCAGTTAACTATTTTAAAGTGCTCATTGAGGATAGATTAATGTTTATTTTCCAACTATTATTAAGGGATACTAATAGTCGACATGCATCTATAAATAGACATGCGATCTATAAATAGAACTCACACATACATCTAAAAATAGAACATCATCTATAAAAATAATTTTCTCACCATCTATAAATAGATATCATCTATAAATAGAATTTTCTCATGCATTCTAAAAATAGATTCCCACCTAAAAAATATCCCAAGGCTCCATCCTAGTGTAGGTGTATAATTTTCACTAGGATCTTCTTGTTGAATCTCAACACTCCCTCTCAACAAGAAAGGGATTATCCTTCACCCTGATCCTGTCTCTATGGTATTCGAATTTGCTCCTGGTGAGCACCTTCGTCAGAAAATATGCATCCTGATCTTCCGTAGGAATGTATTGAAGCAACATGATCTTTCGCTGCACACAATCTCTGATATGATGATACCAGATATCTATATGCTTAGATCTATCATGAAACACAGGATTAATCAAGAGTTTAATGCAACTCTGATTATCACAATGAGTCACTGTCGGATCTAGATGAGAACCAAAAAAACCAACCAAGATCTTTCTCATCCAGATAGCCTCACCTGCAGCTTGAATTGATGCCATGTATTCCGATTCCACTGAACTAAGTGCCACAGATCTTTGTTTCCTACTGTACCAAGAAACAACTGTAGATACGATACTAAAGATCCCGCTTGGTGAGCTCTTTCTGTCCGCTAGGCTGCCTGCCCAATCTGCATCCGTGAAGCAATTAAAATTCACCTCATCCGTTTGTCTATACCATAAGCCATACTCAGATGTTCCCCTCAGGTATCTTAGGACATGATTGCCCGCCTTCCAAAAGAGCTTGGTAGGTTTAACCCTCGCTTGACTTAGCTGGTTAACTGCATAACATATGTCCAGTCTTGTATTCACTAAATACATTAACGAACCCACTAACTGTCGATAGACAATAGCATCCACTACCTCTCCAGATGTAGCATCCTCTTTCCCCCAGTTTCCTGGAAGAGGAGTATCCATGGGTTTGCAACCCTCCATGTGAAACTTACCCAATATCTACCTTGCATACTTTTCTTGAGACACAAAAATTTCACCATCTCATTGCCATATTTCCAATCCAAGGAAATAATGAAGGAAGCCCATATCCTTCATCTCGAACTCATTTGCAAGGTCCTCCTTGCATGAGTGTGTCAGCTGTTCATAACCAGTCAATATTAAATCATCAACATAAAGAACAATGAATAAAATCTTACCCTCCACCACAATTTGGTATAGGTTTGCATCTGCCTCACTCTTGGTGAAGCCAAGTCTGGTGAAATAACTGTCTATCCGAGTGTACCAAGCATGGGGTGCTTGCTTCAGCCCATACATCTCTCTTTTGAGTCGACACACATGCGAATCGCTGCTAAAGATCTCAAATCCTTCCGACTACTCTATGTACACCTATTCCTCAATGATCCCATTGAGAAACGAAGTCTTCAAATCCATCTGATGAATGTGCCAACCCATCTGTGCTGAGAGAGCAAGGATGGTCCTTATGGAAGAATACCGTACGACAAGTGCAAAGGTTTCTTCATAATCTATCCCCTTGATATGTGAGAAGCCCTGGGCCACAAATCTGGCCTTGTATTTCTCAACACTCCCATCAGCAGCTTGCTTTACCTTGTAGATCCATCTCAAACCTACCACTGATTTATCAACCGGCCTTGGAACAATTTACCAAGCACTATTTTTGACAATGGAGTCATACTCCTCCACCATTGCATCTACCCATGTGGGCTCCTGCACTGCTTCCTAAAAGGAATATGGCTCAGTCACAATACATTTTCTCATGAGAGCCATGTATCTAGTAAATTGGTCAGGAGACTGTATTTGTCTGCGCTATGAAGTAGGTGCTCCTACATTCTATGCAACATCAAGTCTCAACCTATCAGCTTCTATGGTATGCCTTCTGCCAGTTCTGATGTTTGGCTATGCGTGAGGGGAATCCTACACTCCATGAGCCTCCTCTTGTGGCTGATCCACATCTAGAGAATCATATTTGGGAACCAACAATTCCTCCTCTGCATGCAAGGCTAACTCCCTCTAAAGCGACAACCGCATGGCTTTGCCCTCATCAAATTTTATATCCCGTCACATAACAGTCATATTACTGTTAGGAAAATACACACGATAATTATGGGGTGTTTCTGTGTACCCCACAAATATCCCAACTTCAGCATTCTGCTCCAGCTTCTTCCTAGTGTTCTTGGTCACATGCACATAAACATATGAGCCAAAAATCTTAAAGTGAGAAAAATCCGATTTCTTACCAGTGACAACTTCTTCAGGTGTACTCATGCCAAGTACTCTATGAGGACAACGGTTTTGCACATAAACCGCAGTGTTGCATGCTTCCTCCCATAAATGCATTGGTAGGCCCTAATCATGCAACATCGCTCGTGCTGCACCCATGATCGTTCTGTTCTTCCTCTCTGCGACCCCATTTTGCTGTGGGTTATGAGGCACTATGAGTTCTCTTTGAATTCATTCTTTGCTGCAGAAGTCTTTGAATTCGTTAGAGATGTATTCTCCACCATTATCGATCCTCAGAGCCTTCACTTACTTCCCCGAATCTTTCTCCACCAATGCCTTAAACTCACAGAAATTTGAGTATGTTTGATCCTTCTTCTGCATGAAGAATATCCAAAATTTACAAGAAAAGTCATCAACACAAATAACATAATCTTATTTTTTGTTGTTGAAGCAATCGAGAATGGTCCACACACGTCTATGTGAACTCTCTCCAGGATCACCAAAGCATGGTTCGCCTTTTCATGAAATGTGGACTTTACATATTTCCCCATGGTGCAACCTTTGCACTGATCTAACTGAGAAAGTGTTCCCATTGGAAGTCCAGTAGATATTTGCTGCATTAATTTCAAGGTTCCATGATGAAGATGTCCCAATCACCTGTGCCATAATTTTCTCTCATCCCGGCTCACCACTTTTTCTGCATTTCCCATCATGGCAGCGAAACCATCTACCTCCAGCTTGTAGATATTCTTAACTCGAATCCCTATCCTCTTGGCTTGACCTATTGTTTAATGTCGCAGGAAAGATTTTCCATCGTTGAAAACAACGTTATAGCCTCTGTCCTCCAACATTGCGATTGAGACCAATTTTTTCTTCAGACCTAAAACATGCATAACATCTTTCAGTTGAAATGGTTTACCTGACTCCCTCTCAAAGGTAATGGTACCAATGCTGGTTGCACTGTATAGTCCATTTTCGCCCATCTCTACATGCATTTGGAGATATTTCTCCTCCAAGTCACTGAAAAGATCCTTATCTCCCATCATGTGGAAGGAAGCACCACTATCTAGACACCACACCGATCCCAATGCACTTGATGCCATGCATGCGATAAAAGAGAAATCAAGTTCAAATTACGAGGCAAGGGCCTCACCAGTTACAACTCCAACAACCTTCTTGTTCTTCTTCTTCTGCAGATAGTTAGTAGCGAGATACCCATGTTCATGACAATGAAAACACTTCACCTTGGACAAATCCAGCTTTTTGCCTTCGAATTTTGAATGGAATTTCTTCCCCTTCCCTTTCCTTGCCTTGGAAGCCAAAGAAAAATATTCTTCATCATCATGCTTTGATGAAGAGCCATCTATGGTGTTCCTCTTGAACTCCTCCTACACTAGATCCGACCACAGTCGTTCCCAATCCGGAAATTTTTCCCGTCCGTTGACAGAGTCCTCATAACTGTGCCAACTCTTAGGAAGTCCCAAGAGAGCTAAGCTCACCAAATAATCATCAGAAACAATGGTTCCCACACTCCCTAGTTCATCCCGACATTGGACAAACTTTGTGAGATGCTTTGGAATATTGTCAGCCTTTTCCATCTTGATCTTCCCGAGTTTATATTTCAATGCCAATTTCCTATGGTCGCTGCGACTTTGGAAAAGATTCGTCAAAGCCTTCCACATAGAATATGGTGTGGCTTTCCCATGAAGGCTTGAGACAATGTGGTCTTGTACACCTTTCAAAAAAATCCTCCTCGCCTTTGCCACTTTCTTTTTCCATGCATCAAATAATGCAACATCCGTTGAAGTGGGCTTAGCGACATCACTGTCGATGAATTCCTTCAAGCCATTAACTTCGAGCATCGCCTCCATCCTGTCCTTCCATAAAATTTAGTTCGAGCTTCCCTCGAGTGCATTCTATAGACGCAATCCACTGAAAGCCATTTCGATGTTTACTCAACTGTAGCACCAAGAAAATATTTCTGCAAATTCAAATTGTTTCCACCAACAAACTCAGCTCCTGCTTCAAAATTGCAATCTTCTATGCTCTGATACCATATAGAAATTTTAATAAAATTATGTATTGCCTAGATTTTCCTGATCTAACAATTATAAACCACTGTTAAATACATAACCAATTCTACAAAATTCTTGTGGAATTTAAAACAACAAGCTCCAATTGCAATATCAAGAAGAAAGACCAATCACACATAACACATATGTTTTTACCGGGAAAGCATAAAGCTTAAAACCCCACTATCATATATTATGTATATATCATGTATCATGAAACAATCTCATAAAAAACTCTAATCTAAGATCTCTCAGTACAATATACAATCATCTTACACTGTCATACAAAAATTGGCAAATACATGCGCCAATTTACTGCCTCCAGACAACTTGCCTCCACTGCGCAATCCCTGATGATAGAAATCCCTTAATGAATGGAATCCTGCTTGCCTTGAATGCACAATCCTCATGGGCACATCCAATGTGTGTATGGTTGCATGTGTGCACCCACTAATGTCACAACTAATAGTCAAACTGTCCCTTTAACCTACATCTCAACTGGGTCTCCACTAGATCTGACATGCATGTAGTTAACAGTTGTAAATATTCAACCACTGATTGTGAATTAATTAAATAATTAATTCAATTATCTCTCACTAGTGTATGTTCAGTTACAACTAGCACAACTGAGTTTAACTCACTTAACTGAGTTAAACTACTTTACAACTCACATAGATACACATCCAACTTTGTTACGACTTCAAATCACTCAGTTACAACTAAGTCCACTTGCATGTCCCACCAACCAACCTTTTAACTCAAATTTCCTATAGATAACTGATTTTTCACTTCAGTTAACTATTTCTAAGTGCTCATTGTGAATAGATTAATGTTTATTGTCCAACTATTATTAAGGGACAATAGTAGTCGACATGCATCTATAAATTGACATGCTATCTATAAATAGAACTCGCACATACATCTAAAATTAGAACATCATATATAAATAGAAATTTCTCACCATCTATAAATAGACATCATCTATAAATATAATTTTCTCATGCATTCTAAAAATATACTTCCACCTAAAAATAGCTTGAGGCTCCATCGTAGTGTAGGTGCATAATTTTCACTAGGATCTTCTTGTTGAATCTCAATAAAATACCTCACCCTAATTTACAATATACAGTGGAATTGAAACATCAACCAATTGTACCAGACAATATGAGGTAAATGGAAAGTGTTTGGAAATGATAAACAAATTGAAAACATTACGCAATATAAGGAGTTGAGTTTGAAGAAGATAGTATATATTTAGAGTGTGAATTTGAAGATAAAATATTTGTACATTCTAATGTAGAAAACGGACTAAGATAACAAAGATGTAAATATACATGTAGATAAAGTTGTAAATACGGTAGGATTTCTTGAAATAGATCCGAGAGAAAGAAGAATTTGAAATAATTCGGTTAAGGGATAATGTTTTACCTAGAGGTTTGGTTCCATTAGAAGAATTATTTTATTTCAATGATGTAGCTAAGAAGCCTAAGATTGAGCCCATTGGGGCAGATGTGAAAAGTGCAATATCTCTCTTAGAGTTGATTCTCTCTGCCCAAAGTTCATATTGAGATTGTCATCCCAACTCTTCTTGTTTGTGCCCAACATATTTTGATGATTATAATAGGTTTTTTTTATTTGAGGATTCCTATAGCCATTTCCATAAGGATAGTAGGTTATGGAATGTACAAAGATTATATGGTTTATTCTTGGTATAAAGCTGCATCATCTTGAATGATTTGAAAAGCACTGCAGGTATCGCGACCAGCTTGTAATATTCAAAAATAGGAAAAGCGGCAATATGGAACATTAAGCTAAAATAGAAAATGAATATCAATACATCAAACATGAGAGAATAGTAGAGCCATATTATTATGAATATCGAAACAAATAAGTACAATATCTTGAGGAATAAATCACTCAAACGAAATAGAACAAGCCTCCAATAGTCAACACACTCGAGATATGAAATGTTGTTGCTACACAAAATGCGGGGGGATCAATATATCGTGGTCCCGGTGAATGCAACTTCTGACTGGAAAATACAGTGATATTAGATATACTAGTATATGGCTCAAAAAGTGTTGGGATTAGAGATCTAATCTCCCAAGCACATTTCCAAGATAACTTGAGAAAGGGTTTCGGAAATACAAAAAAATACAAAATGATGAAATGCGGCCCCGAGAGATGAATAATATATACAAACTGGATAGATGATAGGAGTGGTTGATCTAATGTAGAAATGGAGTGATACTCCTCCAATATATCTTCGGATGAAGGGCTTCTCCCCTCACTGGAAATCTAACTCACCAAGCTGGGGCCATAACCCCTCCTCTATAATTGCTCAACAAAATAACGCAATTCCTGAAGAGCGTATTTGTAGGTGATGGTAACAACTTGGCCTGGCACTTGGAAATGACAAAATGATGCCTGAAAGACCTTCCTTGCTAGCCTCCTGGGATGAAGGGCTGATCCATCCACTAGAAAACAAGCTCTGGCCCAGATCTATCCCTCCTCCTTGCCTCTTGCCCTACAAAACAACACAATCTGAAGGAAGCTGCCACTATGGATAATGGCTAAGCTTGACGTCTTTGGATGGTGGAAATGTAGCTCGAAATAAACCTCTCATGAGTAGGCACTCGAAGTCCCCCAAGGATGAGGGTGGGATTTCCGCTCGGAAACACTATTGTGCTAAACAACACAACAAACTTAAGCTAAACAAGCTTGAAGCATGCAAGAAGTCATAAAAGACTAAGAAATAAACAATAATCATAATTCCCTCTATGGCTTCCATCCCCTTCCTTATATGCTTTGTGAGCTTCCTCACCTTGGGCCCCACACATTAAAGTCACTACTCTCATGGAGATTTCCTCCACTAACACTGCGTTGTCCCTCATTAACTATCAACTCCCTCCATGGGAACTATTTATTTGGTCAAACTTGACCCCATCCACATGCTTCAACCTCTATTCACACATAAGGGTGCTTTATCCGATTGATATGATGATCCTCATCCACATTAGAAGTAGTTTTATTCCTACTAAGGAAATTTATGGGTCTCCCTACCCTCTTATTCATCTATCTAAATTACAAGAGAGAAAAAATTTAATATTCCAACTGTTGAAAGTTAATTAGGAATATTAAAATATTCCCATCCCAAATGTTGCTTGTCCTCGACGACTCATGAGTGAATGTTGTAAAACCTCTCCTCCTTCCATGGTATCACCCACATGATAAGCTCCCCAGCCGAATCGGGTGTTCACCCTCATCAATCTCCCCTTTAGATGCTTCTCCCAAGTGTCCAAGTTAGCCAAATGGCTCACATCATAAGGAAGTAAAAGTCTATGTTAGCAACCACATCTTGTCAATGTTCTCACTAAAGAATGGGGCATAAGAAATGTTGGAGATCTCACTCCCAATGAACAACTCCAATCCATGTGCCATTCCTCCCATCATCCCAACAATATTGATAAAAACATCATCAACATACTTAAGATCAAAATCAAATATACACTAACTATCATATGAAATACCGGAGAGGATGATAATGGTCCACCGAAGGAGCAGGCAGTTACGCTCCTTCTTTGCCTCAAAACATGATGTGATAAGTGGTTTTCCAACCACTTTCTTCTGCCATGTCCTCTCCCATGCCCGGAAGTAGTAGATGGCATTTGGTGTCAACTGAGCACACCTTGAATAAGATATCATTTCCCCAAAGCCTCCTAGGGAGTGGTCATTTCCCATCCTTGATTTGTAAGGATTGGGGTTTATGGAGGTTAGTCTTCACTTGGAAGCTATCACCCATCCAAAACTTTCTGAGAGTTTGGCCAATGTATGCATGAACACAACCACTCCTCTACCATATATGGAATATTCCATCCTATGTGGAAGTATCTTCTAACTCTAAGGCGATGGAGTAGCCCACTTGCCATGATGGTGTCATCATCCATCCCTAAAACATCTCCTCTCAACGCAAGATGCTTGATGAAAGTTGGTAATGCGTCACAGGAAGAATGTCCCTCTCCTCTTTGAACCTACCAAAGACTCTGCACTATGCTAAGCTCACCAAAATTTCTCACCTCATTCAGATCTATGAGTGGTGCAACTTGTTGTGAGAACTCTTTAACCAACTCCACAGTGCAGGGCCTTCTGGTGGAATGCCCTCGAAATAATACTACATCATGGGTCAAAGTCAATTTCATGGCGGAGTGGAATGATGTGTCCTTGCTCCCCTTTGCACAAATCATGCTCTATCTTGTGCAGAAGCTATACGAGGGGGATAAGTGTTCATGCCCCTAATCAACGTATGCTTACCACTCTTCTTACCTACCCATTCCATACGCAAGTATCCAAATCATATGGTGACTTTCCCAATGTAATCAGCCACTACACACCCAATATCATATTGGTGTACGAATTTGTCGACCACAAAGTGACCGGTCAGTGTATGTCCCCAAAGGTTGCGAAAATGCCAAAACATACTTCCTTCTTGCATAGTTCTGGCTCTGGGACCCAAAACTGAAAATCCTCAAAATCATCGATGGGTATTTCTCTCCTACGCAATAACTAAGCATCAATAGAGTTGTGGGTAGCCCCACTTTCGATCAACAACGATACCCTCGATCTTGAATGGTGCCTCTAACTCTCCAGGGAGTCGGATACTTGGGTACTCTAGAAAGATGCAAGGCTCCTCCAAGCTGGAGAAAATTCCCCATTCCCTTATCCTAAGTGGTGGTGGATCCTCTCCTACTATCCCAACATTGTTGTCCCCTTCTAGCTCCTCTTCTTCCTCCTGCTTTGCGATGCCCTAGTGCCCATGGTTCTTGACATGTGAAGCAAAGCTTCCTCCTCCTCAAGTCTCTTTGGACCACATCATGCTAGAGGTCCTTTGTTCTTGTTCTATTATGAAGGAGAACCTTCACATATTTCCCTTTTGGTGAAAGGGTGGCATTTTTTGTTGAAATGAAGCATTTTCCCTTGGCAAGGCATCTAGCAAATCTCTTGCCTCTCGGTAAGCATCTTGAAGAGTAATTGTCTTAGTAGATTTAACCAAACCATGCAAAGGATACGCTTCCGCCCATTAATGAACATATAAAACCTCACAAACTGCCAGAATAAATTAGGAACCATGACGAAAGTTTTAGAAATTCAAAAATATAGGTCTCGAGATTACTGTTGCTTGAGCGTGGCTAGCTCAATTAAGGTGCCTGCGGGTCTCTTCGATCGAACCTTTCTGCAAACTCTGGGTGGAATACGAATGTGCGATCACATTGACATGCCCCATTGTAGAAATACCATGGAAACCACCAATCATGTGCCTCACCTTTAAGGTGCAACACTACTATTTTGATGGCTTCCATCTCGGTACTTGGTTCAAATGGAAGTAGATGTCTAGCTTCTCTACCCAAGACTTGGTTGTGCACTTGGATGACCCATCAAAAGCGGGAAAAAAATCTACCCATGGTCTTTTGTAGATCATTCGATACCTTGTAAACCCTCCACTTCCTATTGTTATGTTGGGGGTCTCCGTTGTCATGATGCGAAAAAACTCCTGAAAGCTTAGATTATCATTGAATGTTGAGATTGAGACTCATACTCTTAGGAAATAATCTTGAGAGT
Source organism: Pinus albicaulis (assembly GCA_034641835.2). Lineage (NCBI taxonomy): Eukaryota > Viridiplantae > Streptophyta > Pinopsida > Pinales > Pinaceae > Pinus > Pinus albicaulis. The sequence goes on from CM076570.1 coordinate 169,887,153, forward strand.
TTCTTATTGTGGGGTCGTCCATTTCCCACGCAAGAATGTAGGCATAGTGGAGCGTTGGAAACTTCTTGCCTCCCCTCGTTGATCATACCGGTGATGTGAAATGTCGGAGCTTTTCTCCATGTGAGAACCTCTGAGGATTCTTTGTGTCTCTCCATCCTCATCTCCTTGATTTCTCGGGAAATATCTGCATGGTTTGAAGAAGAAGCTTGGAAACTCCTTCTCATCCTCCTCTCTTGACATGGGAATTTTTCCCTTGTCTTCTTTGTTGTTTGTATAATCATATATACGGTTTCTATTAAGATACCTATTCTATATTTTTGTAAGTGGCTCTCCTTCTTCGATGACATAGTTGTTGTAATACACAAGGTAGAGCCAAAATTATGCTACGATACCAATGTAATATTCCAAAATAGGAAAATCAACAATATGGAACATAAAATTGGAAATAGAAAATTAATATCAATAGATCAAACATGAGAGAATGATAGATCCATATTATTATGAATATAAACATCAAGTAAGTACAATATATTGATTAAATCACTCGAGCAAGGCAAGACAAGCCTCCGATGATCAACATACTTAGATATGAAATGTTAACACTTTACTCAAAATGCGGAGGATCAATACATCGCGGTACCGTGAATCCAAATGCGGTGGAAAATAAAATGATATAGATATACTAATATTTGGCTCAAAAGTGCGGGATTAGAGATCTAAGCTCACAAGAACATTTTCAAGATAACCCGAGAAGAGGGTTCCCGGAAATACACAAAATACAAAATGATGAAATGTAGCCCTAGAGGAGCTGCATAATATCTACAAATGGATAGCTAATAGGAGGTGGCTGATCTGATGTATAAATGGTTTATACTCTGAAATAGATCTCTCGTATGAAGGGCTACTCCCCTCATTGAAATCTAACTCTGGCCCAGGCCTAACCCCTCCTGCGCAACTACTAAAAAAAAATAATGAAGTTCTGAAGGGTACGTATTTGTAGGTGATGGTAAAAACGCTGCTGCCGGATGAAAAAATGATGCACAAAGACCTTCCTTGCTAGCCTCCGGATGAAGGGCTGATCCTTCTGTGGAAAACAAGCTGCGAAATTGAATCTATCCACTCCTCCTTGCTACTACCTTGCAAAACAACATAGTCACGAAGGATACTACTTTGTGGATAATGGCTAAATCTTGGCCTAATGCCGGATGGTGGAAATGAAACTCAATAAACCTCTCCACGAGTATGCACTCGAAGTACCCAGGGATGAGGGTGGGATTTCAACTTGGAAACACCCTTGTGCTAAACAACACAACAGAGACTATTTGCTAAATAGTTGAAGCGTGCAAGAAGTCATAAAAGGCAGAGGCATAAACAATAATCATAATGCCCTCTATGGCTTCCATCCCCTTCCTTATATGCTTTGTGAGCTTCCTCACCTTGGGCCCCACATTAAAGTCACTACTCTCATGGAGAATTTCTCCCACTAACATTGCATTTTCCCTCATTATCTATCCACTCCCTCCATACCAACGTTGTTGATTTGGTCAAACTTGACCCCATCCACATGCTTCAACCTCTATTCACACATAAGGGGGATTTTACTAGGCGATATGATGATCCTCATCATTAGAAGTGGTTTATTCCTACTAAGAAGATTTATGGGTCTCCCTACCCTCTTATTCATCTATCTAAATGATAAAAGAAAAAATAATATTTCAAACTAGTGAAAGCTAATTGGGAATAATACACAATCTCCTAGGAAGCCTAAATATCAAAAGAATAAAATCTTCAAGGAATGTGAAAATGACCTTCTCATTAGTCTTCCAAGTCAGAATAGCCTCCAACATTTAGTGAAGTAATCGGTGGCCATGAGATATACCTATTTTGACCACTTGAGTTAGGGTGTAGATATACAATGAAGTCTAAACCCCAAGGGAAATGGAGCTTGAATCTTAATAGGTTTCAATGGTAAATATTTCAACTTATTTTCCCTTGAACATTTTAACATTATGGATAGCTCTGACAAGAACCTTTGTATCCTTGATAAGAGAATGAAAATAATATATAAGCTCTCAAAATATTGTATGTTGTGACCTTCCATGCGTGATGACCTCCACATATTCCCTAGTGAAATTCAAAGATGATTTCTGTGTTTTATCTTCCTCAATTTCAAGGATCTACATTTTCTTTGGGCATCTTGGGAAGAAATTATGAATTTTACAAGAAGAATACTATGTCCTAGTACCAAATGGAGTTACGGAATTTCGAAGGCCTAAGAAGGGTTCTTGTGGATTCTCCTCTCCATAGATGTTGCAAATATCTTTGTTATTGCAAATTTCCAAGTGTGGTATGGTTTGACTAAGTAAGAAACTTAGCTAATCCTTGACCTTTCACAAGCTTTGTAGGTTTTGACCTCCATATCATACTCTTTGATCTTGGCTATCCATTTCCCTCATCTTCCACCACTATCGAGATTACATGAGAATATCCTTTACTACTATTGGTGACACATATCTTTGTACTTTCCAAAATGAAGCACATTTTCTATAAAAGAAATTAAATCTTTCAACGTATACACTTACTTCTCTAGAAATATATATTTTAGTTATGCATCTCTCGGTGCATGTTGAAAAATCATATAGCATACTCATACCCTTCCTAGTTCTTTTGTAAGATAACTATGGATATTGTGTGCTCGGAAGAAAAATAAAAAATATGGAATTGCTTTGAAAAATATGGGTTTGCTAATAGCAGTGCCTCCGCCAATAACCTTCTTAATTTGATCAAAATATATAAGTGTCCATCTCACATCACTATTATTCTTGAGCATACATGTTATATACATAAGGAGTTTTGCGGAATTTGAGATGAATCTATGGAAAAAAATTATCTTCCCCGAAATAATTGAACCTACTTTTTATTACGGGTTACACTTATCTTCAATATGGCTTATCCTTTCGGGATAAATCTTGAAGTACACCATATTTGGAGACTATGTACCAACAATTTTCTTTACGAAAGAAAAGAATGATTCCTTAGGATTCAAATAAAGGCCAAAATTCCTACACTTCAAGCATGTTTGTCTCAAATGTTATATGTTTTCTTCATGTCAGAACTTGGAGAATATTGTTATGTCATCTAAGTAGATAACTATTAACTTGTCCTTTTTCTATATAAAAAATAAATGTCCATATCCCTTTGAAAATTTTCTCTTGCATTCATCAATCCAAAGGGAATTTTGTCGTATATAAATGTTCCCCTTGGTGTTGTGAATGTAAAAAAAAAATATCTATTGGGTGAATAACTACTTGATTGTAACACGAGAAACCATCCATAATTAATATTCTCGACTCCTATCACTTTACGCCAACAAATGATCCATCTTGGGAAATGGGTAATTGTAGTTTAGATATCACTAGTTCAAATTTATGAAATCCACGCACTGTTTTTGTTATGACCATTATTATATCTGACAAGCACTACGTTTATACCCACTCGAATATCTTAGTGGCCTGATAATTTTTCTGTCCAAAATTTCACGATTTCATTAAATCGGTAACAAAATAGAAATTGTAATAGCGTCGATTAAAAATCCATGTAATAAAGTTAATAACGGAAAAAATAAGACCAAGGTCATGGTACATGTATTCCAAGCTGAATGTCGGGAGAAAACATGGTGATGGGGATCACTTGTGATTAATTAATGGCTATGGAAATCGAAGAAATGACAAAGGAAAAAGAGGCATTAATTGTCATTTATTTATGAAAATAATGGAAAATAGGAGAAAGAGCGGGTGAAAGGTCACATAATTGCATGTGTGAGTAAAATTGAAGAAAAAAATAAGGAAAATGAAGAAAATAGAAGCCTCAATGATAAAAAGGCTTATGAGGATCAATTCACAACTAACTTTCTCGGTTTTGCCTTGGACCTCTTTCTCTATTCTCTCTCTCATACTCTTGCACTTTAGAGTTCTTGGAGCATTGTGGCATACTTTGGATTTGGAGACATAAGAAAAATGAAAGAAAGGAAAAGCGCAAGGGCACAACGAGATCAACGACTACATATGGATTGCTTTGCAGTACCGAGTTGCATGTATGATTTCTTTGCTAGTTTTGGCATGCATGGCATATGCATGTGTTTATTTGGTTATGAAATTTCATTGGCATTGAGGATATCTTTGGATTGATTGTGGTTTTCCTAGCCTTGGAATTCTAGATAACCATGGTGTAGTAGGTTTTCCCATTCGTTTTTTCAGTTGGTGCTCATGTTTCTATGGATGTGGGTTGAGTTACTAGTTCCTAGAGCCTTGGTTGGAAAAACACTTTGGAAGCCACGTAATAAATTGGGTTGAGTGACTAGTCTGGAAGCCTCGGTTGGAAAAACACTGCAGCACGGATCGCTTGGTGGGTTGAGTTACTAGTCCAGGCCTTGGGCCCGGATGAAAAATCTGGATCCTTGTAGTAGTTGGGGGGTTGAGTTACTAGTCCTGGATTTAGGTTGGAACAAATACTTTAGATCCCCGGAAAATTTGGGTGGAGACGATCGAGGTGATGGTTAGTGATGTACGACCATGAGGGTGGAATCATTGTTTGAGGTTGAGGTGTTTTGGCCTGCGGAAGCCATGGTTTGATTTTGATTGAACTATTCCATGAGATACCACATTCATGCTTAGAATATGGCATGAGGGTGATTGTTGAAAAGAAATATTTGGTTCGGACGATACATGGCGGGTAGTATGTGGAAGCCCACGACTTGGTTGGAATTTACATATGTTAATAAGAGCTCTTTTTCCTCTCGTATTTCATGAGTATTTACACTTGTTATTATGTGGGTTTAATTGTTGCTCTATCATTGTTATTATTTTGGTTATATACGGTTATAAGCATTGTCTCATGAGATTCTAGTTATGGATCTTAACATGTTTTGATTGGTAAATGTATGGTTATTGAATGCATGACCTAATATATGTTATTGCAACCATTTTGAGAGGGCATTTGACCTTCTTAATTATTCTCAAAATAAGTATAAAACCCCTATGATCGTATATGCATTTATGACATACAGATTACATGTTCAAAATGTGTTTGATGAAATGTATGTCATGGTTAGGCTGATTAGATCAAGTTCTTGAATAAGTTTTTCATTAATGGATTTCCTCGTGGCATTCATCATTCTACAAGTTTATCAAGTTCCGGGTAGAGGTATGGATCTTTAGACTAAGTGGCAAATTCTAGAGGTCACATGCTCACAACTAGGAAATGTGAGGCGTAGTCATTGGGAAGAAGGTTATCCATGTGACGGAAAGGTTAGAGCCACTAGATTCCTTGTTATGCAAGCAAGTAAATGAAATTTAGCTCGGTGTTTGGGCACACAGGTGTTTTGGATCTTGGGGGTCTTGTAGCTTCTAAGGAAGGTCAATAAATTTTGGTTTTGTCGATTCCACTTCCTTAACCACGGTGCCAAGGTCAATTCATATCTGTAGTATCTCCTAATCTCATGTTTACCATGGAATCTTAGATACAAAGTGGGTAAATGTGGGAGGGTGGTTACAAAATGGTATCGAGCTCCCGGAGTTCAACACTTGGAGTGGATGGGTAGAATGTGTTTTCCATGCATGCATGTGGATTGTATATGTGCTTGTTATGTATGTCTAGTGATGGTAATTGTTGCGATTGTGTCGTCATGTAGAAGTTGATGATGTTGATGTTGAGATGATTGATATGTTGATCTTGGAGATAAGATAGCCTCCCCTAAAATTTTGTTGAGGAGTACATTTTGATTGTGATTACATTTGATTTAGTTGACATAATGTGTTTGCATAGAGGAAGATCAAAGATGGAAAGTGAAATTATGCACTACATTTCATGTGATTCTCCCTACGAGGTCAAATGAGTAGCATGGTGATGAGTAATCCCTTCATATAGAAGATACAGAGAAGTTTGAAAGCAAATATCATGAGTTGTAAGGTAGAAAATGATCGGATCATTCGGTCACGGAAAGACTTTCTAGGGGCACGGAGAAGAAAACGGTCAATGCGGTTATTATTTAGATTTTATCGGATTTGTAGAGACAAGGACCACTTAGGATCAATCATGGAAAGTAGGAAATGAAAAATACCTCATATGGAGAAACTCTTGATCAAGACATAGGTTGGATAGAGAGGCTACAATTAGTCATGGAATATTTCTAGATAATCCTTCTGGGAGGAAATTATCATGGGTTATATCCTAGTTGGTTTAGAAGACAATATGGTCATCACCATCACCACCCATATAGGAGGAGTGACGATGATATTTTGAGAAGAGCTTAAGAAAAGAAAGGTACCTACATTTGATGGAGAAATCAAGAAGTCACGGGATTCGAAGCTTGGATACTTGGGATGAATGGTCTTCAAATTGCATGACTATTTAGGAAACATAAAAGTTGGGATAACTACCTTGATAGCCAAGGGTAATTTAGGAATTTGATGGGAGCATGTGAAGAATGTTAGAGGCATTCGGGAAGAGGAGTTGACTTAGAGTGAGTTCGAGAGACTTTTCGGGAAGAAATATATGTATGAAGGTAATATGATGATAGGAAAAAGTAATTCTATGAGTTGAAGATGGGATCTATGAATGATGAGGAGTATAATAGCATATTCTTGGATTTGTTGTAAGATATGTGCCTTATCTTAAGTAGGAGAAAGTGAAGATTCAAACGTTACATCATTGGGTTGTTGGTATTGTTCAAAGACAGATTTAGTTTGATGTGCCTAGATGTTGGAGAAGCCATCATAAATTTGAAGCATTATTATGAGAAATCTAAGCGCAAGTGTAAATCTAATAAATATTCGAAACGTAATGACAAGAATAAAGGAAAATGGGATAAAGTGAGGAAGACTACATGACACATGTAACAAAGAATGTACATACACAGAAAATTTCAATGCATCTAAAGAGGACGGGGGATTTCAGCACGAGAAGGAGAACAAGGTGATGTAGGAAACGCCTTTCTGATATTTGGGTGTGAAAAATATCATCACAAGAGATATTTACCATGGCATCGGGGTGGTAGAATGCATATTTACGATTGATCGGGAAGCAAGAAACCGAGTGGGGTATGTTGAAAAACTATTCCTTGGATTTATGTTTATCGGATAATAGGAAGGTGAATCTGCCAAACATATTAATTCGAGATGGATGGTAAGCTTTGTGATCAATTTTTCCTATTTTGATTTACCCTAGATCTAATTATAGTTAATCTTAGCCTGGTGGATAAGTGTGGTTTAAGAAAGAATTGTCACAGAGTCATAGTTGGAACAAGTGGCTACGGTGCTAATAAAGAGTTGATCATTGGATAAGAGCTTGTGCATTTAGTTGAATGACATACCTAAATAAACACATCTAAATGTGTTTCCATTGAGATCATAAAATATTCCTGCGGGTTTGTATTGGTTGTATCTTCACACATGAATAAGGTGGATTGTTATGAAAAAGTAAATTAAGAGCTTGGATGATAATGGAGAAAAAAGAGTCTTATAAAGTAAAGAAGAAGGTGACATTAGTTAGAATGGTTACAGCACTATGTAGGAAAAGCGTGGCAATTACAAGAAAGGATGTGTATTGGTTGTAGTTCATATTTCCGGTGATAAAGGTAAGTATTGTGATGATGCTCAAACCCTAAAGAGGTATTCAATTTTTCAATAGTTTTAGGATGTATTTGTTGAGAAATCTGAGGCATCAAGTATTAGGTGATTTATCTTCTTATGATAACTTCTTGTGAAGGCTTTTTACTTTCTTATATTAGGTTCTTCTTTTGATTATGTTATTATAATGTTGTGCTTCACCAAACAACTACCAATGCTTGAATCATAAGAAACAAGAGACACAAAATATAAGCTATCGACGGGGGCCAAGGCCTCTCTCCTTCTTGAGAGGAAATCCTGAACAAATTATTCTTCTTATAGAGATTCAATTGACAAATACCAACACCAAGACCCTAAACCTTTTTTCCACTCCAAGATACGTCCACAAACCTTCCTTGATGAAATCCTTCTTGAAACAAACATGTTGCTCTTTCCTTCTCCCATGGTCAACGTAAGTCAAACCTCTTGCACTACGCAATTTCTGTTTCATCCATACATATGCAACCTCGACTTATATTATACCCGCTTAAAATTCTCACGTCGGGGAGAGTTTGTTTGGAGTATATCCCTTTCTTGGTAAGGATATTGCCCTTGCTGGTGGCTTGAGGACACGGTTATTTATTTTCAAAAATGCGCATTCTTATGATCAACTTTGAAATACCTTATTGTCTACAATAGGTGACAACGAATCTATCATGTGTGGAGTGTATTTTATCCCAAAATAGATCAAATTGATATCACATAACTTGCTCTCTCTTTACTTCACTTCTCTAGCTATAGGATTGTCTTTCTTGACCCTTTCGAGGATATTCACACCACTTGTTAACTTCCAAGAACATGAATGAAAATCCTTGCTGCGAAATGAGGTCAAGTGGCCTATTTATAGTTTTTTTCCATGATAATAAGTTGACATGTCATGAAGATAAATTGACGTGTCCTTTGGAGAGATATTATTATTCCTTTTGAAGCCGACTTGAAGGGAGATGTTTGTGCTTGTCTTGGAGGGCTATTTATACTTATATAATGACTCATAAAAAATGTAACATGCCAAAGAAGGGTCAGCTTCATACATGAAATAGACTCAAATTGACTTTTATGACTAGATGCTCATAATGGGAGTCACCACTAAAATTAAAATTCCTTGCTCATGAAACCCATGAGACAAGTATTACAATAATAATTTTATTTTCTTCTTTTCATAAATTACATAAAATCACAATTAAACATGTCATAGGAATACTTAACCTAGTTACACTTTTCAACATTCCCACTCTTAACTAGGAGGTATTCATAATGGTACTTGGTCATTCTCAATGCAGATAATTTCTCATAAGAAGATTGATTGGTAACTGCCCATATGTTTAGCACAATATCAACTTCATTGCATAACATATCAAGGCCTTGACTAACAACTCTTTAATCTCTCCACAAGATCTTGCTTTGTTGATGGCGAGACCAATGATGTATAAACACCCTCATAATTGCATATCTTGGAAAATACCCTTTGGGTTCTCGGAGTGCATTCCAGTAGGGACTATTCTTATCTTGGATTCCCGATCCTCAAGGGAATATCGGTCCTCTACGACTAGTCTTGTCTTGGATGCTCTAACACATCCTCAGCATCATATTCCGGATGTTTACTCAATCGTCCATTATGTCTTCCTAAGTGAATACAATAAATTTGTGTCTATCTATCCCTCTTAATTAGGAGGACATATCTATTCAATAAAGGAATTTAATCATTCATATAGAAGGAATGTACCTAATATCCCTCTTGGATTAGGAATTTTCATCTAAGTTTCTACCAAGTAAGAAACTTGTTCCCGGAATCCTCTTAATTATGGACCTATAGTAACTCCATGAGTGGAGATGATGGGACAACCAACTACTTGAATAACTCCTCCTCACGATGTCATAAAATTATTTTTCATTATTCGAGAGTCTTCATTTTTCGGACTTCTTCGTAGGGAACAAACCATCCATCACTTTCATCATTGATCCATGACATAATTCCTTTCATCGGAAAGTGATCCATTGAATCCATATATGGCCTTACTTAATTCCATTACCTTCTTCATGCCATGTTTCCTTAAGTATATTTCATCTAATACATGGTCATCATTGGTGGAAGACATTCATGAATTTTCCCTTAGTGAGTGCATAATCCCATTCAAATATATTTCAAAAATATTAAATCGAAATTACCTTTGTGGTGGTATTTCATCATGACATCTTCTAGTTTGCATCAACATCCGCATACATATTGACACATCTACAAAATATATTCATTGTCAAGGGTCTCCATCTTTTTCGGACTTCCATCGAGTCTTCATATATTTTCCGGAGATATCCTATTCAAAGTCCTCTAGTCCTAGATGTTGATTGCATTCTGTAGTTGCATAGTCCATGATATATCCATTTCTTTTTCACACATTATCTTCCATGAAATTTTTCTCATAGTTCCTCCAATTTTTTCAACCATCTCATTTTCGGACGAGGACATATTATGTTGATTTCATCTAGTCAATGTGTGACTCATGCATTCTGCATCTTTTCGAAGAGGAGATCACTTTTTACTTTGATCATTCTCTCAAGATAGAGCATTCGATCCTGTACTTGCAACCATATGACATGAATCCAAATTTTATTAAATGAAATCATACATACCTCATTCTCTTTTGGGTCATCAGGACTTCCTACAATAGCTTCCTTGATTGAAAGAGATTTAATCCTTGATCTGATTTACCTTTTATGTCATCATACCATCATCCCATGCATTCCATGAAGTTGGAATTCGTGATAGAAACACTTCTTCCTCTTTGGATCAATGAACCTACCAATGAAGATTCCATCGGAAGAATCTTGAGGATCTTGAGTATCCCCATCCGGCAGATGTGTCTTTTGAATGGTGTATGATGATATTTTTCCTGCATGAATTTTGCTTTCCATTATAAGTTACACTTATGTTTTTAATGACATTCCCAAGAGCTATATCCTTCATAGTTTATTTCCATATATTTTGTTCCAACCATCCTTCATGTTTCTCTATGAAGATGTCACAAGTTCTTGTTTCTAATGATTCTATGATACCTAGATGCACCCACTATCATGCTTCTACTTTACAACGGGAAAACTTAGAAACATAAACTATAAAAGAACTAGGAGAGGAAGAATATCTAAATAGTGGAGATCTATTACTTCCTCCTTCTTGGACTTCTTCTTTGCAACTTCCTCCACTTCCTTGGTGATATGGGATTCTTATCTTCTTCTTTTATTGTCTTTCTTGAGCTTAGGAAAATATCTCCTATAGTTCCCATATTCTTGACACCCATATCAATTTATTTTAGCCATGTTCTTCTTCTTTTTACGAGGACCAAAATTTCCCAAGTTTCCCTTTCTTTTGGTCATTGCATCATATCGTGATTTTTCTCTCGTGATCCCACATCATATTTTTCCTTTAACCTGGATTATTAAATATTTCATAGTCACCACAACTCATGGAATGGAGTTGCTTCTTTCTTCCCATAAATACTTGAAGTAAAGTTACCCTCCTATGGTAGTGCATTTAATACTCTTTTGTAGTAATTTCTCTATACGACATGACTTCTCCCGGATCTTGTAGTTGATCACAGGTTTCATATATCTCATAAGGTATGAAGCTATTCCATATTACTGTGACATATTCATCTTGTATATTTATTTCCTTAGAGAGATAACTTCCCATGCGATTAACCTGAGAATATAACTCTACCAATTTGTCATAGATTTATTTTGAAGTTTCGGTTTAGATACATATGAGGGGATCCTTGATAGATTCTATAAGAGTCATTTTGAGCCCTAAATTCCCATTTCATATACTTTACCCAGGATTTGATAATATTTTTTGTTATTTTAGTGATAGATCCTTTGACATGTTCCATAACCTCATTTTTCAGATTCGGAAACTGTCTTTTTCTTCCATGCAAGATAGTTTCAAGCCCCAGCCAATTTGTTGCTTTCCTTGCAAAAAGACATTTTGAAAGATTGAGATGTGGAAACAAATATAATTACTTGATAGAATGCTCCTTATTTACTTGTTTCTTCCTTGATGTTGGCCGATGATCTAGAGAATATAAAACTTCTCCTTGATGAAGATAGTTTTGTGATAATGATCCTTGATCACGAGAGAGATCCCTTAGATATTTTGATGATGATGATGTCTTAAACAGTAAAGGGATATTTTATTGAGAGGTTTCCTTTTGAGTCTATCTTCCTTAGGATGATAGTCTTCAAAACAATTCAACTTTTATTCGTAGATACTTTCGGCTTGGGTAGATGTAGGGCTTTGCCTTCTTTTCTTGATGATGATCCCGGTTCTATGGTTTGATTCTTTCTTTGATATTTGATCCTTGAGTGTCCCCTTGATAATATTCCCTTGTTGAATTAGTCATAATGGCCTCGATACCATGTTGAGAAATCTAGGGCATCAGTATTAAGCGATTTCTCTTCTTATGATAATTGCTTGTGAAGGAGTTTTACTTTCTTAGATTAGGATCTTATTTTTCTTATGTTATTATAATGTTTTCTTCTACATCTGACAACTACCAATGCATAAATCATAAGATATAAGAGACTCAAAATATAGGCTATTAGGCAGGTCTAAAACCTCTCCTTCTTGAGAGGAAACCTAAACAAATTCTTCGTCTTATAGAGATTCTAATTGATGAATACCAAGACCAATACCCTAGACCTTTTTCCACTCCAAGACCAAGTCACAAACCTTCCTTGATGAAATCCTTCTCCTATAGTCCTTTATAAAGTCAAGCATTTCCTCTTGCCAATTTTGGTTTCATCCACGAATATGCAACCTCATCTTATCCTATACCCTTGTAATTCTCACGTGTGAGTTGTTTGGAGGTATCTTCTTTCTTTGTTTTACTAGGAGATTGTCCTTCCTTTATTCGACTTGAGGATACACTGTTATTTTCCAAAATATTCCTTCTTATGATCAATTTGAAATAACTCGACCCTATACGCGATAGGTGAAAACATATTATAGCACCCGTGGAGTGTATTTTAGCCCAAAACATATCCAATTGATATTACGGACCTCACTCTCCCTATGCTTCACTTCTCTAGCTATAGGAATGCCTGTCTTTCTTGACCCTTTCTCTAATATTCCACACCACTTGTTAGCTTCAAAACCTGGTAGAACTCCCTATTCTAAAATGAAATTTGAGTAGCCTATTTATAATTTTTCCATGATAATAAATTTAAATGTCATGAAGATAGACCAACGTGTCCTTTGGAGAGATATTATTATTTCCTTTTTGATGCCGACTTGAAAGGGATATGTTTGTGCTTGTCTTAGAGGGCTATTTTATACTTATCTAATGACTCATACAAAATGTAACATGCCACGAGAAGGGTCCTTCATACATGACATGAAACCAAACTAAATTTTATGACTAGATAATAAATCCTAGAGGCTCACAATGGGAGCCATTACTAAAAATAAAATTCCTTTCTCATGAAACCCATGAGACAAATACAATAATAAATTTTATTTTCTTCTTTTCATTAATTACATAAAATAACGATTACACATGTCATGAAGACCGAACCTAATTACATTTTTTTAAGAGTATTCCCCATGATTTCCAAGGTTACTACCTCATATGGAAGTGGATGTTTCTATTGAGTTGGTACCGAGCAACACAAGGATCAAAGGGCCTTAGAGGGATGAGTACTCTAGAGTTAGTAGAACTAAGTTGCGATTGGAAGGAAATGTTGGAAAGGGATACATTGGGTAAGTGTGTCACCTTGGGGTAAAACAATGTTTTTTGTGAGAGAACGATTATACTCTTAGGTTATTTATTGATTACAAACAATTGAACAAGGTGAAAATTTAGTACATATATCCATTTCGAAGTTGATGACTTGTTTGACCAGTTGAAGGAGTCTCGGTGTCCTCAAAGATCAATTTGAGATCAAGATATCATCGGGTATGCATCAAAGAAGAGGACATATACAATATTTCTTTCCGGACAGTGCTGGGCATTATGAGTTTGTTGTGGTTTAGTTTAATTTGAATAATGCTCCAACTGCTTTCAGGTGTTTGATGAATAGTGTGTTGCATCCATATCTTGGACAAGTTTGTGATTGTATTAATTGATGATATATTGATATATTCTAAGAATGAGGAATATCATAAAAAAATCTATCGATAGTGTTGAAATTTCTAAGAGAGAATTAGTTGTATGCCGAAGCTTAGTAAATGTAGCTATTTTAGAAAAAGGTCTATTATTTGGAGCATCTGGTTTCCAGAAGGCATAGTAGTGGATTCGGAAAAGATCAAAGCTATTATGGAATGGGAAAGATCCTAGGAACATGGATGAGGTCGGATGATTCATGGGGTTAGTAGGTTATTATAGGAGGTTCATGAGGAACTTCTCGAGGGATTTACTATCCCATTAAATAATTTCATAAGAAAGGGAAGAAATTTGAATGGAAAAAAGGAATGTGCAACAAGTTTTTTTTTTTTTGAGAAGTTGAAATAATTTCTTGCAAATGCTCTAGTTCTAAAGATTGCGGTCTGGGACAAGAGTTTGCGGTATTTAAAAATTCTTACAAGAAAGTACTTGGTGGGGTTCGATGGAAGAAGGACATGTAGTGTGCTATGAATCAAGGAAGTGAATGAGCACGGAGTAGAATTATGTGACACGTGATATTAAGTTGGCAACGATCATTCATGCATTGAATATGTGGAGACCTTAACTTCTTGGTAGAAGGTTTATCTTGATGAGTGATCAAAGTGGATTGAGATACTTGTTTTACCAACCTAATTTGAATTTCGGGCAAGCTACTGGTTGGTTGCGATCATTGAGTTTGACTTTGAGATCAAGTACATTAAAGAAAAGAGAATAGGGTTGCAAATGCTCTTAGCAAGAGAATACATGTAAATCATATAGAAGTTATGATTTCATATGGAAAAACATTACAAGATCATATTTTGCATGCGAAACGGTAGGATGACAAGTACCAACATCTTAAGCATAAGGTACAATAGTAGGGTAAAGTGAATAGGATGTGGACTATCATCTCACGGAAAAGGTTTTGTCGGTCTGAGGACATGATCTATGTGTTGGATAATAACAGCGACCTAAAGAATATTATCTTGTTGAAATTTCATGTCAAGTCGTATTCAAGTCACCCAGGATATCAAAAGACATTGAAAACGATTAGAGAAGTTATACCATTGACGGGTGAAGAAAGAGGTAGCGAGAGTTTGTTGTGATATTATTGTATTTTCAGAAGTAAAAGCGGAGTGTAAGCATCCGGAGTGGATTATTGAAACCAATTCCAATTCCAAAGTGGAAATTAGAGGTCATTTCCTTGGACTTCATTACGGAGTTTTACGAGGGAAATATAGAAATCATTATTCTATTATGGTTGTGGTTGATAGGTTGAACAAGGTATCTCAATTCATTCCGGTGAAGTCTACGAATTTGTATAGTGAACTATCATAAGTCTTCATCAAATAGATAGCGAGGTTGCATGGTGTTCCTCTACAGACATTGTGTTAGACAAAGATGCCAAATTTACATCCCGATTTTTTTGGAAAGCAGTTATTTGTAGGTTTGGGGTAGGTTGGACTTCGGTACAACCTATCATCGATAGAAAAAGGGATAAACGAGAGAGGTCAATGGGATTTCATAGGAAATGTTGAGAAGGTATGTTATCCATCAACAACGAAAGTGGGAAGAGTATTTTCCATTGGTGGAGTTTTCATATAACAATGGATATTGGGAATATTTGGAGATGAGCACCGGTACGAGGAGTACTTTATGGGTGGATTTGTAATAATCCTATCATTTGGAGTGATCCAATGAACATGGTCTTGATTGTTCTGAAAATTTTGGCGAGGAGATGGAACGTGAAATGTGGGTAATTATGAAGAATATAAAGGTAGCATGGGATAGGCGGAAAGAGCTATCTAGATTAGCACATGGTGTTTAAAGAGTTTCGGGTTAGGGTATGTGTACTTGCACATCAATCCAAGAATAGATCCTTGAGGATTGGGTCATGTTCCAAGTTGGCACCTTGGTATTGCGGTCCTTTCAAGATTCTTGGGAGGATTGGATCGGTGGCATATCGACTTGCGGTGCCTTCAAAGTGAAAATCCATGATGTTTTCCATGTTTAATTTCTTAAGAAGTTCATGAAATATGTTGATAATGTATTTACTAGTCGAGTATTACGGGCGGAGACAAGAGGAGAATTCCCGCTAGAACCTCAGTGCATTTTGCGGCGAAATATGCTCATGATCTGATTCAAGCAATCGAGCAACTTAAGAGGTCAGTCGACAATTTGGACCACATTAAAACTACATGGGAAATGGATGATCCAATTTGGGCTATGTATTCTTCTCATTCGGTTGAGCGGATGTCTTTTGATATATGTTTATGTTGTGGTTTGTGTAACTATATGCATATGTATGTTGTACATAATACATCGAGTTGTGTTATAAATATCCAATAAATGGTATGGTGTTCATGATGTGTTGGTTATGTTTTTATTAGATGGATATGATGTAAATGTTGCATTGTGATATGTTATAAAGCTCCATGTGAAACATGTATTTTGTTAGTTTATAGGTTTCATTGAACACTAAGGACGAGGTTTCCCCTAAGGGAAGGGTTGTACCAACTTGAGATAAAAATTCATGCCAATAAAGTTGATAAAGGAAAAATATGACCAAGGTCATGGGACATGTATTCAGAAGTTGAATGTTGCGAAAAAACATAGTGATGGGTATCAATTGTGATTAATTAATTTCTATGGAATTTGGAAAAGGAAAAGGAAAAGGAAAAGAGGCATTAATTGGCATTTTTACTGAAAATAATGGAAAAAATAGGGAGAAAAGGAAGGTGAAAGGTCACAAAATTGCATGTGAGGAAAATTAAAGAAGAAAATAATAAAAATGAAAGAAAAATTGGAGGCCTCAATGATAAAAGGCTTTTGAGAATCGGTTCACAACCTTTTTTAGTTTTAACGGAGCTCTCTCTATATTCTATCTCTCATAGTCTTGCACACTTATAGTTCTTGGAGCATTATGGAATACTTTGGATTAGGAGAAAAAAGGAAAGGAAAAGAGAAGGAAAGCACAAGGGAAAGTGGGATCAACATTTGCCCATCTGGATTTCTTTGCGGGTACCAAGTTGCATGTATGATTTCCTTGCTAGTTTTGGCATGCATGGCATATGCATATGGTTATTTAAGTTTATGATCTGTCATTAACATGGAGGATTTCCTAGATTGAAAATGATTTTGTTTAAACACCATTTCCTAGATAGCCATGGTGTAGTGGGTTTTCCCATTTTTTTTAGTTGGTGCTCATGATCCTTATGGTTGTAGGTTGAGTTACTAGTTCACAGGTCTTGGTTGGACAAGTGCTCTAGAAGCCCTCGAACAACTTGTGTTGAGTTCTTATTCCCTATAACCTTGGTTGGGAAAAACACTCTAGAGCCCTTAGTGGGTTGAGTTACTAGTCTGAGAGACTTGGTTGGAAAAATTATATGGATCCCTATGATAGTTGTGGGTTGTGTTACTAGTCACGGAGCCACGTTGGAGCAAATTCTCTAGAGCCACGGACAACTTGGGTAGGGCGATCCCAGTGATGGTAAGTGATGTCCAACGGTGAGGTGGAATCAATGGTTTAGGGTTGAGGTGTTTGGCCTCACAGGAAGCCTTAGTTAAACTGCTTCATTTATTCCATGAGTTCCCACATTCATCCTTGGAATATGGCATGAGGTGATTGGTGAAAAGAGATATTTGGTTCGGCCAAATCTATGGTACGGTGGTGCGTAGAGTCCTTGATTTGGTAGGATTTTTCATATGTTAATAAGATCTATTTTCCTCTTTTATTTTGTGATTGTTTACACTTATTATTATGTGGCTTTGATGGTTTTTATATCATTTTTATTATTATCGTTATATCTTGGTTATAATCATGATTCATGATAGAATCTATTTATGGCTCTTAACATGTTTTGATTGAAATAAATATATGGTTATTGAATGCATGAACTAATATATGTTATTATATCCATTGTGAGAGGAGCATTATGCAGCTCTTGATTGATGTAGATAAACCAAACCCCCATGATCAGATATGCATTTATGACCCGTAGATTACATGTTCACGATGTGTTTGACAATTTTTCATGGCTAGGCATGGTTAGATAAATTTCTTGACTAAGTTTTTGCATTAATTTCTATACTTGTGTCATTCACATCATTACGGGAAAGTTATATCAGAGTTACGGGCAAAAGTCTGTATTCTATACCTAAAAGTGGTTCAAATTCGGGGGTTGCATGCTTAGGCCCAGGAAATATGAACTATAGTCATTGGGAGGCATTTTTATCCATGCGATTGGAGGGTCACAACCACTATATTTCATTTTTTATTTAAACGTACGGGTGTCTAGATCAATAAAGAAATTTATCTGAGGTTTTGGCACACAGGTGGTTTTGGCTCTTGGGGGTCCTATAGCTCTTGAGGAGGTTAGTAAAGTTTTGGTTTTGATTCCACATCCTTAACTATACTTAGGAGGTTGAGTCATGTCATAGTATCTACTCCTCTCATGTTTACCATAATGTTTGTGATGAAAGTGTGTAAATGTTGTAGGGGTGATTACAATGGTTAAATCTCTTGAGCTTGTACACAAAAGGCATATAATTCTCTTTTAATGGTATTCTATGTTGATTATGGATATCATATGTTTTAAATCTTCATAACCTGATGCAAAAACATCTTTAATTTTTTAAATAACTCAACGCACCTTTCTTTACAAGTTGATTCCGAACTTGGCGAGCTTTACCTTTTTGCGAGTTCTCTTTATTGCTAAGTTGTGCTCCTCAATGTTCTTGGCTGCTGACTAGAAAATGGTTTTGGTGGTCACATTTTTATGATCAAATATGTGTTCCAATGGGACTAGTCCCTTTGGAATAAAGTTAAGACTTTATTCTTGTGATTCTACCTCCTCTTGATCCACTTCCGAAGATTGATCTACGTAATCTATGTTAATGGTAAAAAATTCATCCACTAATTCTAGGAATTTCTTTAGCTGCTCAACATCCTCAAAATCTTGTCGATGCTTGATGTTATATAGAATAAAGCCATGTATCTCATCTCTACTTCGTATTTCAATTTTGGCTAAGGAGGTGTCTTGAATGTATTATTTGTTGTTTACAACACATATGCATGTTGATTTTATTCCCTATGAAAAATTGTAATGTTAAATGCATCAATTTAATTTTCAATAATATCCCATACTACATCTTGATCTGATCTCATCTTGAGGTGTTTGGTATTGTAGATGTTTTTTTATTTGAAATACGCCGGCTCAAAATCACAAAAAGCATGATGTTCTTTGCTCCCTTCTTCCTTCCCATTTATAACCCTATAATAAATTCCTCATATTCATCAACATTTTTGTGGCATCAAACTCTAGTTTAGATGATAATGGAATGTTTACTTGTATGAGGTAATAAAATAACTCCTACCCGGTTCCTTCTTTGGAGCATGCTCGATCAAAGAAAAATTTCCAAATTGAATATGGCTTGTGTAGTTGTTTAATCTCAGTAGGTGAGTGAATTTGATTCCATCATGGCTTCATGATTTATGGAAAGGCTATAACAACCCATGGTCCATGGACTCCTCCTACAACATACTCTGAGAGCCAATTCTTGGATCTCTTGACATCACTCACGACATATAGGAGTCTAGCCTCTTTGTATAGTCTCTCTCTTTACCCCCAAAGACAAGTATGGTTGCACATATGATAAATCCTTTTGCAAGGTTCTACCTAATTTTCCGGCCCAAGATTGAGAAAGAATCATGCCATGAGTGTATGGGATATCAAATATTACTATGTATATAACTAATATTTTATTAGGTATTTGAGTAAGAGGACCACTAAATATTTGATGAAACCTGGGTATTTTACCCTTCATGAATCAAATGAATAAATATCATAGTATGGTTTGGTAATATCCGGTCCTAGATCCACCATGACGATTCGAGCATGAGATTATGGGATTCTCCTAAATCTAACATGAAATTGTGGAGTATATTAGTATGAACATTAAGGGTGATGTATAAAATAGGTTATTGTCATCTTTTTCTTCCACATGTGGTCCACATTCTACATTAGAACGATCATCTTTGAATGTTCAAAGTGTCATTGTGAGTTGTTTCAATGGGTTTTATAATATTTTGTATGTGGGGTTGGTATATTGGTTATGGACCAATTATAATAGTGGTACTAGGACCTTTATCTTACTTAGTTCATATTCCAAGTTAAAAAACGAGGCTATGTTTCTTTCAACCTATTTTTAATGATTGAATTGGCGGTTGAGATGGCATGGGATCCTATGATTTCTTAATTTCACGACTCGAGGCTTGGTATGAATCTTAATTCCCCCCCCCCCCCTCCCCCTTTTCCATTGTGAGGGTCCTTGTGTTCTCTTAAATTTTCAAGAGGTAGTTGATTCACTTCGGTAGTTTCCTAAATCAAGTAAAAGGGCTTGAGAGTTTTAGTTTGACGAACTACCCCAGCTGATGCAGCAACATGGGATGTAGGTCATAGTTCTTCCTAAGTTCTACCATTACTATGGTTGTGATTTGTTAATATTAGGAAGTATGGATCTCATAATTATTATCTGAGTTCATGGGCCTCTTGTAATGATTGAGAGTTTGTGTAGTCAATTTATGTGATGTAGAAAGTGTTGATTTGATGGCCTAGCCAATTTATGTCTTTGTCTTGGATAAACTCATCAAAAAAATCATTTTTTGGACTTTCAAATCTTGCCTCACGATATTCAAGCCTCCTTTCTCTATTCATATAATGAGGGTTGAATGACATAACGAATGAAAGTGGGATTTTTTGGTGAGTTTGTGTTTGATTCTTGCTTGATCCTTCAAATCCAAGTTTAGAAAATTTGTTCGACAAATTATTGATCAACCTATTCATTTCTTAAATATTTTCATCAGATGTGTCTTTATTGTATGTGGGATGGTGAATTTCATCTTTTACCTTATTTTCTCCTTTATCCTTCCCCATTTCCCTTCTCTTTCTCAACACCATATTTCTCATCCCCAATCTCAATTCTTCGTAGTTTTTCTACATACTAGTTAGGTTTCCTTCTATTTTAGCCTCGTTGGGTTGCATATCTACTAAATTTATAGGTATTATCTCTCTCATCATGATGGAAGTATCAAGTTCAAAAAAAGTGACATAACTCACCATAATAGTAATAGGAGTAGGTTTGATTTTTTTGGGGATTTTTACTATAGATCTTGTTAAATATTTTAGTGAACTCTTCTACATTCTCGGCCAGTGTTTTTTACTACTAAGGTCGGTGAGGTAATATTGAAAATATTTCTTCTCACCCCACTTGTTTATGTATTATTCTCTATAAGTAATCCCACAAGTGCATAAAATTAGTGGGAAGAGTATGAAACTATTCTTGCACATCCCCTTCCATGGTTTGTACAAATAGTCTCATGAACACGTCCTCATTATCCACCATAAATTTATCAGTAAATTCTTAGAAGGTATTAATGTGTTCTTCAATGTTCCCTTTATATTCACCACTAAATATGGGAAAAAATTTATATAGTTATATATCATGTCGTGTAAGAACGAGGAAAATACACAAGGGGACATAACAAGCGTGCAAATACAAGGTTGGTTAGGTGGAATTTGTTTATTGTGAGGGTTGTTCTTGTCGTGACAACAATGTCTTGTAGAATGGTATCTCTATCAGCATATGATATTGAGTTTCTAGTTTTCCTTGATACATCCATAGTTAAACAGGGTGTGAATGAGATTAAAGTTTCCGATGCATGAGGAGGGATAAGTAACTAAAAATTATCGTTTGCTAGTTGAAAGGAAGGTGTATCGATCGATAATGACTAACTAACCTGGTTTAGAAATCATAGTGGGAAAAGGTTGGGATGTAGAATCTATTTCATGATTATATAAGGGTCCTACTTCTAAAGATTTGTTTCATTGTTTATGATCTAGACAAAATTCTTAGGGTTAAAGACTAGAAGTGTGAGATTTTTGGTCAGTTAGTCGGGTGTGTCTCTTTTAGAATCTAGACCATGGATATAAAAGTTGTGATTTGTGTTGAAAAGATAAAGAATTGTAATGAATAATATAATGGACTAACTAGGTTGAGCTCTCATCATTGTGGTATAGTGGCGGAGATACAAAAATAACGTGGTTAACAAACAATGAATGATATGAACGGTGGAGTCACTAGGTGTAATGCACAGGCAGTAAAATTTAGATTCATTCCACTTATATACAAATATGATAAAATTGTCATTTCTCCGGAGATAATTCAAATACATCCCCGACAACGGTGTCACGAGATGTTGTTGGGCGCAGTCACACTATGCCATCTTATCTTGAAAAGTATGGGAACATCTAAATCCGATTTTAATTTGTTGTTTTTATTGATTTTTGATTTAAGTTGCTAAAAGGTCTATGTATAAAAATCACCTCATTGTTAATCTTGCTTAATCTTTTATTGTTTTCTCTAGTTTGAATATATATGTACTTGGGTTCTTGGTGTACATTTTCAACAAGAAAATTAAAATTTTATAGATAGATTGCAACAAATTAAATCAAACATTATTTATGTTCATTTTGAATGTCATTTCTATTTGAATGGGCATGTGAAATTTGATTTTAACTCCATTTATTTTTCTATGTGTATTTTCTAACACAAGTTTTCATGTGCTCGGTTAGAAAAAAAAAAGACCCTACACCACACACACACACACACACACACACACACACACACACATATATATTATGATTACATCAAAATGACACCTATATATAGGCTCTCAAGTCCCAAGAATAAAACCCTAAACCACTAGTGCTATTCGATAACCACAAGGAATCTTTTATAAAGCGCGTTTGTGTAGCTAACTTCCTCTAGAAGTTTGAAAAAAAATTCCGGTTGTGGAGTGGGTGCCATCTAATTTTGTTGTAGTGGGTTTTCCTTCTCTCTCTTGCTCATGCGATGGGTGGGTTTCTCTCTTTATTGGGCATTAGTGAAGAGTGTGCATAACTTAGGCTAAGGTCGTCGGTGGTATCGAACTTGGTTGTTCCAATGCTGATGTTGATGGATGAGGTCGTGGTTGTTGTTGCTATGGAGGCTTGGAACTTGAGCCAACTCTTATCGATGACTTTGTCGTATTGGTGCATTTCCTCTTTGAAAAGGCTGTTATATAAATCCATAATACCCTTCCATTCCTTTGCAAAGGAAAATTTCACGGCAAGTGCATCCAAAATTATCCCTTCTAAATTTGTGAACATCTCATAATCTAATTTACCTTGCTTCTTAGAGAGGACCTTTAGCATTAACAAATTTTCAAAATAATATTTATACCAATTTACAATTTATTTTCTATGCATGGCATGGTCCTCCTCCCAACCTTTAAGTCTTCTTTTTATTTCAATAAGGCTCTTCATGAGAGATTCCTTAGAGTACAAATTCCCATTCCCATCAAAGAATGGTGGGAACTTCCTCTTTTATAACATTCCACAATATCTTTAAAGCCTTGTACTTCCTTGAAGAGTTCCTATGCTTTCTTTTTCACCGGTATCATCAATTTTTGTTCTCTCTTCATCAGTTGGCCCTCGCTACCCACTTGGATATGTCGATATTTTCCTTGACTACACCTGCCTCCTCCTTAGGCATATGATTAAGGAAATCTATAATCACTCCGGCCTTGGTGGGGTAGTCACCAATAATGTCTTAAGCATAATCATTCCCACGTGGGCCCTTATAATAGTTTCTATATTTTCTTGGATTAGCTCCATATGAACCAAATTCTTGTCTATTGTCTTCATGATCGTTTCCTATATGATTATTTTGGTGGCTTGAAAGAAATTTATGAAGTGTTTCCTCTAAAAAATTCCAACTCGGCTTCAATCTATGCCCCATGCTCTTGCGTTAATTTACAACTCCATATTGGTAACTTCTAACTCTTCTTCTTTTGTATTTGTAGAAATTTATTAATACTAATAGTATTACCGAATTCTCTTGATCTAACAAATTAATATTATGTTAAATACAAAATCCTTCCACTTAATTCTTTGCGGAAATTAAATCGCAATTCTGAAAACACATGAAAGAAAATCAATCGCACATAAACACAGTTGTTTAACGGGAAATCTTAAAGCTAAACCCCAACTATCATATATTATGTATATCAATGAATCAATAGCAACAATATCCTTTCAGAATATTAGTACATCAAGCTCTCGATACAATCAATAATCATTTACCTTTGTCATGCAGAATTTTTCATGTCTATGCCAATTTCTTTTATATTATGACCTTTGCCTCCTTTGCGCAATCCTATTTGAAAGGCCTGAATGAATTTGAATTGGCCTTGCCTTAATTTGCGCAATCCTCATTGGCATCTCCAATGTGTGTCATATGCATTTAATGCATCACTATAATCCTATGAGATAGTCCATCTCACCCTTTCTACTATCTCTCCATGGTCTCCACTAGGCCCGACATACGAGTAGTTAACGAGCTGTATTCTTCCGTTTGCAAGTGAGTTTTTAGTTATGAATTAATTAACTAATTAATTCAATAAACTCTCACTAGTGTATCTTTGATTAGACTAGATACAACTAGCACAGCGATTTTAACTAACTTAGCTGAGTTAAACTAAATAAAACTCCCATAACTACTCTTCCAACTCTGTCACAACTTTGCCACTTCAGTTCTAGCGATTCCTCCATGCATAGATCACCAACCACCTAGGAATTACGTAATTCCTTTCCTTGACCCAACGATTTTCTAAATATTTTCAACGAAATAAAGTGCTCGAGAGAATAAGTTGATATTTATTGTCGGATTATTATTAAGGGCTAATAATAATCGACATTATTAGCGATCTATAAATAGAGTTAGCCAGGTCTTCTAAAAATAGAATTTCATCTATTTATTCCAACTTGATCAACCATCTACAAATGGCATCTTGCAACTTATAGAATATGCTCACTTAGTGTCTAAAAATACACATACACCTAAAAATAGCCCGTGGACCCCACTTAGTGAAGGTGCTTAATTTCACTAAGCTCATCATCTTAGTGAATCCTCAACACTCCCTCAACAAGATGAGTTATCCTTCACCCGATTAACGCCTCTATGGTATTCGGGTACTCCTTCGAGCGCCTTCGTCGAGAATATACGCATCACGATCTTCGACGGAATGTACCCAAAACAACATGATCTTAAACGCTGCACAAAATATCGATATGATGATGCGGAATGTCTATATGCTTACTAGATATATCATGAAAAATAGGATTAATTGAGAGTTTAATGCAACTCTGATTATCACAATGTATCAACGTAAGGATCTAAATAGGAGGCAGAACAAGCAGGCCTAGGATCTTCCTCATCAGGATAGCCTCACATACGGCTTGACTTCTTTGCCATGTGGCTTCCCCCAACTTCTCCCCATTTGACCCAGTGTCATAGATCTTTGTTCCTTTCTTGTACCAAGAAAATGTTGTAGATCTGATACCAAACCCCTCATGATGTGCTCTTTACTGTCGTTGGGGGTACACACACTTGATTGCATCAGTGAAGCCATGCAAATTCACCCCCTCAGCATCATCTTGTCTGTATCATAAGCCATACTCGGATGTGCCCTTGAGATACCTTAGGACATGCTTTTTTCCTACCTTCCAAAGAGCTTGGTAGGCTTAACCATCACTTGACTAATTTAGTTCACCACATAACATATGTTTGGTCTTGTATTAACTAAATACATGAGCGAACCCTGTATCCCGATAGCAGTGTCCACTACCTCTGTAGATGTAACATCCTCTTTCTTCAATTTCTGGAAGATGAGTATCCATGGGCTTGCGATCCTCCATGTGAAACTTACCAAGTATCTCCCGAGCATACTTGCCTTGAGACCTAAGCAGTTCACCTTCCTCGGCTTGCCATATTTCCAATCAAGGAAATATTAAGAAGGAGAACCCAAATCCTTCATCTCAAACTCCTTTGCAAGATCTTCCTTGCATGAGTGTATCAACTGCTCATCACCCATTATTATTAAATCATAAACATAAAGAATAATGATTAAAATATTACCCTCCACCACAATTTGTACAGGTTTGCATCTGTCTCACTCTTGGTGAAACCATGTCTGGTGAATTTTCTATCGATCCGTGTGTACCAAGCATGTGGTGCTTGATTCAGCCCATACAATGTTCTTTTGAGTCTACACACATGTGACTCGCTGCTGAAGATCTCAAATCCTTCAGGCTGTTCAATGTACACCTCTTCCTCAATGATCCCATTAAGGAACATATTCCTCACATCCATCTGATAAATGTGCCAACCCATCTGCGCTGAGAGAGAAAGGATGGTACTTATGGAAAAATGCGTGCGGCAATTGCAAAGGTTTGCTTCATAATCAATCCCCTCGATATGTGAGAAGCCCCGGAAACAAATCTTGCCTTATACTTCTAAACCTCCCATTAGCAACCAGTTTGCAGCAGCAGATCCATCTTGAACCTACCACTAATTTACCCATTGGCCTTGGAACAATCTCCCAAGCAACTGTTTCTAACAACGTAAGTCATACTCCCCCACCATGGCATCTACCCATGGTCTCCTACGCGATTCTTCAAAGAAGATGGCTAAATACGACACGCTTGCTCATAACAACCATGTATCCGATAAATCGGTCGAGTGGCTTGTCTGCGGCTCTGTCTTGTGATGTAGGGACTTGTACATTACGTACCGCATCAAGCTTGATCTCTCCAACACGTGGTATGCTTCCTACCTGTTCTGATGTTTGGTTTTGCATGAGTGGACTCCTCCACTCCATGAATCTCCTCCTGTGGTTGATCCACATCTAGAGGCTCATATTTGGGAGAAAGTAGCTCCTCTTCTGCATGCAAGTGTAGCTCCCTCTCAAGCGACAAATTCATGGCCTTCACCTCATTGAATTTTATATCCCGTCGCACCACATTCATCTGACTGTTTGGAAAATACACACGATAATTATGAGGTGTTTCTGTGTACCCAAAAAATATCCCAACTTCTGCAGTTGGCTCCTTCTTCCACAGTGTCCTTTGTCACATGAATGTAAACAGATGACCCAAAAATATTCAAATGAGAAATATTAGGCTTCTTACCAGTAAAAGCTTCTTCAGGTGTACTCATGCCAAGTACTCTATAAGGACAATGATTTTTCACATAAACCGCAGTGTTGCATGCTTCCGCCCACAAGTGCATCGGTAGGCCCTGGTCATGCATCATAGCTTGTGCAACACCCATGATCGTTCTGTTCTTCCTCTCGGTGATCCCATTCTGCTGTGGATTATGAGGCGCTATGAGTTCTCTTCGAATTCCTTCTTTGCTAGATAAGTCTTTCAATTCATTCGAGATAAGTTCACCACCATTATCGCTCCGCAGAGCCTTCACTTGCTTCCCCGAATCCTTCTCCACCAATACTTTAAACTCACAGAACTTTGAGAATGTTTCACTCTTCTTCTACATGAAGAAGGTCCAAAGTCTACGAGAATTTTCATAAAAAAATATAACATAATACCTGTGTTTTGCTGTTGAAGCAACCGAGAAAGGTCCACACACGTCTGTGTGAATTCTCTCCCAGATCAACGAAGCACGGTTATCCTTCTCATGAAATGTGGTCTTCAAAAACTTACCCATAGTACATCCCTTTCACTGATCTGACTACGCAAGAGTACCCTTGGGAAGTCTAGTAGAAATTTGCTGCAAAATATTCAAGTCACCATGGTGAAGATGGCCCAATATCCTGTGCCATAATTTGCCCTCATCCCGGCTCACCACTTTTTCTACTTTGCCCATCATTGCAGTGCAGCCATATACCTCCAGCTTGTAGAGATTCTTAACTTGAATCCTTATCCTCTTGGTTTGAACCGTTGTTTTATGTCACAAGAAATATTTTCCCGCGACTGTCCTCCAACATGGCGACCAAGACCAAGTTATTCTTCAGACTTGGAACATGCATAACATCTTTCAACAGAAATGGTTTACCTGACTCCCTCTCAAAGGTAATGGTGCCAATGCCGGTCGCACTGTATCTACCATCGTTGCCCATCTCTATATGCATTTGGAGATCCTTCTCCTCCAAGTCACTAAACAACTCCTTGTCTCCCGTCATATGGAAAAAATCACCACTATAAAAATAACACACCAATCCCATTGTGCTTGAAACCCAGGCATGTGATCGAGGAGAAATAAAGTTCAAATTGTGAGGAGCTAAGGCCTCACCCTTTCCGACTCAACAACCTTCTTGTTCTTCTTTTTACGCTGGGCGATTAATAGCGGAATGCCCATGTTCATGACGGTAGCGGTTCACTTTGGACAAATCTAACTTCTTGCCTTTCACCGCCGGATTTTTGGATGGGATTTATTCCCCTTCCCTTTCCTTGCTTTGGTAGCCAAAGCACAATTCTCTTCATCATCATTCTTTGATGAAGATCCATCCACAGTATTCTGATTTATCTCCTCACGCAAGATCCGACCGTCGCTCCCAATCCGGCGGTTTCTCCCATCCATTGATAAGTCTTCGTAAGTACCGTACCAACTCTTCAGAAGACCAAGGAGAGCCAAGCTCACCAAGTCATCATCCAAAAATATAATTCCCACACTCCCCAGCTCATCTGTACATTGGACAAACTTCATGAGATATTTTGGAATATTGTCGCCCGTATCCATTTTGATTTTTCTGAGCTTATCTTTCAGCGCCGACTTCCTATGGTCGTTACTGCTTTGGAAAAGATTTGTCAAAGCCTTCCACATTGAAAATGGAGTGGATTTCCTGTTAAGGCTTGACACAATATGATATTTCACACCTTCCAACAGAATTCTTCTTGTGTTTGCTACCTTCTTTTGCCACGTGTCAAGTAATGCAGCGTCATTAGAAGTAGGCTTAGGAACATCGCTATCGATGAACTCCTTCAGTCCATTATCTTCAAGAGCGCCTCCATCCTATCCTTCCGAGCTATGTAGTTCGAGCTACCCTCAAAGGAGCATAATCCAACCGCAACCCATTGAAAGACATTTCAATGTATACTCAAACGTAGCACCAAGAAATTTACGCGACAAATTCGAATTGTCCACCGGCACAAAACTCAACACACAGCCACTATTGCAATCTCAAGTGATTAACAACGCTTTCTGATACCATGTAGAAATTTATTAATACTGATAGTATTACTGATTCTCTTTTTGTTCTAAAAAATTAATCTTATGTTAAATATAGAATCCTTCCACTTAATTCTTTCTTGAAATTAAATACGCCAATTGTAAAACACATGAAGAAAATCAATCGCACATAAACACGGTTGTTTAATGGGGAAAGCAAATAAAAACCCAAACTATCATATATTATGTATATCAATGGAATCATGTAAAAATATCATACAAATCTTAGTACATCAAGCTCTCGGTACAATCAACAATCATTACACATTTTGTCATGCAGAAATTTGCATATCTATGCACCAATTTCTTGCCTCACATTTCTTCCCCGCCTCCTTGCGCAATCCTGTGAAAGACCCTTGAATGAATTCGAATTGGCCTTGCCTTGTAGGTGCAATCCTCATTGGCATCTCCAATGTGTCGGATGCATTGAATGCATCACTATAGTCTGAGGATAGTCCATCTCACCCTTTCCTTATCTCTCCACTTCGGGTCTCCAGGTTTAGGCCCGACATGCACGTAGTTAGCGTTGTGTTGTTCGGTTGCAAGTGAGTTTTTTTTTAGTTATGAATTAATTAACTAATTAACTCACTAAACTCTCACTAGTGTATCTTTTAGTTAGACTAGATACAACTAGCACAATGAGTTTAACTCATGGCGAGTTAAGCTAAATAACGACTCCCATAACTACTCTTCCAACTCTGTCACAACTTTTCCACTTTAGTTCTAACCGATTCCTCCATGCATGAGTCACCAACCACCCTAGGAATTGTGTAATTCCTTCAGCCCACTGATTTTCCAAATCTGTTCACTGAAATAAAATTATCCAAGAGAATAAGTTGATATTTATTGTTGGATTATTATTAAGGGCTGATAATAATCGACATGCATGTATTTTTAGATTAACGATCTATAAATAGACTTCGCCCAATCTTCTAAAAATAAAATTTCATCTATTTTTCCAAATTTATCAACCATCTACAAATATCATCCTGAAACTTATAGAATATGCTCACCATGTCTAAAAATAGACATACACCTAAAAATAGCCTGCGGGCCCCACTTAGTGAAGGTGCTTAATTTTCACTAAGCTCATCATCTTGTTGAATCTCAACAGTCTTTAGTTCTTCTAACGATTTGAGAGTAGAATTTGTAGCTTCTTCGCATTCTTTGATAGCGTCAATGACTCTACCTGTAGCTAGAACATCGGGGTTGGGTGATACTAGAAAGTATCATCCATATTCCCCTTCATTCCTTGGCCTTGTTCCTCTAGTAGGACAACTTTCTCCTTGTATATTTTTTCTTCCTAAGTGCCTCATGGAGCTTATTCTTTAGCTCCTAATTCTCCTTTTATGCCACTATCAACTCATCTATTTGCATTGGATGTGCATACGGAATATTGAGTTTCTTCTTCATGGTGGTTATCTCCACATCCTTACCCTCTAATCTAGTTTTAAATTTCATAAAGTCTCAAGGAAAAGTAGGTAGGTGGGTGATATTCTCATCCATGGTTTTGATTTTCATATTCTTCGATCAGCATACGATTCTCTCATATTTTAATTGATTACTAGCCTCGTATACAAATCTTGCAATTTTCGGGTCGTAGCATTTGTTCTATGCATCGGTCTATGCACCATATGGGTAACCTACAAATTCAACTCCATGATATATGTATAGGGAATATAATCCATGAGAAGGGACAATTCATGAACTTGATAATTCAACATGGATACGGTTTTCTCTACCTTGGATTGTAATACTGCCAACTCGAAAATCCCCTTTTCATAATATAATGCACTTTTAACCTCCAAAGGGATAAATGACTAGTTTTTTTCTATTCTTATGCCCCTTTTCCTCTATTTATATTCTTGTATAGCTATCTATTGAAACTTCTCTAGCATCGACATGTGTCCAAGATTGGAAACCTCGCGGCTCATTGTGGCTTGTAGCGAGAGGAAAGTGTTCCATAGTGAAAGTTTGTTTTTATGGAAGTGCTAATAACTATTGTACAACACTAATTTTCATCCTCATTATAATCATCCCCTACCACTTCTTCTACCCTGGGTTTCTTGGAGCTAGGTCCCTCTCCTTAATAAACATCCACGGGTTCTGAAGTGCCTCTTTTTGTCCCTAAGAGGTCAAAATTCTGGATTCAACGAGATTCAAAAGGGCTTTGAATTATTCCCAAGTAGACTTGTTGGCACAATCTTCTACTATGGGATTTGGGTCATGCTTGTAATTTTCCTAGGCTTTATCTTTTCTCATCTCATAAACGATATTATGAGGTTCGTAATTCCATGATCTTGCTTGTGGGAAATCGAAACTTTGTAATATCTTCTTCACCAATTCTAAAGCATTCCTTGAATTAACTACAAATGGTCCCACCTTATGAGGAAGGTGGAAAGTAGCTACAACCTTCCTGGGAGTAAAATGCACATTGTCGCTGCCAAATATTTACCTGATCTACTCCAATGAAAATATTCGGGGACTAAAAAATGTTTGCAACTAGTATGGTTTTCCTTCAAATCCATATATTATGATGACTAGTTACTATTTGAAGAGGTAGCAATAAGCTACTATGGTATCCATTGTAAACTATAAATTCTCCTTAAGGAACTGAGGGGATTTGGGTAATGGTTGACCATCTAGAATGGTATAGACAACTGACATAAAAGAAGATATATAATTGAGGAAACATTGGTTATATTTTGGTTTTCTAACCATGGATAGCCACTCATAGACATGTATCAAAATGTTGTGCTCATCCACCATCTTGGATTTTAGATGCTTGAGATGATAATACTGTTAGTGGATGAATAGGTGAAATAGGCTAGTTTGGTAGTGGAAATACCCCCCTTACCCAAATTATATCATTTGGGAATGAATTTCATTGAGACAAAATTACATAAAATCTAATTTGAGTGGGACTTGGTGGTCGAATGACATAAGGAATTTAAAGAGACCTAAGATTTTTGATTCTCTGTTATCGATTTCAATTTTAGAAAGTGAGGAAACCATATAGAAGGCTAAATTTGGAATATAATCAAAGTTTGTGATGTGGTAAGAATGATGAATGAAAGAGGAAACTACTCCCTCTTTGACATAGCTGGTGACAATTTTTTGTTGTACCTTTAGAGAGAGAACATTCCATTTGTCTTCAATTGTCTCTTTATGCTGACTTTGCAATTTTGTTTTGTTTGGGAAAGAGAGCATGTCTACAATGGAATCTAGTGTGATTTTGATTACTAAATTATCCCATTGATACGAGACAATGACTACGATATGGAAAATACCGATTTACACACCAAGATTTTTGTCTTCTAAAAATGATATACATGTGGGATCAACGATAAGACAAAGTTTGATGTAGATAGGTTACAGTAGCAGTCTCCTATCACATCACGAGGTACTTTGAACCACCTAAATAACTTTCATCATATCATAAGTGGTTATCAATGGGTCTCGGATATCTGCATCACCATCATAAATATCACGTTAATTTGTTTTCTCCTTCATTGGGACATCAATAGAGCTTTTGGCAGATCAGGTAGCCATTGTGGAAAAAGGACTTGTTGAAAAGTGGATAACTAAATAAGTAGGGATAAAGGACAAGAGGGATATTCTCAAAGGGGTTATCCGGCCAATAGGTAGGTTCCATGTTTGAGAGAGTTAACTAGTGAGGTGGAGGGAGAATATTTTAAAATTTATGAACAATGAAACTAGCTAAGGTGCGCAAAAGCCAGATTAAGGGTTTTTGGAAAAAATTAAGCTTAAGATTGGCGAATTTCAAGGAAAATTCAACTTTTGAAAGTAGTTATGGGATTAGTTGGGTGAAATGAGGATCTTATGTGTTAGAAAGGATTCCTTCGCACGTGACACACATTTATTCATGGGAAAAGGGCTAGGGTTTCCCCTGAATCTTAAATTCTTCGCAATTTCAGCTGGAGGGAGAGGTTAAGGGATGAAATTCAGAAATAGAAAATGAAATTCTAGTCTAGAATGGTGAGTTTTTTCTTGAGTGTGATGAAAATGAGCGAATGTTTTCTTTTAGTGCACACAATTTGCATTGCAAGCCAAGTGGGATACAATAGTGACAAAAAGGGCCCCAAACACTTTATATATAAAAAAAAAATCACGAGCACGTATAGAACCTTATTGGAATTTTTTTTTGGATGAAGTTATGTTGACATCATCATGACGGGGGGTCATGCCACGTGTCGAGGTAGATGTGGAAAAGGAGGGCAACGTGGCGGTTCAAGTAACATGGTTATCGAGCGGCACAAGTGGTGTGAGTGAAGCTGACATGGGAGGGTGACATGGAATAGTGTGTCCATACGGAAGGCCATGTGGCACCCTGTCACCCCTCAGGAAATCATTGTTGAAAATGTTCGTGGTTCCAGGGGACACGAGAGGGTGCCATGTGGCCCCCTTTGCACCCATCCAATCGAGTTAACCTTCATATGTGTGTTTCAAAATTCATAGATGTGTGGGCCATCAAATCAACCAATGTGTTGTGAAACTCATTGTTTATTTGATGTTCCCTACACCATCGTGACACACAACCATCTTCTCATGTCAGTGTCCACCTACATGCACAGCCATACGGTGCTTTCCATTTAACTTTTTGGTTAGTGCCTCGCAAAATACTCTTTTAGACCATTCATGATACATTTTCTTTAAGATCTTGGAGTGCTTCAAGACAATTTATGACCTTGAAACCTTAAATATCAATCGTCCGAGGAGTGGTACTCTGACACTAAGTCAATGAGTTATAGCTTAGGACAATTATGACCAACATGCGAGTTATATCAATATTTGAAGCGAGGTATCATTACCATTTTTATATTTCCACTAGATGTATGGGATGTATCATCATACTAGTAGTAGACGAACCAATAATAGGTGTGAGTAGAGGCACGAACAATAGAATTGTGATAAGTCATTAAAAGTAGTAGTAGCAAAAGGCGTCATGAGTAAATGTAGGTGTGCTAATTTGTCCATGACATGGCAGGGTTTAATTATGTTTATTAAAAAAAAATATCTTAGATATAATTAATCAAAATTAATAATTTGGACATATTAAAAATTGAGTTCAACTCACATCTTTTAAAATTTACATACCTCAAACTAATTGGAATTTTCATCGAATGTGATTGCTTAGTAATGCTTTCTTCAAAAGTATCTTTACATAAAACTAATAGTTCCTAGTGTCCATTTTTAAACCATTTTTTTAGAGTGAAATGTTCATGATAATTAAAAAATCATCCTTGTGGTAAAAATGCTCAAGCGAGGTAGAATCTTACAAACAAACACTAGTTAAGATGGGATTATAACAATAATAAACTTTGATAGAAAAATATATAAAATTTACTATTACATTATTTTCCATATTCGGTTTTCTTTCTACAAAGAACTTACGACATAAATAACTATATGTTAATTATATAAAGATACATAAGATAACAAATATTTCATGCGTTAGACTTTCTAGCTAAATCGGAATGTGACATTAAGTTTTGATGAAGAATGTTCTAACATTAAGTTCATTAGTAAAATAATTTTGGCACATTATATTTATTTGTTATATTCACTTACAATAAACCAAGTTTCGAGTGGGTGTAACTTCGTTCTACTCATGAAGGGATGCAACTGACCCATATTAAGGAACTTAGTTAACACCAGTACATTGATTTAAGCCAACATTCTACATATTTGATATAATTTTTAAATGCACATTGAAACATATACATAATTAAACACCATCATTGGAACACATAAAATCATATTCTCTATGTGAAATCCAATGGCAGAGATTTTTCATAATGTATCACGTGTTCAAATTGATGCCATGACCATAGGTCAGCATGGAGTTTGATAGTCATGGATGTGTCACCACTTTTCTATGTCATGGAACTTGATATTTGAGCTATATCTAGCGAAAGTGTTTCTTTGGAGTTGAATAGCTAGGATGACTTATTGTCAAGAATTCTCCATGGAGTTAGGAAAATAGGAATTAAGGAAGTTGATAATAATTTCATTGAGGGTGAACTTTGATAATTGTTTCCCTATTTCTAAGAGAGTTTGTTTCCTTTAATGCACTTCTAATTTCTCCTTCATAATCTATTTCTAATTCCAGGTTCTTTATTTTAGAAAAGAAAAATGTCTCACCTCTTTCTTCATGAGTCATACTTTCATTTCTTTTGTAATCACTTTCTTCTTTTTGTCACCTCATTTCCACTTTTGATTCTTAGACTTGAATCTTGGTCCATCATCATTATCATTCATTTTTGCATAGCGAGACTTAGAAGAATAATGTCTTATTCTTCCACATTCAAAAAACTTGAAAGGGAGATTTCCTTTGACCTTTTTGGTTCCTCTTTTTAGCTTCCATAAAAACTTAGAATCTTCTTCATTAGAATTGGATTTTCTTGATTTTCATGCTTTCTCCTTCTTGGGCTTTTTTGGAATGATGCTTCCTTGGCTCTTGATTTGTCCTCCGTTATCACGGCTCATAATCTAAGAGTGTTCCATGAGATTACATCGTTGTCATTTTATCCATGTACGTGGAGTTCTTCAAGGATTGATACTTTTGGATTGAATATTTCATGAAGAGATCTCGATATTTTTTAAACAACAACACTATCCTTTAATTCTTCATCAATACTTACAATAGCGTTGACAATATTGTCTACTCAAAGAAAAAAATGAAGCAATATCCCCATTTCTTCCATCTTCAAACTTTTTGAATTGGGCACTAAAGCTTAACCTTTGGATTATTTTACCTTCATGTACCATTCATAAAGTTTTAGGCTTGTTCCATACATCATGAGATGACTTACAATAAAATTACTTTGAAAAAATATGAATCTATCAAACCACTCAAGAATTTCATGCTCAACTTGTTCATTGAATGTATAGAGTGCCTTGCCTAGCGCATCTATCGGAGGAGTATCAAGATTTATGCACTTGATTTCTACAATTTACCAAACATAATCTCCATAGGAAATGAGATATGTCTCCATTCTTATCTTCATAAAACAAAGCAAGTTTTCTTGCTTCTCTAATCATGGCCATTGTTCCTTGAAATAAACCTTCTAGTAGTTAACTATTTCTAGAGGCACTCCTTTGTAAAACCACTTTTTAGACCAAATATCACATTGAGGGGGGGGGGGTGTGAATTAGTAAGTTATCATTTCAAAAAAAATTACCAATAAACAAACATGTAGTAATATATCATAATTATTTGAAGTATCACAATAAAAGAAAGCAATGCATCGAAGAAAATCATCCTTATCAACACAATATGACACAAGATTTTACGTGGAAAACCATATAGGAGAAAACCACATGGAAAACCTTATAGGAGAAAACCACACATATTTTCTTCTTTTTATTTAATTCATTAGATATGTTTGCAAATACCGAGATGATAGAGGCACCCATCCCCAAGATATGCAAGCAACTACTTGTGATAGGATACGACTTGATTGAGGAAACAACATTGAAAATGTGCAAGCATATACTCACTATAGGCTATAACCTAATTGAGGCACCAACCTCAAATATATGCTGACATCGAATTAATATAGGCTTTAGCATGATTGGGGTTCCAACCTCGGTGGAGGAACCCAAATTCTTCAACTTCTTATGGACCAATTTTTCAAAATATTCCAAACTAGATCCCACCTTCTCTTCAATGTAAGTCATTAAAATAAATCATGCTACTTGTCCTTACTATTATCATCCAACTTGTCATACCCTTTCCAAAATTTGTTCCACCTATTCATCAATGCGAGGATTTACATAAAACCCTTCTCATAAACTGTTCTTTCCGTATACCCAAAATCAGCTTCCTTGTTGTTAAGACCTCAAAACATATAACACTAATCCTAAAAATACATCATCGAGGATTTTCATTCATTAAAAAATTATTCACAAATGAACTATAATCATCATGCTTCTTCCATAATTCAATTTGTCTTTCAAATGAGCCCAGAAACCTCTAAAAACCATATAAAGCTGTATAAAACCATATAAAAATTGAATCATTTGATAAAATGAAACAATATGGTCGCATTATACAAAATGGCATTTTACAACTTCTACACAGCATTCTAATTATTCTACAAAATGGTCAATTTTAGGTGCCAATATCCCCATATATAAAAAAAATTGAACGAGTCTTACCATAATTAAATCCATGACCTTCAAAATGAAAACCAAATCATACAACCAACTAACTAGTTTTGGTGGGTGATTTATCATGGCTACACACAAATGTGTATATGGGAAATAGGCCTACGAAGACGCCTAAAACCATTGACCAACACGATGACGTGTCATCACAAAACATGTGTTACACATATCTACCAAGTATATTCCTATGAGTGCCTCGACCCTTCGACAAACCTGCAGTGTCGAGCCTTCAAAAAAACCACAATGTAGGAGCCTTCACAAAAAATTGTGTTACAGATATATATTAGGTACGGGCCTTTAATTTTCTTGACCCTTAAATCAACCACGATGTCAAACCTTCAAAAACCATATTCTTGAGTCTTGGAAAGCACCATAGTATTGATAATTCACAAAAACATGGTGCTAGGTTTTAAAAAATCATAGTGATGAGACTTCACAAAACCATAGTGTGAAATTTACAAAACCGAAATGCGAAAATTCACAAAACCATAATGATCATACCTCACAAAACTACGAGTTCCAAAACTTAATGTAGAAATTTATTAATATTGATGTATTACCGAATCCTCGATCTCAAAATATTTATCTTCTTACCAAAATACGGTCACTTCCCTATTAAACTTACGGAAATTTAAAACTCAATTGCAAACAATGTGAATAAATTGATCCTTTTATATTATAGTTTTTAATGGGAAAACTTAAAGCTAAAAACCCCAACTATCATATTATGTATATCAATGGAATCATGTAATAATCTCATACAAATCTTAGTACATCAAGCTCTGAGTACAATCCATGATCGACACAAGAAATGTCATGCAGAAATTTGCATATCTATGCACTAATTTCACCGCCTCACGATAACACACACCTCAACGTACGATCACGTTGAAGCCACGAATGGTCGAATTGGCCTTGCCTTGGCTATAATCTATATTTGGAAACTCCAATGTGTGTCGATACGTGAATACATCACTATAGTCACATGGGATAGTCCATCTCCTACCCTTTCACCTATCTCTCCTTTGGGTCTCCTTTGGGCCGACGCTGCCGCTGTAGTTCGCCTAACATGTTTGTTCAATTGTTAGTGAGTTATTAGTTTGAATTAATTAACTAATTAATTCCGTTCCTCTCACTAGTGTATCTTTCGATTAGACTAGATACAACTAGCTCAACGTGATTTTTTTTAACTCCATTAAGCCGAGTTCAAGCTGAATAACAACTCTTTTAACTACTCTTCCCAGCTTTCTTGTCCTGCTTTGCCACTCAGTTCATGAGTCCTCCCAGCCATAAGAACCACCGAGTAAACCACAGG
This sequence comes from Pinus albicaulis, assembly GCA_034641835.2. NCBI lineage: Eukaryota > Viridiplantae > Streptophyta > Pinopsida > Pinales > Pinaceae > Pinus > Pinus albicaulis. The sequence continues at coordinate 169,925,582 of CM076570.1, forward strand.
AATTGCGTAATTCCTTGTTTATTTTGATTTTCCAAATCGTGACTGTCTTTGGGAAATAAAGTCTCCAAGAGAATAGTTGATGTTTATTGTCGGATTATTATTAAAAATAATAATAATGCATTATGCACCTATTTTTAGATTGATGATCTATAAATAGACTTAGATCCTATATTCTAAAAATAAATTTGTTCCTATTTTTCCAACTTGATCAACCATCTACAAATAACATCTGCAACTTATAGAATATGCTCACCATGTCTAAAAATAGACATACATCTAAAAAATAGCTGCAGGGCCCCATAGTGAAGGTGCTTAATTTTCACTAAGCTCATCATCTTGTTGAATCTAACCTCCTCTCCTTAAAGAATGAGGTTATCCTGTATTAAATCTTGCCTCTATGGTATTTTGAATTTTCTCTGATGGCGCTGCAAAGTGAGAATATCACCGCATCCTAATCTTCCATAGGGAATGCTAAAGCAACATGATCTTCTGGCACTTTTCGTCGATATGATATCGGATCTCAATATGTTTAGGTATATCATGAAACAGGATTAATCGAAGTTTAATGCAACTGCGATTATCACAATGCATCAACACGTAAGTTCCCTTAAGACCAAACAAACCGACCAAGATCTTCCTCATCTATACGACCTCACATGCGGCTGACTTGTTGCCATGTGATACCTTCTGCTTTGAACTAAGTACTTGGGATCACATTTCTGCCTGTTTTAAAGAGTATAGATCGGATATCGAAAACCCCTCTGATGGCCTGTTTTGTGTTGGGCTACTGCCCAATGCCTCCAGGTGGCTCATGCAACACCACCTCGTACGTAAATACTTGTACCATAAGCCAAACTCGGATGTGCCCCTAATATATCTTAGGACATGCTTGCACCTTCCAAAAAGAACGGTAGGCTTAACCATCGCTTGAGAAATCTGGTTCATTGCATATCACCTGCCCAGGTCTTGTATTAACTAAATACATGAGCGAACCCTGCTTGTCGATAAATAGTGGCATCCACTACTACTTAATGTAGCATCCTCTTTCCTCCAATTTCTGGAAGAGGAGTATCCATGGGCTTGCGGTCCTCCATGTGAAACTTACCAAGTATCTTCGAGCATACTTGCCTTGAGACAGAACATTTCACCTTCTCTTTGCCATATTTCTAGTCCAAGGAAATAATGAAGGAAGCCCAAATCCTTCATCTTGAACTCCTTTGCAAGATTTGCCTTGCATGAGTGTATTAATTTGCTCATCACCGTCGGTATTAAATCATCAACATAAAGAAAAATGATTAAAAGCTTACCCTCCACCACAATTTGGTACGGGTTTGCACATCACTTTAACTCTTGGTGAAGCCAAGTCGATTAAAAATAGCTATCGATCTGTGTGTACCAAGCACGTGGTGCTTGCTTGACCCATACAACGCTCTTTTAAGTACGCATACATGCGACTCATTTGCTGAATCTAAAATCCTTCGGGTTTTCTCAATGTACACATCTTCCTCAATGATCCCATTAAGAACATAGTCTTCACATCTATACGATGAATGTGCCAGCCCATTTGCTTGAGAGAGCAAGGATGGTCCTTATGGAAAGATACCGTGTGACGGGTGCAAATTTTTCTTCATAATCAATCCCCTTGATATGTGAGAAGCCTCGGGCAACAAATCTTGCCTTATACTTCTCGATTCTCCCATCAACAACTTGCTTTACCTTGTAGATCCATTTCGAATCTACCTTTGATTTTCCCACCGGCCTTGGAACAATCTCCCAAGCAGCATTTACGACAATGGAGTCATACTCCTCCACCATGGAATCTACCCATGTGGGCTCTGTGACTTGCTTCTTCAAAGAAGATGGATGCGTCACGACACACTTGCTCATAAGAGCTATGTATCTAGTAAATCGGTCGGTGGCTTGTCTGTCTGTGTTGTGATTGGGAACTCATAAATTCTATGCCGCATCAAGCTTCGGTCTCTCATGCAACAGTGTGCTTTTACTCCTTTGTTTGATGTTTGGTTCTACATGAGTGGACTCCTCCAATCCATGAATCTCCTCCTATGGCTAATCCAAATCTAGAGGCTCATCTTTGGGAACAAAGTTCCTCCTCTACATGCGAAGTGTAGCTCCCTCTCAAGCGACAACTTCATGGTTTTCACCTCATTGAATTTTTATATCCCGTCGCACCACGGTCATTCGACTATTCGGAAAATACACCGATAATTATGGGAGTGTTTAATAGTACCCCACAAATATCCTAACTTTTTACGGAGTCGGATCCATTCTTCCTGGCATCCTTTGTCACATGAATGTAAATAGATGAGCCAAAAATATTCAAATGAGAAATATCGGGATTCTTACCGGTAAAAGCTTCTTCGGGTGTGCTCATGCAAAGTACTCTATGAGGACAACGGTTTACTATAAACATCGGTGTTGCATGCTTCCACCCACAGAAAGTGCATCTGTAGGCACGGTCATGCAACATAGCTCGTGTAGCACCCATGATCATTTTTTCTTCCTCTCCACAACCCCATTATGCGTGGGTTATGAGGCGCTATGAGTTCTCTTCGAATTCCTTCTTTGCTACAAAATTCTTTGAATTCGTTCAAGATATATTTCACCACCATTGTTATCGTGACCTTCACTTACTTCCTCGACTCCTTCTCCACCAATGCTTTAAACTCACCAGAACTTTGAGAATGTTTCTCTCTTCTTCGCATGAAGAAGATCGACATCTATGAGAATAGTCATCAACAAATATAACATAATACTGTGTTTTGTTGAAGAAACCGAAAAGTCCACTGCGTCGGTAATTCTCTCAGGATCACCATGCAGTTCTCCTTTACTCATGAAAGGTGGTCTTCACAAAATTACCCATAGTACATCCCTTGTACTGATCTAACTATACAAGAGTGCCCCTTGGGAAGTCCGGTAGAAATTTAACTGCAAAATCTTCAAACGCCATGGTGAAGATGGCCCAATCTCTGTGCCATGAGTCTCGCTCTCATCTAGGCTCACCACTTCCTTACTGTTTTCCCCATCATTGTGGGCAACCATCTACCTATAGCTTTTAGAGATTCTTAACTCAAGCCCCTATCCTCTTGTTTTGACCCGTTTTTATGTCGCGGGAAAGATTTTCCATCGGCGAAAACAACGTCATAACGTTGTCTTCCAACATTGCGGCCAGAGACCGAGTTATTCTTCGGACTTGGAACATGCATAAAATATTTCAAAAAAAATGGATTACACGACTCCTCTCAAAGGTAATGGTCCCAATGCTGGTCGCCTTGGATCTACCATCGTCGCCCATCTCTATATGCATTTGGAGATCCTTCTCCTCCAAGTCACTAAACAACTCCTTGTCTCTTGTCATGTGGAAAGACACACCACTATCAAGAAACCACATGTTACGTTGAGATTGACAAGCATGTGATCAAAGAGAAATCAATTTCAAATTGCAAGGCTAAGGCCTCTCTAGTTGCAGCTCAACAACCTTCTTGTTCTTCTTTTACTGTGGGCGGTTAGTGGCGAGATGCCCATGTTCGTGACGGTGAAAACACTTCACTTTAGACAAATCTAGCTTCTTGCCTTTAGCCTTGGATTTTGGAGAATTTATTCCTTGCCTTTCCTTGGTTTGGAAGCCAAAGTAGAAATTCTCTTCATCATCATTCTTCGATGAAACCATCACTGGTATGCCTTATCTCCTCACACTGCAAGATTGACCAAAGTCACTCCCAACTCGACAGTTTCTCCCTTCCATTAACGAGTCTTTGTAGCTATTCCAACTCTTAGGAAGCCCAAGGAGAACCAAGCTCACCAAGTCATCATAATAAACATTAATCCCCATACTTCCCGGAGTTCATCCCTCTGATGGACAAACTTCGTAGGCAATATTTTGGAATATTGTTGCCCTTCTCCATTTTTATTTTTCGAGCTTATCCTTGACGCCAACTTCCTCTAGTCACTGTGCTTTGCTTTGGAAAATATCATCAAAGCCTTCCACATTGCAAATGGAGTGGCTTTCCCGTGAAGGCTTGACACAATATGGTCCTTTACACCTTCCAACAAATTCTTCTTGTCTTCGCTACCTCTTGTTTTCCGTATCTTCCAACACGCCTCCATCCTATCCTTCCGGGCTATGTAATACGAGCTTCCCTCAGGGCTTCTCCAATTGCAACCCATTGAAAGACATTTCAATGAATACTTCAACTATCGCACCAGAAAATTTCAGCAGCAAATTCGGTGTCCACCAGCACAAACTCTTTCGATTTTCACAATTGCAATCTCCGGTAATCAATATTTGCTGCGATACCATGTATAAATTTTATTAATGCGATGTATTACCAATCACCTGCTTTGATCTCACAATATTTATCTTCTTGCGAGATATAGAATCCTTCCACTAATTAAACTTGCGGAAATTTAAAACTCAATTGCAAACACATGTGAATAAATTCAGTAGCACATAACCTGATTGCTTAACGGGAAAGATTAAAGCTAAAAACCCAACTATCATATTATGTATATTAATGGAACGGAGTAATAATATCATACAAAGCTTAGTACATAAATCTCTCGGTATAATCGACAATCATTACACACTATCATGCAGAAATTTTCATGTCTAATGCACCAATTTCTTGCCTCTGACCTTTGCCTCCCTTTGCGCAATCCCTATTGAAGAAGACCCACGAATGAATTTGAATTAGCTTTCCTTGACTACACAATCCTCATTGGAAACTCCAATGTGTGTCTAATGCATTGAATGCATCACTACAGCCCATCACAACGGATAGTCCATCTCACCCTTTCTTTATCTCTCCTTGGGTCTCCATTGGAGGCCTGACATGCATTGTAGTTATTTCTTTGTATTTGTTCAATTGTTAGTGAGTTATTAGTTGTTAATTAATTAACTAATTAATTCACTTATCTCTCACTAGTGTATCTTTCGGTTAGACTAGATACAACTAGCTCAACTAAGTTTAACTCCATTAAGCGAGTTAAACTAAATAACAGCTCCACGTAACTACTCTTCCAACTGTCATAACTTTGCCATACAGTTCTAACTAAGTCCTCCATGCCAGACACGGTAAACCCTAGGAATTTGCGTAATTCCTTCCCATTACCCGATTTTCCAAACTTTGTATACTAAAATAAAGTGCTTAAAGAGAATAAGTTGATATTTATTGTCGGATTATTATTAAGAGCTAATAATAACCGATATACCTATTTTTATATTGACGATCTATAAATAGACTTCACCCTATATTCTAAAAATAGAATTTCATCTATTTTTCCAACTTGATACGACCATCTACAAATAGCATCTGTGACTTATAGAATATACTCACCATGTCTAAAAATAGTCATACACCTAAAAATAAGCTTACTTGGGCCAAGCAAGTGAAGGTGCTTAATTTTCACTAAGCTCATCATCTTGTTGAATCTCAACACTTAACAAAACTAATACCTCACAAAACCACGGTGTCAATACTTGTGTTGCACATATATATCAAGGACGGATTTTGAGTGCTTCTAAACATCGACCATGTACTCCACAAAACTTGGTGTTACACAAGTATATCGGTGACATGCCTATGAGATACTCAAACCATCAACCAACCACCATGCCAAGACTTGGAAAACTAATGCAGCCACAAAACTCAAAAATGGTTCATGATCAAGCTTCTCATTGTTCAAATGTGTTTGTGAGTCATGGTGTGGAGCGTGTATATAGTGATTGCATGGACCGGGAATCATGAGTGCTAACCTCAATTTGACCTATGTTCAATGAAATTTTTCCATTGGGGGACCATGGACCATATGGAAATGAGCCATATGACCCTACCAAAATGACCATGTCCAAAATTTAAAAAAGTTTCGGTGCTAGAAAGATAACCCATATGACCATACCCAATGACGTAGTCCTACGGGAGTGAATGGCCATTGGTATTATGATGTAATCATTCCATGTGGTAGCTCATGGGGGTGCCACATGTCACCCAAATTCTACCTTTTCACCAATTGAAATGGATCAAATATGCTCGCCACATGGCATACCTTGGAGGCACTATGTCACTTGATGATGTCATCCATATTAACATGTAATTAGATACCACATTTCAACGTAGGATAGGTCGATGACCACGAGTTAAAATTTTGTAAGTTATGATGTCATTGGTGATTGTTCTCATCTTATTGTTGCATGTTTGAATGATGCGATCAAACATGCTCAAACTTTAATGCTGTTAAAGTTCATGGAAGTTAAGATGATATCCACCATATATTAAATCATTGAACATATATCCATTGAGAAGATGTACTATTTACCAAATTTGGTATTTGTGGGTTTTGATCCATAGTTTGGTCCCTTCACAAATTTTGATCTTCAATTGGCCATAACTTCATACGAGAGGATTTTTCAAAGTGTGATATACTATTGGAAAGGTATCGATGAGGACTATCAAAAAATATATTCATAGGCTCATTAAGATATCATAACCACACAAAAACTCAATAAAATTCAAACGTATTTGACGTCACTTGATGAGGGCATGCAAAGGTCGAGGCTATCATACTGCTTCATTAATGACATTGTCACTTCCTTGAGGAATTCCCTTTCGGATCGATGACACTGGTTGTCATGACGAAGCAATACTATTTGCGGTGGTAAGTCTGAAACCGCTGAAAAGAAGATGTACAAGACCAACAATGAAGAATATTCAAGAGAAGAGATATTGTGGCTTCATAAAGACAACACCATAAATAATACCATCTACACTCATGTACCATCATATTTTTCTTGGAATGCGTTATTATTGTAATTTTTTGGAATAATGCTATAAAATATAAAGCCTATGAAAGGGATAGAAGTATGAGAAATAACCATGAAAATCCCATGAAATACTATTCAACATAAATTATAACAATTTTGGTTCTCTTAGTTATGAAATTGAATGTTACAAATACCACGATGTCGAGATATAACAAAAAATTGTAGAATCAATTCGATAGTTACTTCAAGGAAACAAGAAAGGTTCTTGTCCATAATATGAGGGAACAACCAAGAACTTGGAAAAATAAGTAGGAATATTTAAGGTTAAGGAATGTGGGCTTGCTCTACATTCCCAAATCAAAATAATTCAATGGTATATTCACGGTGGATGCTCAAAACATATGCCTAGAGGAAAAAATATATTCATAACATTGAAGAAAAGAAAGCAAAAGGATCTATCACTTTTAGGAATGATAAATACGCAAAATTAGGAAAAGGCACAATTATCCTTGAAGCAAAGATGTGATGGAAGAAAATGTTTTACTTGTTTATGATATGGAGCATAATTTTCTAAGTGTTAGCCAAATGTATGATTAAGGACACACAATTCTATTCAATTCTGAGAATGTGAAATAATGAAATAAGGATAAGTGAAATTAGTTTACCTTTAATAAGAACTCTAACTAGCATATACATCTAAATGAGATTGGAAAGGAAAGATGTTGCCTAGGAAATGAATATGAAAGTTGGATTTGGAATAGGATATTGAGACATATACACTTTGAAAATATTTTCAAGATGAGTAAGAAGGAAGTGGTAATGGATATTCTTTGAATTACAAGACCTTCGAGATACTATGTGAGAAATATTGTCGAGAATGGAGAAAAACCAAAGAGTTGAGTTGAAAACTAGGAACATTCCACAACAAAACCTTTGGAACTTGTACACACAGATTTATGTGGAGCAAATAATAACAAAATTATTAAATAGTGATAAATATTCCATGTTACTTGACTTGATGACTACACAAGGATGACTTGGGTTTTTTTTTCTTTAAAAAGAAGTCGAAGCTTTTTGAGAAAATTTCGAATATTCAAGGAACTTGTCGAAAATGAAACCAATTTGAAAATAAAATTGCTGAGACTAGATAATGGAGGAGAATTTATTTCAAATGAATTCAATGACTACTATGAATAAAATGGAATAAGAATATAATTCTCAATAGATATAACTCCTCAACAATATGGAGTAGTTGAAAGAAAGAACAAAACTATGGAAGATATGGCTAGAACATTGTTGCATGATTCCAAGATAAGTAATACCTTTTGGGTCCAAGAAATACATATAATAGTTCACATTTTGAATTAGAGGATTTCTCATAAAGCAATAATGAAAAAACTCCCTATGATTTATGGAAGGGAAAATTAGCTTGTGTCAAGAATTTTAGAATATTTTGACAAATGTGACATAAAGGGATCACTATAGAGTTAGGAAATTTTGAATCCCAAACAAATGAAAGAATAATTGTTGGGTACTCATGTAAATCAAATCATACAAGTGCTAAAATATTAGACTCAACAAGACATTGAAAATCATCAATGTGAAAATTGATGAAACAAAGTTGGTTAAGACCAAGAAGGAAAGTGAAAATACACACATCTTTGAACAAAAGAAGAGGAAGAAAAATAAGAAGGAAAAACAAGAAGAGAAGCAACCATAGGCAGAAGAAGAAGAGTGAATGAGTAGAAACCAAAGAAGAAAATAAACATAAACACCAAATAAATGACATATATTACTATTATTTCATAATTGAACCAAGGAGCTTTTGAGGAAAGTAGAAGTGAACATTGGATCAAGGCCATGGAATAATAACTAAATGAAATTGAGAATAATGATACATGAGACTTGTTCCAAGACCAAAGAACAAAAATATGATAGATACAAATGGGTCTTTATAAAAAAAATAAATGAAGATGAAAAGGTGACTAGAAACAAAGCAAGGCTAGTGTACGAAAAGAATGTGCTAAGTTGAAGGGATAGAATTTGAAGAAAGTTTTCTCCAATAGCTAGAATGGAACCAATAAGAATGTTGTAAACCTATGCATGCTCCAAAAGAATCAAAGTGTATCATATGGATGTATTCACCTTTATTAATGGGAATATAAAAGAAGAAGTCTAAATATAACAACTAGAAAGATTCTTATTATCAAAAAATGAGAAGACTATGTTTGTAGATTGAAGAAATCCCTATATGGGCTTAAGAAAGTCCCTAGAGCTTTGTGCTTAATATTGGGCCAATTATTTTCACCAACAAGGACTCAAAAGGGAAATACGGAAAATAATATCTGCATAAAGGAATGTCGAGACAATATGATAATCATTGAAATATATGTTGATTACATCATCTTTGGTAGTGATTGTGATATATTAAGTAAATTAGAAAAGGATATGCATAAATGAATTTGAAATTTGTTTTCTTGGGGAATTGATTTTATTTTTTAGGACTTGAGATATCTCAATGGATGGAGGCATTTTCATCTCCAAACCAGAAGTACATCAAAAGAAATGTTGAAATAAAAAAATGGAATTCTCTTACACCTATGAGCACTCCTTTGATCACTAGATGCAAGTTGAGAAAGAGATGAATCGAGGAAGTGGCTCAAAGAATCTATAGATGAATTGTTGGTAATGTACTATATGTGATAGCGAAACCAAGACCATATGTAATGCAAGAAGTTGTACGAGTTGCAATATTTCAAGTATTAACAAAGGAAAATCAATTTATAATAGTGAAAAGGATCTTCAAATATCTCAAAGGAACAATATAATTTGGGATATGGTATTTTGAATTAAGGAATTGACATGGTAGCTTCACACAATGGAATTGGGTAGGAAGTATAGATGACAGAACTAAGTACAAGTGGATCAACCTTCTACTTGGGAGGTATTTTAATATCATGGTTGAGCAAGAAGAAATCTTCGGTATCCTTGTCTAAAACATAAGCAGAAAATATTACAACAAAAACATGTTTTATAAAGGGACCTCTAGATGAAGCAAACCATGCAAGACATACAAGTAAAATATGATGAGCCTATTATGATGATTTTTTCAAACACCGGTGCAATAAACATATCCAACAATACGGTGATGCATTCCAAGGCTAAGCATATTCATATCAAGTTTCAATTTCTAAAGAGGAGGAAGTCACAAAAAATAATATCAAGCTAGAGTTTGTTGGGATTAAGGAAAGTATTGTAGACATCTTCACCAAACCACTTCGTAAAAGGAAGACATTTGAGTATCACAAAGAGAAATTGGGATAAATTTCTACTCCAAATTGATTTACTCAATCTTCAACAAAGAAATATATGAGGAGAGGCAATGTTAGGGGAAGTTACCATTTTCCATTGATGTAAAAAGGGGAGGGAAATATTAAGAAGCATGAAGACGGGGGAGCATGATCAGAAAGGGAGTATGATGGTTTCCATCAATGAAAAAGGGGATATTTTGAAAGAAGTTGTCATTGATTTCAAGGTTGTCCAAATGAAAAGAGGAATTTACACATATTCAAATAGAAAATTTGAAACATTATTTTGTATTTTTTATGCCCCATTTGGATACCCTATCTTTGAATGAATTTTAACTCCATTTACCTATCTCAAATGGAATCATAAAATATATGATTGGAAATCATGTTTGAGACATTTCCAATGGTATATGGAAATCCCTCTAAATCCTCAGCATTTGAGGAGAAATAATTTTTTGAATATTCAATATACATTCTTAATTGAACAAATCGGTCGACTAGTGGACAAGTTAACTTTATCTAGTGGAAAAGTCAACCCGGTTAGACACCAAATGCATTATAAATAGGTGCAAGAAGGAGCATTTAAATTCATTCTCTCAAAAAAAAAATTGTTTTATTCAAACAAGTGAAGAAAATAAGGAATTATAAGGTTCATATAGCAGACTAGAATTGAAAGAGGATCTAATTTGGAGAGAATTTGTGAGGAAGGATTTTTGGAACATTTTAATGGGTTTTGGCTTATTTTGGAAAGGTTTTCTTGGCTTATTTTAGAAGGATTTTTGTAAAATCTTTGAAGGCTTTAGTCTTGGTTTGGGGCTTGTTGGGGCCACGTTCTATTGATAAGTAGGTCGAGTTCAAAGGATCATTTGTTGTGGGAAATTATATTTCTAAGAAGGATGTGTTTGGGAAAGCAAGGTTCTTCTGTGAAGAACAAGAGGAAAGCTTTCTTTGACTAATATTGACTCTTGTACAAGCTTTGGGTGCTGATAGATCGAGGATTTGATGTTGATAAACTAAGGAGTTGGTGTTATATTGCAAATGACCTCCTCATCAGCTAAGAGGACAAGGACACATGGATGGGAAAATTGACCTAGACAAAGACCTATTTTTCCATGGTAACGCACCCAAGAAACTACTAGGTTGAGTTATAACATTTCTCTGCTTCACATGGAGAGTGTTAGTGCCTAGGTTAATGCCATGTTTTTCGTAAAGGGCCGCGTTACCGTGATTCATGAAGAATGAGGGGAAAATTATGAGTTAAGCGGCGCCATTTCCTGCTTTTCTCAAGGATTCAATCCAAAAATGTTGGCAACTGGGGTAAAGACCTCAGTTGGACATTTCTAAGCCTAAATAAGAATCCAAGAGGAAAAGCCTAGAAAAGAATGGAAACATCATGGATTTTTCCTTAATCAAACTAATGGAGAAGAATGGCAGGTTGATCCTCCCAAACTCTTATAAATTGGAGGCAAGGGAGCTCATTCTCAAGGTCAAAAGGTTGATTGTGGGAGGAGCAAAATTTTGTTAGTGTGAGGTTTCATGGTTGGCATGGTTCATTGAGAACTATTTTCCTATTCATTGTCACACTAGGATACTAAGGAGAGAGAGCTTGGAGTCGAACCTTTGAGGAGGCTTGACCAAACACGATGGTTGTAACCCTCCTTCACTCAATATAATAGAAGCTGCCTCTATTTTGTCCACTTGATGTATTATTATTACATTTATTGAGTTATTTTTAAGAGATATATGTTATAAGTGGCTTAGACTTGTATTGTTTCATGTTTGAGTATATGTTTGTATTTGATTGTTTATTGTGGTAACACTTTGTGAATATTACTAGTTTCTTTGTTTGCTTGCAAGATTCGGAGTTGGAGGCATTGAGGCGGAATTCCACCACACCACCTTGGGCTCTACAACGAGGTCAGCACTACACATTGAGGTAACCCTTATCTATTCCATATTGTCAATTAAATACTTGGATGAACATGCATGGGTGTGTTCATGAATCGTATGACTAATATGATTGTCGCACTTTGGTCCCCGGAAGGCCCAAGAGGGATCTTACTCCGGCTACCACCTATGCATTTTACCCCTAAGTAGAATTAGAGCTCAAGTTTGGGGACTAATCCTTAGTTCCTAATTTTTTCATTACGAACACTTGGTTCTTTCCTTTTATCACTTTCATTTTTCTCATCCTTTACGGCCATTTGGTGTGCTTTGACACCATCTCATTTGCTCACATTTTTTCGAACAAGCCTTACTTGACCATGTTGCAATTTATCTACGTAATGCCTTGTGTGCACTCCGGAGTGTTATAACCGTAGTCCCTACTTGAAACGGTGTGTTAGTCTAGCTATTAACACAATGTAGCCTTTGCTAACGTTACTCGGCAAAACCTAGATATCTCACCCAGATTTAATGATTTCCTTGAAACATTTAGTTGCTAGTTGTCAAGCTGGTTCTGCAAAATTTGAATCTTTGTGCTTGATTTCTTGTTGGCATATTAGTTTTCTTTTGAAAACTTAGCCTATTTTCATTGCTAGGAAAGAAAAAATGAAAAAAAATGTTTTTATTTTTTTTATTTTTTTTCTAATATAGCGATTACATTATCTAAAATATTGGGTTAAATAGTTGTTAGAAGGGAATTGGTATACGTATCTTTCCGCCGGTTGAACTGCATTGTGCATATGTGCTATTGCATGGATGTGTGAAGAATTTCTCCTTATCTGAAGTAACTCTTTCATCGGCCCGAATTAAAAAATAATTTTCAGCATGGTTTGTGTCATAGTCGCATAAATTTCATACATCTAATCCCCCTCCAGAGACTTAAATGCAAGTACAATAAATTAAGCATATCAAATCAATCAATAACTATTTTATGAGATTACATAAAGATTAGTTCGGGATAGGATCTTGGGATAGGCGAGTGAGAATACTTCACTTAAGATCAAAAAACTTGAGAATAGTGTCATTAAAGAGTGAGAAATACGTACTCGCCACTATGAGGACCTATCCCCTCACAAAGGAGTTAAACGTGAAAAATTGGTGTGTGTGAAGGTAGCCCACCTTTGATCGCATATCTAGTTGGGTGCATTTGTGTATTAGGGTACTCCTCGGGGATGTCGAAGGCTGGATTGGGATCCGGGTGTTTTCCGTACATCGTGTTGTTTATGGCCGTGACCCCTTGGTAGTATATGTGATTTTAGGTATCCATAGTTTCCGCATACTTTAGGCACGAACACAAGGTGATTCGGGTGGGCTGCCACAGTGCGACACGGACGGACCTAGTTTGTCTTCGGTTTTGGAGGGTGCTCGTCTTCGAAATTGGTTGGCCCCATTATCGAGGTTCGAGCGAAGCTCAAGAGTAACCATAAGCGTACATATGACCAGCTCTCTATGTTTGATATTGTGATCTTTGGGTTTGTATCTAGCGAATGGTAGTTCTCCTTACTAGGTCTTTCCTCTAGCTTCTTGATTGATTTTTATAGTTCTTTTATTTTTTGGAGTGATGGTTTTTGGTATCATTTGAGACTTAATAATATATCACATTAAAATCTTGATTAAATTTATTGGTCATCGTGGCATCCTTGACCCTCGTTTTCTATCTAGACGATAAAGAGGCCTTCCTCCATTGAACACGAGAAGGAGTTTTCGAGTCTCGGTGATCCAAAGTCTTCTTGAAGAATAGTCTCCGGTGTTGACCCCTATTTCACCGGCTGTTGCTTCCAAAAGATACGTTGCACGAGGATCCTTTCACTTGGAAGGGATTTGTGCCTCATATAGTCCTCCTCTCACGACTGTTGGGGCAGTGATGATTCGGTAGCATTAGTACTGCGATATCCTTGACTATACACACACCTAGTCATGGCAGGCAACTAATGGATCGTTGGCACGGGTGGGCCGACTTGGTTCACCACCACCTCCCCCACCGGTTGTTAGATCTTCACAGTAGTAGGCTCTAATATCTAGAATATGTCGGCCCAAGCAACTTGAATTTTGTATGCGTGAGTGGAATTACGAACCTTCCGGTATCCACTCCTTTCGTGTCTTGCTCCTAGAATTTTGGATAACGCTTCTACTAGCATGGCTACCATTGTTCCCTTGACAACCCTTTCGGTTGGAATCCCTTGTTGAGTTTGAAACCCTTGACCTCTATGCTAAGAGGCAATGTTACCAACACATATGTGTCGAGAGGCACTTGGTACCCCTCCCGATCTATGGGACGGCCGAGTCCATCCATTGTGTCTGATTCCTCTTAGTGGTCAAAATTTTGGTGTGGGGTCTATGCAAATGTAAAAATTATGCGGCCAATAGTATGCCACAAGTAAACTCTATCGTGTCTATCGAGGCAACCCTTCCCCAAATCAATTTGGACAAGGGAACTATTACCCTAGGGAAACAAACCTTTTGTCCTGTGGTTTAATAGCCCTTATGGACAACCATCTTCCACATCCTACTGCACACTTTTCACAGGAAACTATTATCAAACGAGTCCACTGCCTTATCCTTTTGAGAACACTTTGATGGGAGGATCCTACGGTCGATTGGTCGACCAACTTTAACTAACTTGGTCGAATGCAAAGGCAACAACGTGAAATTTTAGTTTTTGGAAAATTTAGACATCACTGATCTGTATAATTTGACCAAAGATCCCATCAATCACAACCTACTTTGACCTCCTATCGCATAAGATTCCTTGATTTCCTTAAGTTCGAAGGGAAACAAGGGATGACTTTGGCCACACATGTCCACACCTATCATCTATGGTATGTTTCTAATTCCATGGTGGATGAAAGTATCTAGCTCGAACTTTTTCCACAATTCCCCGAACCTTGTTGCCAAATGGTACATTGAGTTACCATGAGATGCAGTCGCACATTTAGTTCATGTAGGCGATTTCTCAAACGATTTTGACTCCATATCCCGTATGAAAATGGAACGGAACTTCTAGCCACGTTGTGCCAGACACTACCACCCACATCTTCGATCACATCCATGAATGGAGATGTAAACGGAAGACTTATTAAATCCCCAATTAAGACCATTTATTAGCATATTGGTTTTGCGGAGTCGCTCCTTCCTCCCATTACTATGGATGTTTTCCTTAGCGGGTGTGGTCACAGAAGACCAATTCATCATCGTGCACAACATCTAGATCTAATTTATTCACAATGCGGAATGTTGTATGATTATATCCGCAATGCTCCCACTACTCGGCAACTCGGATCGGATGTGACCCAGCCTTGTTGGCACAACCTCGAATGTTATTGTAAAACAACTCATCGGGCATGGCCTGACCATCTTGTTTGTCTACCCTTCTTAATCGACTTCTCTTCCAATCAAGGTAAAATATTTGCAATCTACATAAAAACCTGACGGAAAGAACAAAATAATAAGAAAAAAGGCCACTCCTTCTCGGGAGTAGGCCCAGACACTTCAGAATAATCCGAATCGGTGAATCTTGCTAAAGGCGACAAAGGAAAAGAAAAAACTACCATATTCCTTGCAAAATTTGTGCGGAGGACTACTTGACATATAAATTTTCTCACCTTCGGGAATGCAAATATTTTTATTACGCGAAGGATGCGGAAGTTTTCATTGTCCTACATAACCCTTTTCTAATCAACAACATCAACAACACCTTGTTGCAAACCCACCAACCTGAGGAGACGTAATTGGTTCTATTCCTTACGGTGAAGGACCATCACCATTTATGGCATTAGATTTGAACTCCAAACTCGAGCCAAAACCTATGAAAATACAACCATGATGCTCGGGAGCCTACTTCGAGTTCGAATCACCGCCCAACAATCTTCATATTGAAAGGCATGGCGACCCTATCATTCGTCCCCACAAGGTAAGCTTCGTGTTACGCAGGCTCATAACACCTCTACACGTGCTACTCATAACTACAACATTGTGAAAGACTTGGCACAAGCACCATAAACTATGTATGGTCTTCAAGTCTTGCAAACCTACCTAGTGTAAAGGAAAGATCTGCTTTCGGCCATTGGTGGAATTGACCCTCATGATTCTATGCCTAGCCATATTTGACATGGAAAAATGCAAACCTCACCTTTCTCATCAAATTTCCTTTCAAGTTCAAGTTTTTGTTGAAAGCGGGCCCATCCATCACACTTTCATTGACGAGTCTTCGACATGTGTAATGTCGATTTGCATGCTAGCTCGCCTTGGGTTCTCCTACTCTGTCTCCCTTAGTGTGAATTCCTCAAAGTGTTTGATAGCCACACCTTCCTCCCAAAAGGCTACCTTGATAACTACCCCATTACTCTTGGTGGGAAAACGATAATATGGAAATTGAATTAGTAGATTGTCATCTCGTGCCAATCTCCTTTTGGAGCCATGATTGGTCTTATGCCATGACCGCCATTGTCTCTTCGGTTTTCGACTCATCCTCTTTCCTTTGGATGGAAGATGTTCTAGATGTGACCAGCTATAATTCTTCACCACAGTTCTTGTATTTATCTAGCAGCCACGTACCCTCGGTAGGAGAGGTCACGACTCTTATGTCGGTATGGGTACTAGTCTGCAAAGTCACCATTACCTTGGGTTTTTTGTTTCCTCTTTCATTGCACGAGGTTCCATAAACAATTTCAATGATATCCACCATCTCATATGGATCTATCGACCCACGGATCCTACGAGTCCCCTTAAAGAAATTAATTCCTACGGAGAATAGATGTTGCTTTCACCCTGACTAAGTTGGCTTACAAAGCCATCAGTGTATTTGAACCCTCTACTACTTTGGTTTTGACCAATGGTACCACCCTCTCACCCAACATAGTTCCTTCTAAGGATCTCCTCAATGAAGTCCTACCTTCGGACGAAGTTATTCGAGAGATCATGTCTCTAGAAGGCGACCGATCGTTCACCACCGCGCTTCGTGCCCTGGTGGGATGCGGCCACTATGCAAATCCTGCTGACCCACACGGATCTTCCAACGCGACACATGATTGTTTCGGCTATCGATGTGGAAGGTAACATGGAAATATTTCAAGAATATGCTCATATATATCTTGGTCAAAACGAGGTATCATGGAAAATATACAAGTTGGATTGATTTCAGTCATGAGGAAATTGCACACTTCACATCCCTTTTAAGGAGTTCCACAATGATTTCACTTGGTCTTATGAAATTCCCGACATAGATCATTTTATAGTAGAGCATGATATCAATATTTATGATAATGCCAAGCCTATTCAAAAAATGCTGCGGCTGTCCACACCCTTGCAAAGCAGCAACCATTAAGATGAGTCGAAAAACTCCTACACGTTGATTTCATCTGTCTCGTTCCTTTAAGAGAATGGGTATCTAATATGGTTCCTATAGATAAGAAACATTTCATTGGTCACATGTCGATTATCGTGATCTTAACGTTGGATGTCCAAAAGACAATTACCTAACTCCATTTATAGATCATATTATCGATGATTGCACCGGATGCGGATATTTATCCCTTTATGGATGGATTTTCAAGGTATAATCATATTGCTATTAAAATAGATGACTGGCATAAAACAACCTTCATTTTTCCTTGGGGCACATTTGCATATCGAAAAATCCCATTTGGTCTCAAGAATGCTAGAGCCACATTTCAAAGGGCCATAGACTATGCATTTCACGATATCAGACACATTTTTCAAGATTAGTTGGATGATCTTCCTTCTTAATCCAACAAAAAATCTCAAGACCTAGCTCATCGTAGAGAAATATTCACTAGGTGTAGGTTCTACAACATCCGTATGTATCCGCATAAATGCGTAATTTGGTTTCATTGTCTCCAAGCACAGGATTAGGGTTGATCCTGATAAGGTAAGGGAAATGATTGAATTACCTGAACCATAATCCATCCTACAGCTCCAACGTTTGCAAGGGAAGGCAAACTTCTTAGGTCGCTTCATCGTAAACTATGTCGAGATGACGAAAGGCTTCATGCGATTACTTAAGAAAGGGGTATTGTATTTGTGGGAAGATCAAGCTCATTTGTCATTTGACACCTTGAAACAGGCACTCGTTTCCACCCCACTTCTTAGTGCCCCCTACTATTCGTGCGACTTTCTCCTCTACCTAGTAGCCTGACCATCCTCCCTATGAATAGTTCTGGTTCAAGTGCATGATGACGATAGTGAGCATGTGATCTATTATCTGTCAAATGGTCTTTTTGGGCTTGAATTACAATATTCACATATGGAGAAACTATCTTTAACGGTTGAATTTTTTTTCATCTACCTCTGACAATACATACTACTTCGGCATACTATGATTATTGCTTTGGAGAATCCCATGAGACACATCCTCTCTCGACAGGTCATTCGAGGAAAATATTCCAAATGGATTTTAATCCTCAAACAATTTGACTTGGTTTTCGTTGTTGCCAAAGATAAGAAATCTTGAGTATTCACCTAATTACTGTTGGATCTTCCCAGAGTTAACCTGGAAGATGTGGCTCATCATCCATTTCCTGACGAATCAGTTTATTTGTTCGACTCAGATATTGATCCTTCGTACAGTGACATTCTTGTCTACCTCCAAACTCAATGGTTCTACCCTAATATAACATCTAACGACCATCGTCACATTCATCACTAGGCTAAGCATTATCTTTTGCTCAAAGATACTCTATATCGTCATGGTGTCGATATAGTCCTTTGACGTTGTCTCACCCTTGATGAGGCAGAACACATTTTAAATTATTGCCGCGTCAGGGAGTGTGGCGATCATATTTCAGGCATGGCTACTGCCCAGAAAATATTGTGTGTGGGATACTACTAACCCACTTTGTTTAAATATTGCATTACCACAGTCTAGAAGTGCCATACGTGTACAATATTTACTAAGAAAATGTGTGCCCATCCTAACTCTCTACATCGAGTCATTTCCATTGGTCCTTTCAGAAAATGAGTAATAGATTTCGTAACATGTAATCCCACTTCCGGTGATGGTCACAACTACATTGCAGTTGCGGTCGACTATTTCATGAAATGGGATGAAGCCATTCCCACTTTTCAGGCTGATGGAGAAATCGTTTCTCGTTTCCTATTTAATCTGGTTATCTGTCGATTTGGTGTACCCCACTCGATTGTCACAGATCATGGTTTTCATTTTCAAAATGAAAATATGACGTAGTTAAATTCCTTGCTAGGTTTTCGACAATATCATTCTTGATCCTACTATCTGCAAGCTAACGGTCAAGTCGAAGTTGTAAATGGCGTCCTCAAGACCATGATTCATCTGCTAGTTGTCAACCATAAAACCACATGGCATCAAAAACTATACTCTGCATTATGGGCATATAGAACGCCAATGAAAACTGCTACATGCTTCATGCCATTCTAGTTAGCATATGACCTAGAAGCAGTTATTCCAATCGAGTGTGAGATTCCATCACTTAAGTTGGTCGTTGAAATCCTACCTGGCACTACTGTCGAAGAAGAATGCTTTCTCTCACTCATTCATTTGGATGAAACTCATCGAGATTCCACACTGGCCCTCAAAGCCCACAAGAGCCGAGTTAAAGCTCAATACGATAAAACTATCAAGCCTCATTCTTTCCAAGAGGGCGATCTCGTTCTACTCTACGATCAGAAACATGACCTCTTAGGGCTAGGAACACTTTTAACCATTATGGCTCGATCCATATGTCGTCACCAAGGTCCTTTCTAAAGGAGCCTATCAACTTCAGGACTGTTATGGAATTCCGCTCGTTGAGCCCCACAACGAGCTCTATTTGAAGAAGTATTTCACCTAGTATTTTACTAGGCATTTGCTTTGTAATTTTATGTATATAAGTCTTGTCTTTTTTTTTGGTTTGTCTGGAATATTTTGGGTTTTTAAGTGTTTTCTCATACAAACTCTCTTCTTTTTTCACATCTTTCTTCGTCACCCTTACCATACATTGGATATGAGGATGGTTCCAGTCATCACACATGACACATTGCATCAGTTGCTTGGGTCCACCATACCCTTGAGTCAGAACTACTTGGTTCTGGGGGAATCTTCCTTGGTGATGCCACCGACAATATTTTTAAGTATATGTCGGTTATTCAACTCCTCACTGAAGTTGTGTCTCATGACATCTCCAATCTGGTGGTATGGTTAGATTCCCCACTAATCGTTATGCATTTGAATAATCATTATTTCATCCAACATCCTGTCTTATTACGTTATTACTTAAGGGTACGACCTCTAGAACTTCAATTTGAATTTATTTGTTTTGAACAAATTCCTAGAGAATCTAATGCATTGGTTTATTTATTAGAAAACTATGTATTAGATTGGTATCTGTCACATTTACTATAGAAATTCAGACATGAGTTTACATTCTTTTCCTCATAAAACATTACATCAAAATTAAAAAATACATCATAAAAATACCCAATATATATATATATGTTGTTTCCAGTCAGCTACATCAAAAAAATATTGAAAACATGTTTGTTTTATATAAAAAATGGCTCTGCTAAGCCTTGCTATGACATCTACACATCTATGCCCACTTCTGTTGAGCCTACTGCTCATGATAGCAGATAAATGCCCTAGCTAACCTCCTCAGAGGCACCAAAAATCTATCTGGAACACCCACTATATGTCACTACAGATGGATTGGGATCTCCCTCATGGGAAGAGGTGGCACACTGATGCTCAAATCTTCAAGGTTTGTAGCAACCTCGTGCAGACTCTATGTGTCATCTTACTCTTCAGTGGCTGCCACAGCCTCTGTTGTTGCTCCAACCTTAGGTAGCTGCATTCCTCGCCTTGAATAGTGAGGGGCTCCAGCTGTTCATACATGTGCCACATCTATTTCAAGAAAGCGCTTCATGTAAAAAAAAAAATTACCCATTAAACAAAAAAATTTCATAAAAATTCAAAAGACACAAAAATACTTGTGCATTGATTTCTCATCTTACCTATTACCCCAACTTAGTTCCAGGTGGAAATATCAGCTCTGTATCTCCAGTGAGGTTCATCCTGGAATAAGGATAATCCTCAATCATATGCATCTAGCTGCTAAGCCACTCAAAGAATGCATCGTCAAAAAAGTGTCAGAGTGGACCCTCTCTAGTCCGAGGCATCAAGGCGGACAATCAACCCTATTTAGGCTCCCTTGGTCCAAATATTTCCATGATAATTCAAGGTCTCATCAAGGGCACTCTCTCTAGTATAAATGAGACAAACATCATACCATACCGAAACTCTCTTTGGGCCTAGGTCTTGCAAGCTTTCAACTCTTATCTAATACAGCAGACAACACCTTCACACCAATCGAATATTTGTGGATGCAAAAAGTCCAGTGCTAGTATAAACTGGGCCTTGGTGGCCACATGTTGACTCTTGGCTCCTTCCAAGCATACAATCATCCAAAGTAATGACCTCATTGATCTAGAGGCTATCTACACTATAGGTATCATGTTTCTCACTGGCATAGTGTTGTTGATGCAGTGAGCTTGGATCAGTCCCATGGTGGTACGGGGATCAGCTCTAGATCTTGTCAAGTTGGGCCTCAATCCTCTACATGATAGGGAAGTAAGAAAATACACATCCTCTTTCTCTATCGAGAGCTCATGACCCGCGATGCGGAATACATGATGTTGTTCATCCCACCATTGGATGATCTTGCTCAGAAGGTCCTCCTTTCCTATCATCATCTTGAATCTAGCATACTTCAGTAATCTGCATCTTCACAGAACTAATAAGCATGTTGGATCGGTAACCATTTCTCGTTCCTCTCTCTCATGCTCTATTTCGTGCCAGATACGCATGGTAGCAGCTTCGTACCTTCACAATACAAGTTTTTTATGGATCAAAAATTGGCTTAATCATTGGATAAAAAAGAAAATCAATGTTTAAATTTTGTTTGGTCGGATAATGCAACCCCCTATGTTGAATAAGGCATGCTAATGCACTATCCCTTAACAAGAATTGCATTTAACGTGGCCCTCCCTCTGGGCGACCACGTTAACCACCTAAAATTTCGAGGGCTTTCCAAAAAATCAAATTTTGACCAAGAAAAATACTTGAAAACACTAATTTAAAGCAAGATGAGGGCCTAAGATCCTACCTAGAATATATGGAATCGAAAAGAGTTGCTCGAATCGTCCACAATCAAGCGTGGAAGTGTCACCCTTTTTCACACTCCAGAGCTCTTTCACCGAACAAAAACAGTGAAAATGAAGGTCTCTTGTCCTTCTTATAGACATTATGGAGGTATGACTCACTCAACTAGTTACTGAAATTGGTAAATTTCCATTATGTTTTGATGCAACTGTTATTTTGTTTATGTTACCTATTCTTTGATGAATTTTCAGTGTTTCTCTGTGGAATTGACCACGATTTACCCAAATCGATGCTTATTTTAGGGACTTTTTCTAGCTCATAAAACTGAAAAAGCCCTAAGTTTCATTATTTGATCTCATTAAACAACCACAAAGAATATTATGAGCCATTCATTTCCATATTTTTCAATCTCTTTAAAAATCGAAAAAGAAACCGAGTTTTTCTTCGTTGGAATCGTTACAATTTCATGAAGAGGATTGAGTTTTTCTTTGTCTGACTCGTTAAAACTTCACGGAGAATATTGAGTTTACTTCATCTCCTTGTACTCATAAAAAAATGAAGTATATGTCCAATGAACATATGTTTATGACTTTACCCGAACTCAATGGACTAACTTACGGAAAATGAATTGTGCCAGGCATACTATTACCCCTTTGTCGCACCTAATCATCGACCATGATAAAGGTACCCCCTTGGAGTTGTCTTTTACGATCTCTTTCAAGCTCCCTAAACATGAAAATATCACCGATTTTACCCTTAAGGACTCATTAAGCCTATTCAGATGGGGAAAAATTTGGACAAAGTATAGACTCACTCTTTATAATTTGGAGGATGATTTGGCAATAACACCTTGAACATGGTACTCCTCAGAAAACTCCCTCGCATCAGCCTCTCATTGAGCCTTGCCATTCTATGAGTTCAGCCTCCATATACTGATGTTCCTGCATCAATGAATCCTAACACTCCTTGTTGTTCATCAATCTAAGCTTCCTGGTACCATTTTTATTGTGCCTTCTATTGTTGAAGAGATCATGCTATCCACTGCTTCCTGTATCAGACAAGCCATCATATGCCGAAAATTATTTTCCCGCCGTCTATTTGCACAATTTCTCTTGATTATCTCCAAAACAAATCCTCTTTTTCCTGTTTCTTGTCAATTTATGTAGGACACCTTATTCGCTATCTTTTGACATATTTCTTCCTATCGACTTCGACATATTATCTAGGAAGGTGATCCAGAAACATATTAGTACCCTGGAACTTACAGACATCACTAGTAGGTTACCTTGTGCTTGATTGAGGGTTCTCATCATTGGCTCCTGGTCGAATGATTATATGAGTGTTCAACATCAACACCATTTTTCACACTCGCTAGATTGTACTATACATCTTGGAGACCATCATCCTTATCGGTGGTCATCCTCATGTTTGTTAATAATTTTCATCATTAACTGGTAATGGGATGATTTCTCACATCTTCGGCTACAACTCCTTTATTCACATGTGTAGAATTATGTAGCTTAGAGAAGCGATGACCAAGACCTTGGGTAGAGGCTTACATCATTCATCTTTGTTTCCTCTCCCAAGTTGTGTATATTTCTTCAGAGAGAGATTATTAGGTTGATCCTGTCATGACACAAGCTTCCATATTATGCTTATCGATGAACATACTAGTCATATCTCTTCCTAGAAAAATCACTTTGATACAACTACTGAGCATGGGAATGCCCGACTCAGGACAAATATTTATATTTTTGACATCTGTTGTTTGTTTTAGGTTTTCCTCAGTCCCCCAACTCGTCTCACTCTACTACACATGCATAAAGTATTTCAACCATCATCTTCATCTCTGACCTCGCACTTTAGGGGGCATCTGTTATACTGAAAATGACCTCCTCATCAAATCAGAGGAGAAGGACACATGGAACGAAGAAATTAACATAGACAGAGACCTATTATTCCATGGTAACACACCCCATAAACTCCTAAGCTGAGTTATAATGCTTCCCTACCTCTTGTAGGGAGCGTTAGTGCCTAGTTTAATGCATTTTTTTCCTAAAGCTCAGTGTTACCCATGTTTCATGAAGAATGAGGGGAAAATTCCACGATAACTTATTGATATTTCCAGATTTTTCTCAAGGATTTAGCCCAAAAAAGCTGGCAACATGCAGTGAATGCCTCTCATTGCAAATTTATTAACCTAACTAAGCATCTGAAGAGGGAAAAAGCTATAAAATCATGGAAACATTGTGGATTTTTTCCTAATCAAACTAATGGAGAAGAATGGCAAGGTTGATCCTCCCAAACTCTTATAAATTGGAGGCAAGGGCTCATTGTCAAAGGTTAAAGTTTGATATTGTGAGGAGAAAATTTTTGTTAGTGTGAGGTTTCATGGTTGGCTTGGTTCATTGAGAAATATTTTCCTTAGCATTGTTACACTACGATATTGAGGATAGAGAGCTTGGAGTTGAAGGACTGAGGGAAGATTAAACGAACTAATGGTTGTAATCTTCCTTCATTTAATATAATAGAACTACCTCTATTTCATCCACTTGGTGTCTTGTTATTGAATATATTCAATTATTTGTTAAAGATACATGTTATAAGTGGCTTAGAATTATATGATTTCTTGTATGATATATGCTTGTCTTTGATTTTTTATTGTGATAACATTGTGAATATACACTAGTTCGGTGTTTTCTTGCAGGATTCCAACTTGGAGCTAGTGAGGCGGACTTCCAACAGACTGCATTGAGCTCTCCAATAGATCGGCACTACACATGGAGGTAATCCTTCTATACTTCACCTTTTTTATCAAATACTAGTATGGACATGTGTATATTTTCTTTGTGAATGATGCATTTAATCTGACTATCTGCCTTCGGTCCCAGGAAGGCCTTAGAGGGATCTTACTCCAGCTACAACCTATGGATTTTACTCCAGCAATATTAGATGGATCCAATATCAATTCTGTTGACAGAGAATATCACCCAAAAAAATCCTGTAAGGGACACATAATATACACTTATTCAGATTCAATGAGATCTGATGCTTACGACAAGTATCCAACTTCAAGCGCAGACTTGAAAAATGCTTCTTCAATAATCCAAATGTAGTCCAACCATCAAAATATACTTCTAATAACTTATGTATATACTCCTTAAATGAAGCTACCACCACGTGCGATAATATCTCTAGCGCATTCTTCAGACTAAATGACATTACTTTGTATCGGAATGATCCCCATTTTGTCACAGAGGTTGTCTTAATTTTTTCTTCAAAGGAGATTCTTATCTAGTGGTATCTATAAAATCAATCAGTGAAGGAGTAGGCCTCCTTCCCTCCCATTTTTTCTAATACTTCATTAGAAAATGGAGTTGGAAAATGGTCATGCACATATGCATCATTCAACTTGTGTAGATCCACACAAATCTTGATTTTTCCTTTTCTCTTCTTTTCTTGGACCACCATGGGACTTACTCAATATGATTCTTCTACTAGTTCAATGATCCCTGCAGAAACCATTTTCTCTAGCTCCTCCTTGACCTTCTATTTATACTTAGGATTCAACCTGTAAGGGAGTTGCTTGAAAAGACTGGCATCTGGCTTCAGAGTGATTTTCATCACACCAAGATCCTCGACAATACCTTTAAACTCTGAAACTTTTGTGGGAAATAATTCATGATATTCAGCAATCAGCTATGCAACCTTAGCTACTGTATCTTCACCCCAGTAATTCCCTATTTTTTCAATCTTAGGTTTCTCTTCTATTCGAATGTTGACTTGCCTAATCTTCATGGGTTCAGTCACATTTGGCACTTCAACCATAGGCCCAACAACTACACGATGACCTTCAGTCTCAGGGATATTGATGTTTCTTGGGTCTTCCTCATTATCTTCAATAGTCACATTCTAGCATTCAACTATATCCTTCATCTATGCATCCCATGCTAGTAGGGCTCGTTCTTTGTAATATTCCAAATTTTCCACCAGTTAATTGGAATATTAGAGTTCTTAGTTTCCGTAGTTAATTAAGTAAATAAAGGGGTAGAGAGACCCATAAACCCCATAGATGAATACAATCCACTTATGTTGTGTGAATGTGGGGTTAGTTAGATAGTGGATCAACATTATAGAGTAGTGGAGAAGCTTATTAATGAAGGAAGAGTGGAGATCATAGAGAAATAATGTAATATTGCTATTTAGCCCAAGCTAATAGGAATACTTCATTTTGTTTCTTTCTTATTGTTTGATGAATAAAATGTAGAGGAGGACATGCAAAGCTCCTTAAATCAAAGAATAAATACATGCCCAATGTGAAAAAGGATAAATTTGGGCCTTTGCAACAAAAATCCACTTGTATGTGAACAGAAATTGGACCACCTTGGAGAACCAGCACAGTTTTAGAAGAAGGTTCCAATGTGAAAGGGGTTAATTCCATTGAAGTGGTTTAGGGTTTGTGCACCCCTTCAAGTTATAAAAAGGAGGTGAGGGCTCAAGAGATGGTTGTTGAATAATTTCAGAAGTTGCTGTAGCAACTCTGGTCTCTTGGCTGTTTAACCTAAGGGAAGAGGATTTCCTATTTAGGAATCCTCCCTCCTTCCTTGAGTAGCTCTTGGAGGAGATTGTAATGAAATGAGCCACTATCTAAAATTTTGGCCAAGCTCCATCTATTAGTAGCGCTGGTCCTGTTGAGGATTTTGCAGCTGCTTGAGTTGCAGCAAGTGGTAGTCTAGATCTACAGAGATCTAGTGTTTTGGAGGAGATTTCTCTCAGGGAGGGTGTCTTATGACCACCCAGAAGAGGATCTCCCTCTTATTTTGTATTCAAATATGTAATTTATAGAATTTTCTTCATTTTTATATAGCTACTGTGCAGTCCCTCTCAAGAACTGTGTTTCTGCACTTGAGGGTTTTAATGTTATTTCAGTTTTGTGCAATAGATGATCTTCAGTATTGAGGCTTGCCTCTCACTTTGTAAATCTTTGACGTAGCTACTATTTAAGATATTTTAAGATATGATATCTATTATAATAAATTAATCTTCAGAAATTCTATGTATTATGCAGTCGTGTAGCTTATAATTCAGATCTACACTTATTCATGCATTATTTTGATGAAATCCCAAGGGGATATTGTAGAGGAGGCTGAGTATTTTCCAGATCTGGTATGGATCTGACGTTACTGCCATATATCTGATGCAGATATAAGTTTTAATTTTTAACTACTAAAGCACTCATAGAGGAACGTTGTTCCTTCATTTTTGCAATTTTACATATGCTGGAGTTGCCTCTCCTGAAGAATTTCTTCTATATTGTTCATGGGATTTGCTGTAGATTGAAGAGAGGATCATTTATATTTCTGATCTGATGTATATTTATGTAATTTTGACATTTTAAGCTGACCTTCTCTGATTATTTGGAAAAACTGCACAATTGTGGTTGCTGGGTTTTCTTATTGCAGTAGCTCTTCTCTTTAGCTGATTTTCAGCTAGTCAGCTTCGTGGGAGATTTGTTTAAGGGACTTAAACTCATTTTTTTTCCTGAAATTGATCAAAAAAGTCCCACATAACCCAATATGGGGGAACCAAGCCCTGAACTATGTTATTTTTTCACCCATTTTCTTATACAGCGTTCTCACTGAGCCTCTTGCAGATTTTCCTGAAAGTGGAATTTCCCGCTTCTTCCTTGTTTGGTTTTTGCTCCTATTTTGGATTCATTATTTAGATATATAGATCTAAG
Organism: Pinus albicaulis; assembly: GCA_034641835.2. Taxonomy (NCBI): domain Eukaryota; kingdom Viridiplantae; phylum Streptophyta; class Pinopsida; order Pinales; family Pinaceae; genus Pinus; species Pinus albicaulis. The sequence continues at coordinate 169,953,481 of CM076570.1, forward strand.
GATCCCAAGGGCTGAAAAATACAATAGGAGTTTTCTATTCCCTTATTTTTTGTGTTTCACCAATCTCTATAGATAGAATCTGGAATGGGCCAGGAAGCCTCTGGTTTTCACCCTCTCTTTAGAGGTGATATAACCAGTAAATTCCCTACCAGTCTATCTCTGGTTTAGATCTATTGGTTTGATTTCATATTTCTGTGTTTCCATAGTGGAATATCTTAAGATATTCCCTACTGAGCTTATTCTTCCCCATTTAGAACATTACAGTGATATATGAGCATGATCTCTGGCACAGCTTGTGAGATCAAGCTTTCAGTGAATTAAGAGCAGAAGTAGAGATCAGATTGATGGAGAGGATGAGATTACTCTCATCAATTTTTAGATCAGAAAAGGGCCTCTCCAAGGAGGTTTGTTGGGACTCATAAATGTCATATTTTCATCCACCTTTTCCTTCACTATTTCTTACATTTCATCATCCCATTAACCTTTCATCATATCATTTTCATAAATACATTTGGGTTTCACCTTCTTATTTTCCACTTTATTCATTTTTGTATTATAAGTGAATTTATGATTAAATATTAGAAAATATACATGTTTTTATGTATATCTCAAGAATATGTGAGCTTTGTAATGTGTAGGAAATATGTGAAGGATTAATTCCAAGAGACTTCTCAAATATCTCCTCCACCATATTAAGGAGATAATTATGCAAGCCTATTCCTAAGGAGAAGATCATGGAGGATTTGGTTGGCATATCTTATCCAAGATATGTGAGAGATGTGTGGAGGATTCAAAGGGATCATATTTTGTAATAATGGGAAAGTAGTTGAGAGTGCTTGAGAGAATAGTGGATATGTCATTATGAGATGGTTATCTTCTTCATGTATATAAGAGAGTGCTCTCTCTTCATTTTAAAGGAGATTAGCTTTAAGAGATAGTTTTGTAATTAGGAGAAGGGGATTCTTAACTTTGATTCATACTCTTTTATTGTTACACTTTCATGATTTGTCATTTGATTCTTGTAATATAATTTAAGATATCTTTATTGTTGTGAGCTCACATATGTTGTTTGTCATTCAAATTCTTCACATGTTGTATTGCTTTTCCTTTATGCAATTTCCTGCTTTCCTAGTTAGTGTTTCAATGCCTTTCTAGATTAATTTGATTTCAGTAATTTAGATTAAATTAGTTCCACTTCGATCCTGCATATATAGTTCATGTGCCTCGTAAGCCTACGAAACTCAGATTGACAAATTAAATAGTTGGGAAAGTACTACAACAGAATTAAACGAACATATTTTCACCCAAACATTTTGGCGCTGTTGTCGGGGAGGCACGATGGATTGAAGTTTAGTTTGATTTTTCATGCAAGTGTGTTTAGACATGTTCCTAACTCTGAGGTGTTAAGGCGGTAAGACGTGGGGAACAGCCTACGCATCGCGTTCGAGATACCGTAACGGGCTCGACCTCTTATGGATCAAGGCATGTAGGGTGTGTTTACATTTATGCAAGTGTGAATTTCAATTTCTGCAAGTGTGTTTGATTTTCGCAACTGTGAAGAGTGTTTGATTAAGTTGTGTTTATGAATTCATGGTTCATGGTTGTAATTGAAGAATTCAATTACTAAATTAATGAGCAGTCCTTGTAAGAGGGTTTAATTGAGTATTGAATTCAAGATTATCTCCGTGGTCTTTGTTTTTAATAAATTCAATTTTTAGTGTGCTGATTTGAAAGAGTTTTTGTGAACTAAAACCTTGTAAAAGGATTAAAAACTCAGACAATTATTAGCACTCTGTTTTTAGTATGTAAGAATTCCTTTTTCAACATGGTTTAACAGTGAGTTTTAGCTTGGAACTACTCACTCAGATCCTAGCAGAAGTCGAGATCTCTTCTTCCTTGGAAGAGGAGATCTTGACAAGACTTAAAGATTCAACTACTCCCCAAGAAACAAACGAAGATTCAACATTTGAAGAATCCTACATATCTGATGGCGAACAATCATTCGAACAGGAGATCGAGGAGGAAGAACAACAGGAGTTACAACATGATCTAAGTGAGAGAAACTGTGCCTATCAAAGCTTTATCAAACAATGGTTCCAGGTAAGTATTAGATTAGATTTATCTTTTTATTTTTTAGTTGATTTACAGTTACAGCAACTAGACTCATTCACTCCCGAATATTTTCATCCATCATTTAAAAAATTGCTATTGGATATATTGTTGTTACTGCTACGTGAATGGCTTCATTGGAAGTTTAATTACACGTAACTAATTTTTTTAATTAGTATGGAGTAGGTAGGCTTTCATTTTCAGTTTTTGCTTTCATTTTCATTTTTTCTTTTTACCTACAATAAGTATGCTCTCCTCCGCGCTTATTGCGATTGCGAGGATCAGAAAATAGGGATGATTTAGACTAATTCAGGAATAAATAAATTCATGTTTTGCAATATGCTTGATCAAAAATATCTTTCAATATGCAAATCATTGTGTCCAATTGTTAAAAAAAATTAAGTTTAGAGAAAGTTTAGTTTCTTTCTAAGTTTTAGTTTTTCATTTGATTAAAAATAAAAAATAAATTTTTTTTAAAACTAACCATTTTTGTTTTTGTAAAGATAGGGTTAATTTCATTTTTTAGATTTTTAATAAAATAAATAAATAAATTTCATGACCAACAATAAAACGAATCATAAAAAAAATTAAACAACAAAATAAAAACAAATAACAAAACAAAAAAAATTAACAATAAAACAATCAAACCCAAATAAAATAAATAAATAAATAAAATAAAAAATAAAAATGCAAAGACAAATGCATAAGGCTGAAACCTACTACCAACGCAAACTTGAGGTCATGATCCTGTGGGTGCCTGGGCTAACTCCCTATCTTTCCCACCGAACCCTTTAAACATTATAACTTGATCACATTCATTATAGGACCTGGGTTGAGCACCTTTTTGCATTCGCGCTTGTCTGTTTGGGTCGTGTTATTTAAATGCAAATTGACCATGGCCTAGTGCTTCCGCCTGTTCTCTACCCTTGGTGCCTTAAACCTTGAGCACTTAAACCTATGGTAACGGTGTGACTGAGTGCAAAAAAGGGAATTTTCCTGAGCTCCATGAGTGCCAAGGGCCATACCCGCATATTGTTGAAAAACCACTAGTCGACTTGTTATTCAACTTCAAAGAAATTTCAGGCGTGATTGAGATGGCACGCGATTGTGTAAGTAGTTTCATGCACCTTCTCTTATGTCATGGTCACCTCCTCTCCCTCCGCCATCACAACTCCCTCAGCAACGCCCACAAAATCCTCCAAAACATAAATTAAAAATCCAGCTCTTTGTCCAAAAAATTAGGAAACGATAATACAAATTCCAATTTTGCAGGAACAAATCACTACATGATAAGTCAAATCGGATTTTTCTATCACTAAATCAAGAGGAGGATTTATTGTTAACGCAGATTGCAAGGAATTAGTCACGTGTTGCATGGAGGGATTCAACATTTTTGCATTCAATATTGAGACTGAGGCTGCGTCGATCTTTAGCTTGATGATGAATCTATTTTCCCTCAAAGGCTTGGTACACCATTTCCCCAAACTTCAGGCGATGCATTTGAATAATGAAACACTATTCTTTCGAGGTAGAAAGGCTTTCGCATCATTATATGGTGCTGGAGAAGGCCGACGAGGTCAATGCTCAGATTTTGTGCGGAAACATTCATCTGGCCTCCAAGCGTTGAAATAAAATGTCTATTTTGGATGTCGATGTCTGGTAAAGGTTTATGGTGGGTTTTTCATTTTCTGCAGTAAGTATGTCGAAGCCTAAATCTCCTCTCGATGCATCCAGGCTGAGCAGCATGATGGAGAGATTGGGGATCCGTCCTCCATATCTCGACACTGATGCTCTGATATCCAATGCTTGCGATAAAGTCATCGAAGATAAGTCGAAGATAGATAAGGAGACGACAAAGCTCGAACAGAAGATCGTTCGCATGATGTTAAGTGGCAAAGGGGACGAATTGAAGCCCAATTCCTGCAATTCTGTCGAGGTTGGGGAGCATCACATCTGTGTTGCCACTACGGAGGAGTGGACAGAATCGAGTGATTGAAAAAGGCAATGGCTATGGCCAAGGTTGTACTAGTGAGTGTATGCCTTCTGGTGGCAGTGACGACTGCAATGGGCTACAGTGTACAAACAATACTTGATCTGGTAGATAAATGCGAGGATTTCTTTTTGAGGGTGTAGCTACTGCGGTATACTGTGCGTCTGTTAAAAGTATCTTATCAACAGTGAAAACCCACGGCGACTGGCTGACGGCATGTGCTTGCGTTGCGCATTTCAATATTTTTGGCGGTTCTACCCACAAATTCTACACAGGATAGTTACTCTCCTTCCATTCTACCTACTCTTTGCCAAGCCACCCAGACAATCTACACAGGATAGTTCCACAACTGGTCTATTAATTTTTAATTTTATTCAGGAATAAGAATGGTTCAAAATCATTTTTAATGAGTTTATATATAATATAAGAAGTAGTCATTGTGGTTCAATAATTAGATGGGGAGATTTGGTAGTTTTAAAGTCTAATCTATGTACACTTCATAGCTGCTCCAGATGTCAATTTAAAAAAAAAAAAGTATGTGAAACACAACCAGGTACACCTGAGATGTTAATTCTTATAAAAAAATGAAGTGTAATTTGTTGTAAAAAAATAATAATAATAATAATAATAAAATAAAATTGCCCTTATTCATTCATAAACTAACTACTTGTTCCCTAACAAATACAAAAGCCTTTTCAAATGTTTTAAATCAATTTTCCTGCAAACCAATAAAAACATTTTGAAAAAGTATTGCACAATAAATGAGTACATTGCATGGGGACATGCAATATTTCTAGATTGGGGGAAATAAAAGTATGTTGGCTTTTTAGAATTGTCATTTATATTAAAGTGAATTTGTGGGAAAAAGTTAGGATGCATATACTAACAAGTGAAATGAGATTGGTGTTATGTGTAGGTCAACGAGAAGCTTATGCACAAAGCTCAACATTACGATGCGACACCCTTTTCATCCGCAATTAGTGTAACTTCGAAAAATAATTAAAAAAAATGGACATTTCATAAATTCTTGAAAATGAGCTAATTTGTTTTTGAGTCACTTCATACAGGAATGATCGATGGAGATGGCACACAAAGGTGAAATTTTTTATGTAGGAATGGTGCTAAGTTTTTCAGAGTTGAAGACAATCTAATGCAAAAGTGATGAAACATGCATCATTGGACGTTTGAAGGAATTAATTCTTCATAGCACATATCATGACATTTTCCACTACACAAAAATCCTTTTGCATCATGATTACTCACCTTTTTCCTTCCAAACGCCTAGACCATCCTTGTTTTGAAGCCCATCTTCCATTAAATTATCTTTCACAACTTCATGCACGCCTATTTTTCTGAATCAGATACATTCCTTTATCCTTTTCAGTTTATTTTTGCCTTCTAAGTTTTCCTTCTGAATAAAACTCATTCCCTTTCCATGATTACATTGCCTTGTTTTCCTAGCCATGCTGATCCACACTGCTTACCCGTGAGTTCTTTCCATTTATAGTCCTACCAAATATTTTTGTACAAACTCACGTTCACTGATGTGGGATTCCTTAAGGCCCACCTTTCAACAAGTCTTGCGCCATAGACATCAGCACCTTATCTGGGAAATAGACTAGAGTTCCTTTTGGGTACCTTGAGACTTGCATGCCTCAATGGCAAGTTCTCTCGCTGACAATCATGGGAATACATCAACGTCCCTTGATCATCAGATCTTTCAAATGGCTCGACGTCAACCCCTTTATTCACATTTCGCAAGATGTACTCAGGTACCTTGGCACTCATTGACATCAATGGTGAGTTTGCCTCGCATTGGTTAACGACATTCATCAATGGTCGGTAATCCAATGATTTCTTTTCTTGCTCGACACCGACACATTCTTTCGCATGATTAGACTTGTACCAAGTAGTTTTGTAGCAGGTGAAGACTATACACTTTTCATGACTCCCTCAGCAGTTACAGCAACATTAATTCTGATTTATGAGAGTACCACAGTTCCACTTTCAGCCTTTATCTTTTCCATGATTCATCATCAGCAGTTAAGATTCCTTCATTTCCCAGGATCTAGTTACAACAACATCAGTCACATTTTTCTGATCTAGCAACAGCAGCAGCTACATTCCTATTGCATAGTTCATCATTCTTGGGTAAGTAGAGGTATGTTGTTTTCTAATCTTTAATCATGCAATTCCTTATATGCTAATTTGAATATTTTGGAAAATTCCCTCACCATGCTACATTTCCTTTCATGAGCCATGTCAAGTTGCATAAGGACACGCAACCAATTCAGTTGGGGGGGGGGGACTATATTCACTACATATTCGCTACCATGATTCCATTTCTCCACCACTATCACTCCATTTTTTTATCTCATTTACCATTCACCAACATTTCTTTTCCAACGATACTTTGTTGCACTTTGCTTCATACGCATCAATATACATATTGGCATACTTCATGAATATTACAAAATGGCTTCCTTATGCACATTGATAGCTTATGATTTCCAGTGAGTGTTTACATTATTATTGCAGCAAGAGAATAGAAAACGAAATGAATGTTGCTAACACAAGAACCAACATTCTTTGTATTCATGAGAACCAACCATAAGAAAAGAGAACAGAAAATGAAATGAATGTTGTTAACACAAGAACCAACATTCTTTGTATTCATGGTTGTCACACAAGAACCAACCATAAGAAAATGTAAGTTGTTACTCATGACTTTCACATATCCTGGAAACATCATGTAAAGCCAAAATTTAGATGCCAAATGTTCTTAAAGAGATCCATGCATGGTTGCATGAAGACATGCAACAAGTTCAGTTGGGGAGGATGTTGGGACTCAAAAATGTCATATTTTCATCCACCTTTTCCTTCACTATTTCTTACATTTCATCATCCCATTAACCTTTCATCATATAATTTTCATAAATACATTTGGGTTTCACCTTCTTATTTTCCACTTTATTCATTTTTGTATTATAAGTGAATTTATGATTAAATATTAGAAAATATACATGTTTTTATATATATCTCAAGAATATGTGAGCTTTGTAATGTGTAGGAAATATGTGAAGGATTAATTCCAAGAGACTTCTCAAATATCTCCTCCACCATATTAAGGAGATAATTATTCAAGCCTATTCCTAAGGAGAAGATCATGGAGGATTTGGTTGGCATATCTTATCCAAGATATATGAGAGATGTGTGGAGGATTCAAAGGGATCATATTTTGTAATAATGGGAAAGTAGTTAAGAGTGCTTGAGAGAATAGTGGATATGTTAGTATGAGATGGTTATCTTCTTCATGTATATAAGAGAGTGCTCTCTCTTCATTTTCATTGGATTAGCTTTAAGAGATAGTTTTTTAATTAGGAGAAGGGGATTCTTAACTTTGATTCATATTATGAACTTTCATGATTTGTCATTTGATTCTTGTAATATAATTTGAGATATCTTTATTGTTGTGAGCTCACATATGTTGTTTGTCATTCAACTCTTCACATGTTGTATTTCTTTTCCCTTATGCAATTTCCCACTTTCCTAGTTAATGTTTCAATGCCTTTCTAGATTAATTAGATTTCAGTAATTTAGATTAAATTAGTTCCACTTCGATCCTGCATATATAGTGCATGTGCCTCGTAAGCCTACGAACCTCGGATTGAAAAATTAAATAGTTGGGAAAGTACTACAACAGAATTAAACGAACATATTTTCACCCAAACAAGGTTCAACCCATGGAAGAAGAAAGATGCAGTGAAAATCCAAGAGGGTTTCAAAGCAGAAGAAGCTATAGTGAAATTCCTAGATAATTTCAGGAAGATGAAGGAGTACCCAGTACTTCTTATGATGTGTGTGAGAATTCAGCCACACAATCTAATTTACAATGTCTTCACATCCCCACTTTCTTGCTGAGAGAAAGAGGAGAAGAAGAAGGAATGATAGAGAAGAAGACTCCCTCACTCTTTTTCCATACCTTGAAGGATATTCAAGGAAATCTCAAGGAGATTGAGGGGGTAGAGACTTGTACCTACACTGGCACAACCTTGGAGGAGCAGCCTTCATGTTCAATGGAGGAAGACTACACAGTTGCAGAAGAAGTTCGTGCTTCTACATTTCACCAAGGTATGGTCAAAGATTCATCTATTTTCATTTCAGCCCATTGCATGGAGAGATCTACATTCCTATGTGCTGCTGATCTAGAACAACAGAATTGCACTGTGCTATGCAAGAGTAGTAAGGGAGGAATAATATCTTCCCTTGGAGATATCAAGGGGGCTACATTTCACAAGCCCTTGAGATGGAGAAGGTGCAAAAGCATGAGAATACTGAGAGAAGATGGGGAAGAGGGCCAATCTCATTCCTATCTATTGCAGAGCGTTGATGCACCTAAAGAGGTGACTAGATTGCACAGTGGAAGCATGGAGGGTTTTCTCCATTCATGTATTCAGTCACCACTAGATGATGTCTCATCTCCTAGAGACATTTCACCAAGGAGGCCACTTGATCAGCAAGAGGAGGTCATTGCTTCACATGGTGAGGCATTGCTCATTGATTTCAGAGAAGTGGAGACCTTGGGAGGTCTTGATGCAGCACTGAGAGTCTTGGGTAGGCTCAAGGAGGAGAGAAAAAATATCTCAATATCATCTACCCCCACTCTCATTTCAGTTTCTACGCTGTGGCAGGAGAAACAGGGGAAGGGTAACAACCTTTCCACATCTACATTTGGCATGGGAGCAGTGCATGCACATGACTCTTGGGAAGATTTAAAGTAGTCTCCTCTCTTCTCTTTGAGGATGGAAGGAGGCTCATCTATGAGCTACTCCCTTTTCATGAGAAAAAGCTATGGTAAGGACATTTTTTATTTACTTGTTGATTTACATATTGCTTCCTTAACCATACATGTGCAGAATGTTGCTCCAAGGAGGGGCATTCTTTCGTTGAGGTTGCATGGTCTACTTGAGGCCATGAGCAGTATTGTTGACCTCTTCCTAGGAGGACTTGGGGAGGGATTTTTATTTGGAGGACATACTTATATCACCTCATCTATCATTCAGTTCCTCCAATATTATGAAGAGATTGGGGAAGCCTGCAAGTGGTTGGGAGACCACATTTTTCAGTAGTCTCTTTTGCAGTTGAGATCCAAACTACGTTGGTTGCATATGAGGGATCATTTCCATTCACATTTGTTGCATATGGCAGCCAACATGATTTCTATTCTTGATACCTATGTTGCTGATGTTTCTATTTTTTATGAGGAGCATATGTGGCAGAAGAGGAATGATACATTGGATGAATGTATCCAATGGGAATGCACTCTCCCATATTCATTTGTATTTCAAGAAGAGGAGGGAAATTTTTGTGGCTGTTGCATGGTACATTGTATCATCTTCTACAAAGGGTCATGCATTGAGTTTGTATCATGAAGGGGAGCCTCTCACATGGGAGGAATTAGAGCAAGACATGTTTTGCTTGATCTCCATTCAGCCAACACTTATTTTCCTCTATCATTTCCAAGCTTTGGAGAAGCTTATTTCAGCAAGCAAGTGGTGGGATGGCCACTTATGGTATCATGAATTGAGGCAGCAAGATGATGTACAACGCTGGTCTCAAGGGAGGTACTATTATCACCATCCAACACATCATATGGCACTTAGTCCACATGTCTTTTGGAGCACATATGGTGAAGATAAATTGTTCATTGTATGCATAAGAGGGTGGGCAAGGAGGCTCACTAAAATCAATGGAGGAGATCATGAACTTTCAGATTCCTTTTGGCTTCATGATGACCACATTTTTACAGCCCAGCATCCATAGCTCCACATCCATAAACAGTGGGAAGAGGGACAACGTGAGTTAGATATATTCATCCCTCATCTCCAACCTTGTAGCCCCTACTCAATGCACATCATGGGGATTAATGATTATTTTTTATGAGCTATCAAGGATGGCTCCTTTTATTTGGATGATAGCATGGGTGTGGGAGACACTCATTGGGAAAAAATTTCCCCATGCTCTTCATCACTCCTTCCTGATAAGGCCATTGAGCAACAAGAAGATCACCACTTGTACCTCCCATTTCTCATGATGTACACTTGCTATTTTGCACTTGGAGAAGGTCATTCCAGGGTAGATTCATTGCTTATCATTTGAAGCTATGGTGGGATCCACTGATGAGGCCACAGAAAAGGGAAGGAGAAGTTTGGTTCTTCCTTGCAGTTGCTTGAGGACAAGCAACATTTTGAAGGGGGAGGACTGTAATATTCCTATTTAGCCCAAGCTAATAGGAATACTTCATTTTGTTTCTTTCTTATTGTTTGATGAATAAAATGTAGAGGAGGACATGCAAAGCTCCTTAAATCAAAGAATAAATACATGCCCAATGTGAAAAAGGATAAATTTGGGCCTTTGCAACAAAAATCCACTTCTATGTGAACAGAAATTGGACCACCTTGGAGAACCAGTGCAGTTTTAGAAGAAGGTTCCAATGTGAAAGGGGTTAATTCCATTGAAGTGGTTTAGGGTTTGTGCACCCCTTCAAGTTATAAAAAGGAGGTGAGGGCTCAAGAGATGGTTGTTGAAGAATTTCAGAAGTTGCTGCAGCAACTCTAGTCTCTTGGCTGTTTAGCCTAAGGGAAGAGGATTTCCTGTTTAGGAACCCTCCCTCCTTCCTTGAGTAGCTCTTGGAGGAGTTTGTACTGAAATGAGCCACTATCCGAAATTTTGGCCAAGCTCCATCTATTAGCAGCACTGGTCCTGTTGAGGATTTTGTAGCTGCTTGAGTTGCAGCAAGTGGTAGTTTACATCTGCAGAGATCTAGTGTTCTGGAGGAGATTTCTCTCAGGGAGGGTGTCTTGTGACCATTTGAAAGAGGATCTGCCTCTTATTTTGTATTAAGATCTATAATTTATAGCATTTGCTTCATTTTTATACAGCTACTGCGCATTCCCTCTCAAGAACTGTGTTTCTGCACTTGAGGGTTTTAATGTTATTTCATTTTTGTGCAATAGATGATCTTCACTGATTGAGGCTTGCCTCTCACTTTGTAAATATTTGATGTAGCTACTTTTTAAGCTATTTTCAGATCTGATCTCTGTTATAACAAATTCATCTTTATAAATTCTATGTATTATGCAGTCCTGTAGCTTATAATTCAGATCTACACTTATTCATGCATTATTTTGATGAAATCCCAAGGGGATCTTGTAGAGGAGGTTGAGTAGTTTCCAGATCTGGTATGGATCTGAAGTTACATCCATAGATCTATTGTAGATCTAATTTTTAATTTTTAACTTCTAAAGCACTCATAGAGAAGCACTGTTCCTTCATTTCTGCAATTTTACATATGCCAGAGTTGCCTCTCTTGAAGAATTTCTGCTATATTGTTCATGAGATTTGATGTAGATTGAAGAGAGGATCATTTATATTTCTGATCTGATGTATCTTGCTGTACTTTGGACATTTTAAGCTGACCTCCTCTGATTATTTGGCAAAACTACACAATTCTGGTTGCTGGATTTTCTTGTTGCAGCAGCTCTTCTCTTTAGCTGATTTTCAACTAGTCAGCTTCGTGGGAGATCTGTTTAAGGGACTTAAACTCATTTTTTTTTCCTGAAATTCATCACAAAAGTCCCAAATAGCCCAAGCTAGGGGAACCAAGCCCTGAAATACGTTATTTGTGCACCCATTTTCTTATACAGTGTTCTCACTGAGCCTCTTGCTAATTTTCCCGAAAGTGGAATTTCCCACTTCTTCCTTGTTTGGTTTTTGCTCCTCTTTTGGATCCATTCTTTAGATATATAGATATAAGGATCCAAAGGTCTGAAAATTCCAATAGGAGTGTTCTATTCCCTTAATTTCTGTGTTTCACCAATCTCTATAAACAGAGTCTGGAACTGGCCAGGAAGCCTCTAGTTTTCACCCTCTCTTTAGAGGTGATATAACCAGTAAATACCCTACCAGTCTATCTCTGGTTTAGATCTATTGGTGTGATTTCATATTTCTATGATTCCATAGTGTAATATCTTAATATATTCCCTACTGAGCTTATTCTTCCCCATTTGGAACATTACAAATAATAAGGAAGATGATGGATATAATGGAGGAATAAAAGTAAGATCATGGAGAAATAATGATGAAGTGATGGAGGAAGTGGTGCATTAAATGAACACATGATGGAGGGAGTGGAGAGTGAATGTAGAGATGACAGAGATCATGGGGGGTTCGCACAGTATTCATGGAGGCTAGTGGCCACATGTGCAACATAATAATGAAGTGAGCCAAGGCTAGGGGAGTCTCACAAAACATAAAATGAAGGTGAGGGCAGCCATTGAAGGAATTCTAGATTTTGATAGTGTATTTTCATTTCTACATTTATTTGCATGCTTCAACTATTTATCTAAGTCTGTTGTTATGCTCATCACACGTTTGTCTCCATGTGGGGATCCCACCCTTATCCATGGGGGACTTCGAGTGCCTACTCTGGAAACTTTTCTTTGAGCAACCATTCATCATACAAAATTGGTGCCACATTTAGCCCCTCTCTTCAACACATACAGATTCAGGAATTATGCATTCCTACCTTTGGGTTTGAGAGGAGGAAGGTATTTTCGAGTATTTTAATTAGGAAACCGGTGGAGGGATCATAATTTCACCTTTTTCATCCATTTTAGTCTTCTTAGAGAAGCATTGTGACATCCGGCATCAAAACATTTATCTACACCTCCATGCAGCAGCAACCCCTGCAGGAATTACGCATTCCAGTAGTGTAGATTGAGTGGAGGAAGGAAGTTCCAAGTATTTCAGCTTGGAGTCCTGTGAGGGATCATCCCCTCACTTTGGTACGATTATTTCCTTCATCTGGGAGTAGTATTGCACCATATAGAAGTAGGCTACAACTTCAACGCCCTTGATAGCACAGTCACTTCCAAAAGTTGTGCGGTTTAGCAGTTGCAACTTGAGAGGAGGAAGGAGGAGATAGATCTCAAGCTTCTAGCTTGGGGATCAAGAGAAGGGGTCAGCCCTTCATGAATTGAGCTGCTTGTGTAATATTTCCGCCATAATATCTTTTAGTTCATGCCATAGATCTGCATACCTAGTAGATATGTATTGCAAGCCCTAGGAGGGTGATTTTCCGAGGTGATCCAATCCGGAAATCCTTTCTAGGTTATTATGGTTTTTCATCATGGAGTCTTGATCTAAAATCTCGACATTTTCTTAGCTCTGTAACAGCTTAATATTTGCATCCATTTTTAGCTATCAATTATATTTCTAGCATTTCTAGCGGGGATATCGCAATATGGCCTCCAACAGATCATTAGTTACGCAGTGCTTTCAGTGAGAGGACTTGAGGGTCACTTTACCCATTTCTGTCGGATTGAGTGTTGCTATTTTTTAGCACTTTTGTACTTGTATTCCACCTCCTGATTAATAAAATAACTTAGTTGTTATGTCTATTTTTATGGTGTTTACATTTTATTTCCATATTGTTGCAGTTTCCAGTTATTGTGTTGTTTATTACTGTATTTTCCTTTTCGGATATTACAGTGGTATCAGAGCATGATATTTGGCTCATCTTGTGGGCATTACATTTCATGACATCAAAAGAAGAAGCAGAAAGTAGAGATCTAAAAAGATGGAGGGATTAGGTTTTTCCACACTTCTCTTCAGATCTATGCAGGATCTATGTAAGGAGATTAAAGAAATGAGAAGGGAAAGGAAAAAAGAAACCTCAAGAAGGTTTCAGAATGAGGAAGGTTGAAGCACTTCCTATCAGTAGCATAAGCAACCGGGAGTGCAAAAATTTCCTCAATACTCTACTATGTCCACTTTCCTTGCAAAAGGAAATGAATGGCATGGGGATGGAGGATACTTAGAGAATGAGACTCTGAGTGATTATCTTGCAGAGTAAAAATCTCAATCAAGAGCATTCAAAGAGAATATGGCTCTCCAACATTTTTTCCAGATTAAAGAGAATTGGAGACCCCGTAGTAGCAATAGAAGAAAAGGGCACTTAAATAATAGATTCTTCTTGCCTACATTTTATGGGTCATCCACAAGCATAGAAAAAGCTTGGATGAAGGAGTTAGATGATTTATTCTAGCTACACCCAATAGCGAAAATGATGGCCATTGAGATTGTAGTGCTGCACCTTGAGGGTGAAGAAAATTATTGGTGGTTCAGCCATATGGATCATGCAAGAGTGACTGCATATGAAAAATTCACTCAAAGGATGGTAGAGAGGTTTGACAGAAGAAAACCGACACTTTCCATAGGGAAATTTTCCAACATTGATGTGGAAGTATATGAGGAAGAAAGGGAAGATGTCATAACTATTACTCTAGAATAAGAGAAACTACCACCACGACCAGCTGCTGCAGAAGTACTTGCATCAGTGGGAGGAGCACTTGCACCTTTTCAAGATGTTCCTGAGAATTTAGCATTGAGAGTCCCAGGCATGACTCATGAGGAGGAGGAAGTAGATACTAGTGTCGATGCAGCAGTAGAGGAGCAGCCATCACCATCACTAGCAGTTGGAGGAGCCATTGCACCGATTGGAGGAACTCTTGTAGCTTTGCAAGATGTTACCAAGTATCGGATGATCCAAGGTTTTCAAACATTTCCATCCCATATTATTTTAGCACCTCAGCTTGAGATTTATGGGGTCATTCCATCAGGTAAATTGCATGACCAGCGGTTAGAGCTCCTTACTGACTTGGAGTAGCATACTATCACTACATAGAGGAACCTTGACTTGTTCAAGGAGGAGATGTATAGCCATCCCATTTTTACATTGTTGAGCTGTACATAACACTTTTTTTTTTAGTGTGGATTTTCAAAGGATAGTATGAGCATAGCCCTAATCGGTACAATGAAGGAATGTTAGTTCAACATTGTGTATGGAGAGGGCCATGAGACAACAGATGCACCATCATGGAGATAAACAATGTTGTCACTGAGGAGAAGTGATGATTTTGGGGCCCTATTATTCTTAGAGAATTTTTATGACCACTTCACTTATGAAACATTGGATGGGTAGATGGTACATAATATACATCTTGTGATGGATAACATCTTCCATTATCTGGATAGAGATTTCTTGATGAGCATCTCATAACTCAAAGAGAAGCTTCTGCATACAACATATTCAGAACCTCATAGGTTCGATCGGGCCATTGGTGAGAGGTACTCATGGAGAGACCTCAAGAAGGATGCACTTCAACATGTCATGGAGTGCAAAGATTGTAATAAAATTGGGGGGGATGGTATTCTCCATTGGGTGGATACCAAGCTAGGACATGATAGGAGTCATCACCCAAAGTTGGCTAGATGGGTGAGGATGATGAGCAAGTGGTTGAAAATCTACTTGCAGATCTATGACATGGGGCAACAGGAAGCATGGCTGCACTGACTTCTCTTGGGTGAGGTTACCATCTGAAATTTCACATTTTTATGATCCATGCCTTGCATAGCACTAGTTTGATGCAGCAATAGGAGGCATGGATGTGCTGGTTACTTTTGAGAGAGTTTGGCCATCACATGACATATCACATGTCAATGGATGTATTATTGTTTGGGACACTGCATGGCACTCATATGATGTGGCAGTAGGAAGCCTAGTTATGTGGGTCTAATGTGACATTCTTATGTCAATCAATATATCATTGCTTCATGCTTTACATTATGATGATGTGAGGTGGCAGCAAGAGTCATTGTTGCTCTGGTTACTCTTGGAAGAATATGGGTTGACATTCTCCCATACCTTGCATGATGATGATGTAGGATGGCAATAGAAGGCCTTACTTTGTTGGCTTATGTTAGGATAGTATGGCCACCATACTTGGTATGATGATGAGGTGGAATGACAGAAAGAGGAATTGTTGCACTGGCTACTATTGGGAGAGTATGTTCTAACATTTTACATGTCATCCCATATGTCTCTATTTCCTATTTTTCACAGTGTTGAGATGATTCTTGGAGAAATCAGGGCCAACAGGGCCAAGGATTGGAGCATGGAGAGACACCACCTACTCCATGTAGAATGGGTTGGAGAGATAGTTTATGATTTGGGACTTTCCACTTGGGGAAGGAACCAATACACTTCACATATCTCATGCGGAGAAGAGGCTCTTGGACAACATATGGTTGACACTTAGGGACTCACTGATGAGGAGAGGCATCTAAATACATGGTTGGAGGCCATTCTTGATCCGGATTTATGCAGGAACGCAACAGAATAAACATATAACCATAAATACAGAGATGCAGCGGAAATAACACTTCATTTCATTAATATCAAACAACTGAAATTTGCTTACAGACAAGATGGAAATAAAACTAGCTAGGGCGCTGGTAGCTATCTCTGAGAAGAGATGTGGCGGCTACAGGCCTCCGAACTGTGTTACAATGAGGCGCGAGGGCCTATTTATCATTTAGAAACAATGGGAAATCCTAAACAGCCAAAACCCTAACCCTAGGAGATGAAGCGCCAAAACTATGGGCCCCGTTTGGGTAAATTGGTGTTTCAACTTCCCAGGGGCATAACTTTGGCATATGATCTCCGTTTGACGCGTACCATACCTCGTTAGAAAGATCTATCCGAGGACTACAAATTTAGAATGGGCAACATCGGTCCATGGACCCATGTTGCCCTCCGTTTTCCCAAAAAACGTCGTTTAGGGCCTCAAAACGGCTCCGGAAGTTTAGGACCCGAAAAACTGCTAAAAATAGTAAACTGTGCCGAAACTGAAAAATTGAAATAGACAATGGTGGAGCCCCAAGTGGAATAGGCGGGTGACCACCAATATCCACCTGGATCATTCCTCCCCCCTTAGGAAGCAATGGTCCCCATTGCGTTAAGTTCCTCCATGAGATGAGGAAATTTCTGCCGAACTTGGTCCCTGGTGAACCACTTTCCTTGGTGCAGGAGTTGGCTAGCTTTGACAACCCGATATAGTTGGATCTTCTGCTGGTGCGTGTTCTTGATTTGCATGTCCATGATGCAATTTGTGGTGGCCTGTTCCATGTAGTCTGGATTTAACTCAGTTGGTGTGAGTTGTTCTGCAATGTCCGAGGTGTCCAGTAGAGGTGGGAAGTAAGGACGAAGGCGATCCACATTGAAGACTGGGTGCAGACCAAGGAATGGTGGAATACTAAGCTCGAATGCATTGTTCCCTACAGCCTTGGTGATGGTGTACGGCCCGTATCGGAGTGGGCGAAGCTTGCGGTGGGGTCCAGTGAGGCGCTCCTTCTGCAAATGTAGCCATACTTTGTCACCCACCTAGAAGTTGTGTGGCACTCGGTGTTGATCATGACGTTGCTTGTACTTGGCATTGGCTCTGTCCAATATATCATGAACCTGTTGGCGGATGTGTTCAATGCGCTCGATGAAGCTACTGGCTTTGTCAACTTCGGACTGGACATGAGCTGAATTGGCTTGAGCAGCTGCAAATGGCATGGCTACGTCAATGGGGCATAGTGGCTGGAATCCCAAGCCCACCTGAAATGGGCTATGGCCGATTGAACTGTGGAGAGCCCAATTATAACTATGTTGTACATAAGGGAGGCTCTCGTCCCATGTGCGTGGATGCTTTGAATTGTACATGCGCAGAATGTGTACAATCATTCTGTTGACGACCTCTGTTTGGCCATTTGTTTGGGGATGGAAAGCTGTGGACTTGGTGAGCTTGGTATCCAACATCGACCAGAGGCTGGACCAAAATGTGCTGAGGAACCTGCTATCCCGATCTGATATGATAGACTGTGGGATCCCAAAGTGCACCCACACTCGTTCAAAGAAGAGTTTAACAGTGGCTTCTGCTGTGATATTCTTCTTGCAGGCCGCCATAATGGCCATCTTCGAGAATCTGTCGACGACCACAAAAACACAGTCATTTCCTTGCTTAGTAGAAGGCAGGCCCGACATGTAATCCATGGAGATGGATTCCCAAGGTCGACTAGGGGTAGGTAGAGGAGTATATAGGCCTTGCTTCTTGATGGTCGGTTTTGCAATGGCACAAGCAGTGCAGGATCTGATGTGCTTCTCGACATCCTTTCGAAGGTTCGGCCAATAGAAATACTTCTGCAGGATTGCTACTGTTTTCTCGACCCCAAAATGCCCAGCGACTCGACTGTAGTGTGCTTCCCATACCATCTTGGCACGCTCGCTTGAAGGAACACAAAGGTGTCCCATGTGACATAAAAGTGCATCTTGGAGGTGAAAATTTGGAACTTGCATACCCCCCAGGAGTGCCTTGTAAGTTTGGCCGAATTCTGGGTCACTCTCATAGAGAAGCGGCCAATCAGAAGTCTCGTGCCCACAAGCGTTGAGTACAGTGGTGAGCGCCACGATCGGTGGTCGGCTGAGGCAGTCTGCAACATGATTGGTGCTACCCTTCTTGTACTTGATGTTCAAATGAAACTGTTGCAGATATGTGGACCACTTCTGATGGCGATCATTCTGTAACTTCCCTTGTGTCTGTATGAACTGCAGGGGCCGGTGGTCTGTGTGGATGATTGTTTCCTTCCCCAAAATGTAATGCTTCCATTATCGATAGGCTTGCACAATGGAATACATTTCTTTGTCATAGGTGGGATACTTGCGAACTGTCTCAGACAATGTCTCACTGTGATATGCCACTGGATGTCCCTGTTGAGTAAGAACTGCCCCAATAGCATAGTCGGAGGCATCTGTCTCGATCTCAAATGGCTGTTGCAAGTCTGGTAATGTGAGCACTGGGGCAGAACAGAGGCAATTTTTCAATTCTGTGAACGCCTTCTGTTGAGGTTCTGACCAAAAGAATTTTTCTCTCGCTCTTCCCTTGGTGACTTGACTCAAGGGCCAAGTGATATGAGAGAATCCCAACACCAATCTACGGTAGAAATTAGCAAGACCCAGAAAGCTACGAAACTCTGTTATAGTGGTTGGGGCTGGCCACTCCTGAATGACTTGGATCTTGGCTGGATCCACATGCACCCCCCTTTCATCAATAATGTATCCCGGATATTGAACCTGGGTCATGCCAAACGTGCACTTCTCCAAATTGGCACACAACTTGTGTTGCCGCAGTGTTTGGAGGACTTGTCGGATGTGGTGAAGGTGCTCTTCCCAAGTCTGGCTGAAGATCAGAATGTCATCCAAGTACACCACTACAAATGAGTTAGTGAATGGCCGCAAGATGTCATCCATCATCCTCATGAAGGTGGCGGGAGCATTCGTCAACCCGAAAGGCATGACCAGCCATTCGAAAAGGCCTTCCTTGGATTTGAAGGCAATCTTCCACACATCGGAGGGTTCAATTGGTACCTGGTGATACCCAGACTTCAGGTCGATCTTGCTGAAATATTTTTCACCTTTGAGTTGGTTCAGAAGGTCATCAATCCGTGGGATTGGGTACCTATTCCGGACAGTGATCTTGTTCAGCGCCCGATAGTCAATACAGAGTCTCCACGTCCCATCCTTCTTCTGTACCAACACGATCGGGCTCCCACAGGGCGATGAACTTGGTCTGATGTGACCTTTCTGCAACAGCTCCTGAATTTGTCTCTTGATTTCATCATTCTCCAGAACAGAGCGCCGATAGATCGGTCCATTAGGTAGCGGTGCACCTGGGGTCAGATCAATCGGGTGCTTGACCTGACAGTGCAGAGGAACCCCTGTGGGTGAGGTGAATATGTCTCCATACTCCTCCACAACCTTATCCATTTGTTGTTGTTGTGCAGAGGAGCCCTGTCTGGAGGATGTGGCCACAGTCTTCTTCTTGCCCTGGGGGCGGATCATCAGGAAAACGAATTTCCTGGTTTGGGAAATGAGCTTACTGCATTGTTTTGCAGTAACCAAAGAGATAGTCGTAGGAGGTGGTACCTCTGGTATTCTGTACAACTTATTTCCCAAAGTAATAATAACAGCACGAGGTCGAGACTCATACACGGCATGACGCTTCCACAAGTATGGTTGTCCTAATAATACATCAGAAACATCAATAGGAGCAACATCACATAATACCTCATCCGTGAAGGGCTTGATGCTATAGGAAAGGCGGCACTGCTGGCTAACGCGGAGATCTCGTCCTTGGTGAAGCCACCCGATGGTGTATGGATGTGGGTGAGCTGTGGTCGGCAAGCCCAACCGCTTCACGGCGTCTGCTGAAATGAGGTTCTTTTGGCTCCCATTGTCGAAAATGAACTGTACCGGGGAGCCCTTTACCCACATTTGGGAGTGGAAGAGACGTTCCTCCTCCTCTGGATCTTTCGGTTCCTCCTTTTGGATCTTTGCAGTGGCAACAGTGGCGTTGGGCTCCGCATCAATAATCTGTTTCCCTTTTTCATTCACCTTTTCAGGTTCTGATTCGGAGTCAGAGCATGCATCTGACTCAGAAGCCCTCATCTCGGCCACTAGCGACTGCTTGGCCCGACACTCATTTGTGTTGTGAGTGGAGCTCTTATGGAACTCACACCACTTTCCCGTGTCCTTCTTTGGCTTTGCGGTGTTGTTCTTTTCTTGTGGCTTCGATGAGTTGTCTTTAGCCACCATGCCTTGGCTCGGTCCTTTGTTCTACGGTTTGGAAGCACCTTTCCCTTGCTTTTGATTCGCAGATCCAAAGTCTCGCTTCTTCTGCTTGAATTTCTGCTCAATCTTGGCAGCATACCGGTATGTCGTACCAACCGAGGAGATGTCAAGGAACTCCATTTCCTCCTGAATGTATTTCTGCAGACAACTGCGATACTTTAGCACCGGATGTTTCTCTGAATCTTTGATACCCAACTTTGTGCGCAGGGTATGGAACAGATTCGTCAGCTCATGCACATCTTGATCCCTTTGTTGTCGCAGCGTGGTCCATTGTATGTACTTGTCCGCATAGCTCCCCACAGGATAGTACTGTTCCTTGACGGCGTCTCGGAAATAATTCCAAGTTGGTACGGCCGAGAACAGAGAGGGTTCTGTCTGGTCCTTGTTCTCACGGTAGGTTTCCCACCAGTCCTTAACATGGGGGGTAGCTTTGAGGAGTGCAAAAATAATCTTCTCCCGGTCTGAAAAGTCATGAACCGAGAAATATCCTTCTAACAGATTCAACCATCTATCTACGGCATCCGCGTCTATTTGACCCTCAAATATGGGAATGTCAAAATTTACTTGTACCTTAAAAGGAGTCGCGCCTCCAGAGTGGCTGCTGGATGCAGATGCACCGCCGGTGGGTAGCCGTTGAAGGATCTGAGCAAAGTTATCCATCATCACGTTCCTTTGTCTTTCGAGGGCCTCCTCGAGCAATATTTGATAGGATCTCCTGCCCCCTCATCTTTCTTTTCATCCCCCATGGGCGTCCGTCGAGGTTTGCGAGGCTGATCTTGCAAAGGTTCCACCAGATCGAGCCCTAGCTCCTTATACCCCGACCTCGTTGGGGACATGCAAAGAAGGATCGAGAAAAAGCAGACCGCTCTGATACCACTGATCCGGATTTATGCGGGAACGCAACAGAATAAACATATAAACATAAATACAGAGATGCAGCGGAAATAACACTTCATTTCATTAATATCAAAGAACTGAAATTTGCTTACAGACAGAATGGAAATAAAACTAGCTAGGGCGGTGGTAGCTATCTCTGAGAAGAGATGTGGCGGCTACAGGCCTCTGAACTGAGTTACAATGAGGCTCGAGGGCCTATTTATCATTTAGAAACAATGGGAAATCCTAAACAGCCAAAACCCTAACCCTAGGAGATGAAGCGCGAAAACTATGGGCCCCGTTTGGGTAAATTGGTGTTTCAACTTCCCAGGGGCGTAACTTTGGCATACGATCTCCGTTTGACGCGTACCATACCTCGTTAGAAAGATCTATCTGAGGACTACAAATTTGGAACGGGCAACATCGGTCCATGGACCCATGTTGCCCTCTGTTTTCCCAAAAAAAGTCGTTTAGGGCCTCAAAACGGCTCCGGAAGTTTAGGACCCGAAAAACTGCTAAAAATAGTAAACTGTGCCGAAACTGAAAAACTGAAATAGACAATGGTGGAGCCCCAAGTGGAATAGGCGGGTGACCACCAATATCCACCTGGATCAATTCTAGACATAATAGAGAGGAAACTATGGAGTTGGGCATTCATAACACATTGAAGCAGATGAGGAAACCTTCCATATGAGGATGCCACGTGGGAGGGAGATGGATTGTTGCAACTAACTTTTGCAGTTGCTTGAGGACAAGCAACATTTTAGCGGGGAGGACTGTAATATTCCAAATTTTCCATAAGTTAATTGGAATATTAGAGTTCTTATTTTCCTTAATTAATTAAGTACATAAAAGGGTGGAGGGACCCATAAACACCATAGATGAATAAAATCCACTACTGTTGTGTGAATTTGGGTTAGTTAGATAGTGGATCAACATTATGGAGTAGTGGAGCAGCTTATTAATGAAGGAAGAGTGTAGATCATAGAGAAATAATGAGTAAGACGATGGAGATAGTGGAGGAATAAAAGTAAGTTCATGGAGCAATAATGATAAAGTGATGGAGGAAGTGGTGCATTAAATGCGCAAATGATGGAGGAAGTGGTGCATTAAATGCGCAAATGATGGAGGGAGTGGAGAGTAAATGCAGAGATGATGGAGATCATTGGGTGACAAACCAATCTTCATGGAGGCTAGTGGCCACATGTGCATTGCAGTAATGAGGTGAGACAAGGCTAGTGGAGGCTCACAAAGCATAAAAGGAAGGTGAGTGTAGCCATAGACGACATTTTGGATTTTGATATTGTATTGTCGCTTTATAATTTCTTTACACGCTTCAGCTGTTTAGCTAAGTCTGTTCTGTTGTTTAGCACATGGGTGTCTCAGAGCATATATCCCACCATTATCCATGAGGGAATTCAACTTCCTACTCTGGAAAGGTTTCTTTGATTAGCCATTCATCATCCAGAATCGGTGCCACATTCAACCCCTCTCTTCAGCACATACAGTTTCAAGAATTATGCATTCCTACATTAGGGTTTGAGAGGAGGAAGGTAGCTTCTAGTATTTCAGTTGGGAAACCGGTGGAGGGATCATCCTTTCACCTTGTGCATCCATTTCAGTCTTCTGGGAGCAACATTGCGACATCCGACATCAGGCCATCATTCTACACCTCCATGCAGCAGCAGCCGCTGTAGGAATTACGCATTCCAACAGTGTAGATCTAGTGGAGGAAGGGAGTTCCAAGTATTTAAGCTTGGAATCATGTGAGGGATCATCCCCTCACTGTGGTGAGAATATTTCCATCACCTGTGAGTAGTATTGCATCATCCAACAACAGGCTACCAGGGAAAATTTTAGGGGCGAATTCTAGCCCAAGGGAGAAATTTAAGGGGTTTTAGATTTTGGAGGGGTGAATTTTTTATAAAAAACCCTTTTATATGGTTTTGTATAGTTAGCCCCAAAATTATTTTAAAAATAATAAATTATTATGTTTTAGCCGAAGAAAATAAGGGCGCATAAAACATGAAATGTAGGATTCGCCTACTGATTTATCTGTTTGGATGGTTTTGGGTTCGATCTGCCCCCGATGTACTAAGTTGGAGGGTTTTGGAAGGGAATTTGCCCTCAATTTACGCCGATGTTGTATGTTGTGATATTGACCTAGTTACCAAGATTAACCACAACATAAGGGTCAATCTTCTTGTGATCTCGAGGGGTCAGATATGTTCCCTTGACTACCCAGATTTTGAGAAGACCTGCTAGCTTAGTCCTCATGACTGGTTTCAAATTGACAAAAATGAAGTAAAGACAAAACTAATCTCATTGCTGTGTAGCCTGCTGCTCCTCTAAATACATGACAGGAGGTATTCGAGGCGGACAAGAAATGGCTTAGCAAGGGGGACACAAGACATATAAATGCAATGATGATGAGGGTAGTTGAGGGTTTTGGGTTGCATACGCCCCAGTTTTACGCTGATGATGAGGGCAGTGGAGGGTTTTGGGTTTCATACGCCCTAGATTTATGCTAATGATGAGGGAAATGGAGAGTTTTGGGTTGCATACGCCCCATATTTATTGGCTTGGAAAGTTGGAGGGTGATTGGAATGGCATTCGCTAGATGAATACTTTGCAGCTGGAACATGAGAATTTTCAAGATAATTCTTGTTACAGGGAGACGTATCAAGATTGTACAAAGGAAAGGTTGACTGAGGACAATGCTCATGTAACTGGTCTCTCTCAATTTTTTTATGATGAAATTATTCCTGGATCAGAATCAGATGATATGCATTACTCGAAGTGGGTTTTTATTCCAGAAGTGGTTTGCAGTGGCTCTCTTAAGCTTCTCATTAATAGGGATTAAGATCTGGAGCCTTCTTCCTTGACCATGACCTGTTCAAATTTATCGTTGTCACTCCAAAAATCACCCCTGTCAAATGCAACTAATTGCTGCTAGATTCACCTACAAAGCCAGATTTTTCAATAGCGACTCAGAATTGTCTACCTAATAACATGACCCTAGGAAAATGATGGTTTTTTGTGTTGTTTGAAATGACCAATAACTGTGTTGCTACTATTCACAATGGTTAAAAGTTTGGGTCACTGAATTTGCAAGGTTAGTTTAGCTTAAACCTTTTGGACACTTTAAAGCTTTGGATTGACCAAGCACATTGGAATGTACATTAACCATTACCAAAATTTAATAATCATACATTATAACTTAAGAAATCGTCATTAACTACATACAAATTTTTGCTAATCATACAAGTCTGATATGAAGTCCCATTCCTTTCCATTTTCCCTCATCCACAACCAATCTTTTTTTTGTTAATTATATGGAAAATAACTTTATATTTTAGATGAGGAATATATATGTTGTTGGTCTTTAAGAGACTGTGTATATTCAACAACAAGACTCAAAGCCATTCAAACAAAACTCATTATATTACTTGCAAGAATTAAACTTAAATCAGAAAAATAGCAATCATCCCTCCCAACCATCCAAAATAAACCCAATTGACATATTTTACTTATTTCCTTCTGTGAAAAGCTAATCTATCTTATAATCATGTCATATAAATGTTCCCAAGACACGATAGAATTTGATTGCAAGTGAAATGTGAATTTAATCACCCTCTTTCTATGGTTCACTATCTAAAAATTGGCATATTTTACTTATTTCCTTCTGTGAAAAGCCAATCTACCTTATCATCATGTCATATAAATGGTCCCAGGACACCATAGAATTTGATTGCAAGTGAAATCTGAATTTCATCACCCTATTTCTATGGTTCAATATCTAAATTAAGGTGATTTTAAATAGTAAAGTGAAAATAGCATAGCTCTTGAATCATGTTGAGATTTAAGAGAAATAAAATATGATTGGCCTTTTTAATGCAAGTGGGAGAATTACACTAAGACACATTACAAGAAGTAATGAACATCTTCCCCACTTGGGATGTAAAGCACCCCACTTTTCGTTAGTGCATATATCAATGGTGTTGCTATGCCGAGTTCATAATGCCTACTGAAGTTGGATGAGACCCTACATATCTAATAGTAACAAGTAGAAGTCAATCTGGATTTTTTTCTCTTTGAGAAACAAACTATAATAATGTGTTTTGGGATGTTAGTTTAGTAGGTTTGCCAATGTTTTGTTTGTTGTGGCATGGTGTGTTGTCTTCTATTAGAGATGTTGAAATGGTTAATTAGTCATGGAATGTTGTGTTTTATTAGAGATGTTGAAATGGTTAATTAGTCATCGTGTGTTGTGTTTTGAGATGTTAGTTTAGCAGGTTTGACAATGTTTTGTTTGTTGTGGCATAGTGTGTTGTCTTCTATTAGAGATGTTTAAATGGTTAATTAGTCATGGTGTGTTGTGTTGAAATAGTCTATTAGTCACCAGATAAAGAATAAAATTAGTGTGTGAAGTGAAGTGAAGAAAAACTAAATTCTTTTATTTTGACATTTTGAGATGACAAAGCTTAAAGCTAAAATACAACTGCATTCTTATTAAAGACTCAAAGTGATAATTTAGAAGGTCATCATCATTTAGAAATTCCTCTCTATATAGCCATTAACAATTTCTCTCTTAATAGGTCAATTGTAACTAAATGAAAAATAGAGAAAAAAACAATAATCAATCATTCATCTCGCTAAACAAATCTCTACACACTAAGTTCTAATATTTTCTCACACCTATAAAAGATCTAGTTTCCATAATCCTTATCAGAAAGGCTCTCTTGGAAATTCTATTCAAATCCACTGCTTTACTTAATTTTCTTACGATAACCTGATCATATATCTGCACTTGGGACCCAAATCTTCCAAACCATTGTATTCACCAAAAAAAATCCATGTAACTCTAAAATATCATCCAAAGATAAAATTATATATTGTCCACCGTATTGGTAGATATGAGGATTTTTCTATGGGTATAATTGATGGTAAATGGGGAATTCTTTGCTCTTGCATTGGAGAGATGTAAGGTTAAAATATCTCTCCCTGTACTTTCCATTTATGAGATATTTATTAATCAATAAAATGAAACAATAGGATTTTCATACTGTATAGGGTAACTTCTTTGACCCCATGTGACACTTCACCTTCTCAGTCACTAACAAAGAAAACATGAATTTTATGCAATGTAGAATCTCTTTAGCATGTCATTTTTAAAATGCCAATTACTAGCCTGGTGGAACCACCTCTTCTTTAAGTACAACACATGCTTCCATAACTCATCACGGTTCATGCTTTCTTGAAGGTGTAGAAGTCCAACAGCTCTACCACCTATAATAAACTAACCCACTGTTTATTTTACTTTTTGCTAGTCTTTGAACATAGTTGCATGCACAATATCAACTAAGAAACTCTGTTCACATTGTCCCTCTGATCATACCCTATCTATGCTTTATTAACGATCATTTAGACAAAGAACAACTTGCATTGCCATCATTATTGCCAAGATTATACATGTCAAGGACATAAACAATGGTTCATGAAAATAAAAATTGGTATTGAGCTTAAACCTGGAAAATAAAGTAGTTCAACCATTTACATCTTTCTATAAAATGTAGTATACATAATTTAGCTTTTCATGAATCCCACAGGTGCAAAAACTGTGATTTTTCCTTCCAAAATCATGCCAAATCCTAATCATCCACCACTACAAAATGTGCCATTGATGACTCTTTAATGGCTAACGATTACAGACGAGTTTGTAATCAACTAGCAAGGGTTCACACATAGAAATAAACATATCACGCAAAGAGAAAAAAATGACTAATTCCCACTTTAAGTGATCATATCAAGATCCAAGTTTCAGAAGTCAATGGATTCTAGTTAAATAATGTAAATTCATGAACAATAACATTTTCATGAACTATCTTAATAACAAATACTATGACTTACGGTTCATAATGTGCCACTTTAAAAAATGATAAATGTGACATGCATGCATATCTAGAAGACAACAAGATATAAACATTAGCAGTAGACTTGAAAAATGTTTATTCATAGCAAGTTTCAACTACTCTTGGCAGAGGGGAACCTGATCACATGAGGATTCTCCTGAAAATTACTGCAAATAATGTCCAATCCAACTCTCGAGACAAATATGTAAAGGTCATGCAAGGTCTATGCTTTAGTACTAAGTGATTGAGGCTCAGGTTTGTGATCTTGAATAGACCTTCTTGCTAGCCAAAATGAGCTTCCTTTGGCATACCTTAATTTACTGATAAACTAGCCCTTATTTGAGTCACAAAATACCTTTGTTACTCCAATTTAGCCTTCAATCCATCCATAGCTCCAAGAAAAAGCTTTATCAAGAAAATCTCTACCCACTAAGTCCTAAGATTTACTCACACCTATAAAATATCTAGTTTCCATAACCCTTATCAGAAAGGCTCTCTTGGAAATCCTAGTCAAACCCACTACTTTACTTATTTTTCTTACAATAACCTAATCGTATATCTGCACTTGGGAAGAAAATCTTCCAAACCATTATATTCACCAAAAGAAAGCCATCTAACTCTAAATGATCATCCAAAGACAATTATATATTTTCCACCAAATTGGTAGATATGAGGATTATTCTGTGGGGATAATTGATGATAAATGGGGAAGTCTTTGCTCTCGCATTGGAGAGATGTAAGGTTAAAATACCTCTCCTTGTATTTTCCATTTATGGCATATTTATTAATCAATAAAACAAAACAATAGGATGTCCTACTGTACAAGGTAACTTCTTTGACCCATATGTGATACTTCACCTTCTCATTCACTAATGAAGAAAACATGCATCTGATGCAATGTAGAATCTCTTTAGCATGTCATTTTTTAAAATGCCAATTACTATTCTAGTGGAACCACCTCTTCTTTGAGTACAACACATGTTTCCATCACTCATCATGGTTCATGATTTCTTGAAGGTGTATAAGCCCAACAACTCTACCACCTATATTAAACTAACCCGCTGCTTATTTTACTTTTTGGTGGAGTCTTTGAACATAGTTGCATGCACAATATCAACTAAGAAACTCTGTTCACATTGTCCCTCTCATAATACCCTATCTATTCTTTACTCACGATCATTCAGACAAAGAACAACTTGAATTTCCATCATTATTTTCAAGCTTATACATGTCAAGGACATAACCAATGATTCATGAAAATAATTATTGGTATTGAGATTAAACCTAGAAAGTAAAGTAGTTCAACAATTTACATCTTTCTATAGAATGTAGTATACACAATTTAGTTTTTCATGAATCCCATAGGTGAAAAAACTGTGATTTTTCCTTCCAAAATCATGCCAAATCCTAATCATCCACCACCACAAAATGTGCCATTGATGACTCTTTAACAACTAAGGATTACAAGAGAGTTTGTAATCAACTAGAAGGGATTCGCACAGAGAAATAAGCAGATCACACAAAGAGAAAGAAATGATTAATTCCTACTTTAAGTGATCATAACAAGATCCAAGTTCATAATTCAACGTATTCTTGTTAAATAATGTAAATACATGAACAATAAATTTTTCATGAACTATCCCAATAACAAATACTGTGAATTATGGTTCATAAGGTTCCACTTAAAAAAATGATAAATGCGCCATGATTTCATATCTAGAAGACAAAAAGATATAAAAATTAGAAGTAGACTTGAAGAATGTCTATTCATAGCAAGTTTCAACTACTATTGGTAGAGGAGAACCTGATCACATGAGGATTCTCCTGAAAATTACTACAAAGAATTTCCAATCCAACTCTTGAGAAAAAGATGTAGACGTCATGCAAGGTCTATGCTTTAGTACTAAATGATTGAGGCTCAGGTTTGTGATCTTGAATAGACCTTCTTGCTGGCCAAAATGAGCTTCCTTTGACAGACCTTAATTTACTGATAAACTAGCCCTGATTTGAGTCACAAAATACCTTTGTGACTCCAATTTAGCCTTCAATCAGTCCATAGATCCAAGAAAAATTTTGATCAAGAAAATATCTACCCACTAAGTTCTAATATTTTCTCACACCTATAAAAGATCCAGTTTCCATAACCCTTATAAGAAAGGCTCTCTTGGAAATTCTAGTCAAACCCACTACTTTACTTATTTTTCTTACGATAACCTGATCATATATCTGCACTTGGGACCCAAATATTCCAAACCATTGTATTCACCAAAAAAAATCCATGTAACTCTAAATGATCATCCAAAGACAAAATTATATATTTTCCACCATATTGGTAGATATGAGGATTGTTCTGTGGGGATAATTGATGATAAATGAGGAAGTCTTTGCTCTTGAATTGGAGAGATGTAAGGTTAAAATATTGCTCCATTTACTTTCCATTTATGATATATTTATTAATCAATAAAACAAAACAATAGGATTTTCCTACTATATAGGGTAACTTCTTTGACCCACATGTGACACTTCACCTTCTCATTCACTAACCAAGAAAACATGCATTTGATGCAATGTAGAATATCTTTAGCATGTCATTTTTTAAAATACCAAATACTAGTCTAGTGGAACCACCTCTTCTTTGAGTACAACACATGCTTCCATCACTCATCATGGTTCATGCTTTCTTGAAGTATTAGAAGTCCAACAGCTCTACCACCTATAATAAACTAACCCACTGTTTATTTTACTTTTTGCTATAGTCTTTGAACATAGTTGCATGCACAATCTCAACTAAAAAACTTTGTTCACATTGTCCCTCTGATCATTCAGACAAAGAACATCTTGCATTGCCATCATTATTTTCAAGCTTATACATGTCAAGGACGTAAGAAATGATTCATGAAAATAATGATTGGTATTGAGATTAAACCTAGAAAATAAAGTGTTTCAACAATTTAGATATTTCTATAGAATGTAGTATACACAATTAAAATTTTTATGAATCCCACATGTGCAAAAACTGTGATTTTTCCTTGCAAAATCATTGCAAATCCTAATCATCCACCACCACAAAATGTGCCATCGAAGACTCTTTAACGAGTAAGGATTTCAAGCGATTTTGCAATCAACTAGCAGGGGTTCCGATATAGAAAGAAACAGATCACACAAAGAGAAAGAAATAAATAATTCCCACTTTAAGTGATCATATCAAGATCCAAGTTTCAGAATTCAACTGATTTTGGTTAAATAATGTATATAAATGAACAATAACTTTTTCATGAACTATCCCAATAAAAAATACTATGACTTATGGTTCATAAGGTGCCACTTAAAGAAATGATAAATGCGACATGTTTTCATATCTAAAAGACAAAAATATATAAAAATTAGCAATAGACTTGAAGAATGTCTATTCATAGCAAGTTTCAACTACTCTTGGCAGAGGGGAACCTGATCACATGAGGATTCTCCTGAAAATTACTCCAAATAATTTCCAATCCAACTCTTGAGACAAATATGTAAAGGTCATGCAAGGTCTATTCTTTAGTAATAAATGATTAAGGATCAGGTTTTTGATCTTGAATAGACCTTCTTGCCAGCCAAAATGAGCTTCCTTTGATAGACCTTAATTTACTGATAAAATAGCCCTTATTTGAGTCACAAAATACATTTTTGACTTCAATTTAGCCTTCAATCAGTCCATAGATCCAAGAAATTTTTTATCTAATGTATGCCTTTGAAAAACCCTTGAATCTCCACAGAAAGGAGGCAGAGATAAGCCTCAAGACCAATCTGAAATAACCCATAGGAGGATGTGAAAACTAGCCTTAGGAAGGCCTTAACTAGACTCTGTTAGGTCCCTATATTACTAGTATAGCCGCTTATTGTTGTTAGTGTAACCCCCTTATTGTTATTATTTTACCCTTGTAACCCCCATTTTGTTATTATTGTGCCCTTAAATTATTATTGTTAGGTTGGCTAGGATTACATTGTGGCCCACTAGGATTACATTATGGCCCCATGGACTCCTATATATAGATAGGAGGTTTTGTAAATTGTATCATCCAAGAATTTTTCATTTATGTAATTTATTGGAGGTTTCCCCCTCGAAGTGGCTCATTTATAAGGTGTTGATATCTCTTTTCTTCTCTTTTTGGAGCTGGTTACACAACATTTGGTATCAGAGCTTTGGATTCTATGGTTTCGCTGCTCCAAGCAGGTCATTGTGGAATTTTCGCTATAAATTTTTTTCTACAAAGTTTCAGAAGCTGAACTTTTTAGGGTACGAAGCCGAAATCCTAAGGAATATTTTCTAAAAATTTTAGAGCTTGGTTCGCAATATTTTCAGAGATATCATTTGTGGAAGTTAGGTATTTTTTCAGGCTACTAAACAGGTCATCGTGGCATTTGCGCTATAACTTTTTTTCTACGAAGGTTCAGAATCTGAAATTCATATTGTACAAAGCTAAAATCTGGAGGAAATTTGTCAAAAATTTTAGAGCTTGGCTCACAATGTTTTTGGAGATATGATCTGTGGAAGGTAGTCCTTTTTCAGGCTCCTGAATTTCATCTCAAAGAGGTGATCATGGGAAAAGTTCAATAAATCTCTCTCTGGGCATCGGATTTGAGTGCCGTAAAAATTGGTCACAATTACACAGACTGTAGTTTCTTGGCTATCAATTTCAGTGACAAAGGACAAAACAGTGACATGTGGCAAGTCATACAAGTTCGCTCTATTGAACCAGTCCAGAATTAGGTCATTGTGGGAGATTGGACACAACTTTGTCTTGGAGAATCCAAATCAGGTCAGACCTTTAGCATTCGAAAGATAATTCAGAGGGCTATGTTGTTACTAAAATTCAAATATTGAAGTGCTGAAATCATAGATATTATCCAATTTCAATATCGAGCTCCTCAAAAGCAAGAAAAAGGTGTGTATTTTTCTTTCCAAATTGCATAAGTCTTCTTTGAAGAATCAATTTGAATTGATTCCAAGGGCATATTGTATAATATATAGTAGTATTGGGTTCTAAAATATGCCCCGTAAAAATAATTCAACACCCAATAAGCCTTCAAAAGGCTCTACTATGACTCATGAAGATGAAGAATTGCAACATGATCTATCAAAATTACAAGAGAAAGTGCAACAAATTTCACTCTCGCAAAGAGCAACAAAAAATGAAATGGAAGTTTTGAAGAAAGGTGTGGAAGTGAAGATGGACGGTTTGAAGAAAGGCATGGAAGCTAAGATGGATGGCGTGGAACCTAAGATGGATGGCATGGAAGCTGGCATGGAAGCTAACATGGATGACATGAAAGACAACATTGAAAACAACATGAAAAACATGAAGAATGATCTAAAAGCAGACATCAAAGGTTTGACCAAGTTGATACAAGAAATGTTTCCTAATGGT
This sequence comes from Pinus albicaulis, assembly GCA_034641835.2. Classification (NCBI taxonomy): domain Eukaryota; kingdom Viridiplantae; phylum Streptophyta; class Pinopsida; order Pinales; family Pinaceae; genus Pinus; species Pinus albicaulis. The sequence goes on from CM076570.1 coordinate 169,986,352, forward strand.
GAAAAGATAGTATAAGAACCTCATGATGAGAACAAAATAAATGTTAATAGAGATTTCATAAACTCTAATGTTGGCGGGAAGAACCACCATATTCCAAAAATGGATATGAGGAAGTTTGATGGGAAGGATCCTATACCATGGATACTACAGATGGAAAAATATTTTGATCTCCATAATGTGCAAAACACACAAAAGGTACGCATTGCAACTTTACATTTAGAACAAAATACATTTGTATGGTATCGATGGCTTTGCTCCCGTAAAAAAATTGTCACTTGGTCAATTTTTACGGAGGAAATGATAGCACATTATGAGGATACAAAGAGCAACACCTTCTTTAGCCAATTGATAAATTTCAAACAAAAGGGTTTAGTGGGGCAGCACATTGAGGACTTCCAAAAATTGAATATAAGGGTAACTGATATTCCAGAGGAACACAGGATTGATCTCTTCATAGGCACTTTAAAGGATAACATCCAACATGAAGTTTGCATTTTGGAACCTGATTCATTAGAGAAGGCATTCAGGTTGGCAAGAAAAGTTGAATGTAAAATTATGGCGACAAGGAAGCCTACCACTCAATTCTATAAAGAAGGAAGTGTTGCTACGCCTAGATTTCCACAACCTACAAGGTTGACACCGCAACAATTGGAAGAAAAAAGAGCAAAAGGGCTTTGCTACAGTTGTGATAGAAAATACACTAAAGGTCATAAGTGTGCTGAGAAGAAATTATTTTACATAAATTGTGAAGAGGAAGAAGAAAATGAACAAGAAGAGGATATACACCAGGAACCAACCCTAGAAGAGGAAGAAATGAGTCCGACCATATCCTGTAATGCATTGGCAGGAATTACCACTCCTCAAACTCTCAAGATAGAAGGACATATCACGAAGAAAAAGGTAATAGTGTTGATTGACTTGGGTAGCACCCATAATTTTATTCATTATAAGGTAGCCAACGAATTAAATTACTTCCTATACCCAGCACCAAAATGTCAAGTGATGGTTGCAAATGGAGGAACTATAAATTGCTCTGGAAAATGCCATAATATCAAGCTAACTATGGGAGGTGCTGATGTTGTGCTAGGAGTACAATGGTTACAATCTTTGGGGACGGTAGCTTTTAATTTTCAAGAACTTTTCTTGAAATTTTTTTCATAAGGAAAGGAAGTCGAATTACAGGGTATTGCGGGGAAGCCAGGAAGGATAATAAGCTCTAATGTCATGACAAAGCTTCTAAAGAAAGAACAACGAGGCGTAATTGCACAATTATGCTCACTAGAAGTTCCGACATCAAAATCATCTATTTCTGCAGATCTCCAACAAGTCTTGGACAATCATTCCAAGGTGTTTGAAACTCCCGAAGGACTCCCACCTATTCGTGATCATGATCATGCTATTCATTTGATTCCAGGAAGTGTTCCTCCAAACATCGGGCCTTATAGATATCCTTACGTCCAAAAGAGCGAAATTGAACGTATGATTGCAGAAATGTTAGAGGCGGGTATAATTCAACCTAGTCAAAGTTCTTTCTCTGCTCCTGTAGTATTGGTACACAAGAAGGATGGATCATGGCGAATGTGTCCGGATTATAGGGAGCTCAATAGCTCACCATTAAAGATAAATTTCCCATTCCTATGATTGATGAATTATTGGATGAATTACATGGAGCAATTTATTTTACCAAGTTGGATCTTCATTCAGGATATCATCAAATTAGAATGAAGACTGAAGATATTCCAAAAACGGCATTTCGAACTCATGAGGGTCATTATGAATTTTTGGTCATGCCTTTTGGCCTTACCAATGCACCTTCTACATTTCAAGGGTTGATGAATTCCATTTTCAAACCCTTCCTTAGAAAATTTGTGCTAGTATTTTTTGATGATATACTAATCTATAGCAGGTCTTGGAAGGATCATGTTGAACATGTTGATAGGGTGCTCGAACTATTGCAGGAGAAACAATTATATGCAAAAAAATCCAAATGTTTCTTTGGAGTACAAGAGGTGGAATATCTGGGTCATATTGTATCTCACGAGGGTGTTAAAGTAGACTCTAACAAAATTAAAGCCATTAAGGAATGGAAAGTCCCCACAACCATAAAGCAGTTGCGAGGATTTCTCAGGTTAACAGGGTATTATCGCAAGTTTGTTAAGAATTATGGGAGAATAGCGGCACCTCTAACAACATTATTGAAGAAAGATGCATTTTCATGGACTCCTGAAGCAACTAAGGCCTTTGAACATCTTAAAGAGGCAATGTACCTAGCACCGGTCTTAGCTACGCCAGACTTCACAAAAACCTTTATTGTGGAATGTGATGCCTCAGGAAATGGAATTGGTGTTGTTTTAATGCAGGAAGGAAGACCCATTGCTTTTGAAAGTCGTCCAATCAAAGGAAATTATTTAAAGAAACCTATTTATGAGACGGAAATGTTAGCAATACTGCATGCACTAAAGAAATGGCGAACTTACCTAATGGGAAGACACTTCAAGGTAAAAACTGATCATGATAGTCTTAAACACTTTTTGGAACAAAGACTATCTTCAGAAGAGCGACAAAAATGGGTCACAAAGATGTTGGGTTATGACTTTGAAATAATCTACAAAAAAGGAAAGCTTAATGTTGTTGCAGATGCACTCTCAAGAAAGAATGAAGAGGTGGAAGCATTGCTTTGTGCCATTTCTATTATCCAACCGGATTGGATAACTAAAGCAAGAGATGAATGGAAGAAGGAAAAACATGTATGGACATTCATTCAAAAGTTGCAGCAAGATCCTAGTACATCTGATACATTTAGTTGGAAAAATGATTCCTTATGGTATAAAGATTGCTTATATCTTTGTAAGAATTCCCAGCTAAAACAAAATATTCTTCTGGAATTGCACACTTCTCCTTTAGGAGGACACTCAGGATTTTTAAAAACTTACCACAGGGTGAAGAAAGAATTTTTTTGGGATGGCCTTAAATCTGATATTCGAAAGTTTGTGGCGGAATGTTTGGTTTGCCAGCAGAATAAAGTGGAAACAATTAAGACCCCAGGACTTTTACAACCTTTATCCATTCCAATTCAACGTTGGGAGGAGATTTCAATGGATTTTATCATAGGTTTACCTAAGTCCGAAGGAAAGAGTGTCATCATGGTGGTAGTTGATAGACTTACCAAGTATGCACACTTTTGTGCATTATCTCATCCATTTAAAGCAAGTACAGTTGCTACTACATTTATGGAGAGAATTCAAAAGCTACATGGAAGCCCAAGGGTTATTGTGAGCGACAGAGATCCCATTTTTACTGGAAATTTTTGGACGGAGTTATTTTCTTGTTTGGGTACTCAATTAGCTCATAGCTCATCTTATCATCCTCAATCTGATGGTCAAACTGACATAGTAAATAAATGTTTGGAAGGATATCTTCGTTGTTTTGTATCTGATAAACAAACACAATGGGTCAAGTGGTTACCTCTTGCTGAATGGTGGTATAACACTTCCTTCCATACTGCAGCAGAAATGACCCCATTTATGGCACTTTATAGATATCATCCACCATCCATCACATCATCTTTAAGGGAAAATTCGAAGGTTCAAGCAGTGGAAGATCACATCGAGCATCAGCAAGAAGTTCTCCAACTCTTAAAGGATAACCTGAATTTTGGCACAAAATCAAATGAAACAACAGGCAAATCAACATCACAGTGAGAGAAGTTTTGATGTAGGAGATTGGGTATTTTTACGGCTACAACCATACAAACAAATGTCCCTCAAGCAAGCTAAGAAGGATAATAAATTATCACCAAAGTAATATGGTCCTTACAAGGTGTTGCAAAAGATTGGTACTATGGCATACAATTTGGAGCTTCCTGCTTCTTCACGAGTGCATCCAGTTTTCCATGTTTCATGCTTAAAGAAGGTTATAGGTGAAAATCTTCCAGTTCAAACAATATTTCCAGAACTTGATGAGGAAGGAAAAATCATATTGGAACCTGAAGCGGTCACGGAAACAAGAACTCTATAGCTACGAAATCGATCAATTTTAGAGTATCTCATCAAGTGGAAGAACTTACCCACCGAAGATTCTACATGGGAGGATGAGAATTTTATACAGAAGCACCCAGAGCTACTCAAGCGTTGAGGACAACACTTTTTTGAAGGAGAGGGGCATGTTAGGTCCCTATATTACTAGTATAGTCCCTTATTGCTGTTAGTGTAACCCCCTTATTGTTATTATTGTACCCTTGTAACCCCCATTTTATTATTATTGTGCCCTTAAATTATTATTGTTAGGTCGGCTAGGATTACATTGTGGCCCACTAGGATTACATTATGGCCCCATGGACTCCTATATATAGATAGGAGGTCTTGTAAATTGTATCATCCAAGAATTGTTCATTTATGTAATGTATTGGAGGTTGCCCCCTCGAAGTGGCTCATTTATAAGGCGTTGATATCTCTTTTCTTCTCTTTTTGGAGCTGGTTACACAACAGACTCATACATGATTACAATTAGGCCTCAAGGGGGGGGGGAAGTTGCCATAGCAAGATGTAGGTTCGAGCGTCAAAACAAACCCATCAAATTCCCATGAAATAACCTCAAACAGGTGCAAAATGTTGAAGAATGTAACTAGTATCGGTCTTCATAATTTCATTTGAGTCATGATGTAATTTTATTTGTCAAAAGAAATAAAAATGAATTTTTATTGTAAAATTAATTAACTTATTAAAGAAATTAGCTGATCACTTCTTAGGTTATGCTCTTCAAGGTATATATTTGACTCTAGGCTTGCAATGTACATAGCATGACAGTTAAACAATAGTGTAATTTTGCTTCATACTTCAGCAAATTGCAATAGGTCATGTTATAGAGGATGATCAATTTCAGATAGGTCAAGTGATCTGTCCTTGAATATGGCCCTTATGAGCCTTTTGTCACACACCTCAAATATTGTGTTTCTGTGATATTGGTGCACACCTCTTTTCTGGATTAGAATAGTCATGGAAACAATTCAACTTGGCTGCAATATTTTCTCATATCAGGCCTTGAACTTACTCTCAATATATGCCTTAACTAATATTTCTTATGCAGCTTCTGTAGTTATATTCAGGCTCATTTTTGTGATCTTGAATATACCTTCTTGCTAGCCAAAACAAGTTTCCTTTGATAGAGCTTACTTTACTGATAAACTAGCCTTGATTTGAGTCACAAATAACTTTGTACTGAGCTCTTCCTAGCGAAAATGGGGAATGAATTGAGATTTGATAACTATCACAAGAAGGGGCTGAGACAAGCCCTAGAGTAGGCTTATGTTTGTGATCTTGAATAAACCTTCAATTATGACATCAATTTAGCCTTCAATTAGTCAATAGATCCACCAAAAGTTTACCTCATATGTGCCTTTGAAAAACCCTTGAAATCTCCACAGAAAGGAGACAGACATAAGCCTGAGGACCGATGTGAAATAACTCGTAGGAAGATGTGAAAAATAGCCTCAGGAGGGCATTAACTAGACTCATACATTATTATGATTAGGCCTCAAGGGGGGCTTGAAGTTGCCTTATGAAGATGCAGGATTGAGTGTCAAAACAAGCCCTTCATATTCCCACGAAATAACCTCAAACAGGTGCAAAATGTTGAAGAATGTAACTAGTGTGGGTCTTCATAATTGCATTTAAGTCATGGTGTAATTTTGTTTTTCAAAAGAAATAATTTTTTTTTTTTTGTAAAATAAATTAACTTTTCACTGCTTAGCATTTGCTCTTGAGGGTATAAATTTAACTCTAGGCTTGCAATGTACATAGAATAACAATTAAACAACAGTGTAATTTAGTTTCATACTTCAGAAAATTGCATTAGGTCATGTTATAAAGGATGATCAGTTTCAGATAGGTCAAGTGATATTTCCTTGAAGATACCCCTTATCAGCCTTTTGTCACACCCCTCAAACAATGTGTTTTTGTGATATTGGTGCACCCCTTCTCTCTGTATTAGAATGGTCATGGAAACACTTCAACTCAACTGCAATATTTTCTTAGATCGGGCCTTGAACTTACTCTCAAATCAGGACTTAACTAAGCTTTCTTATGCAGCCTTCATATTTGTATTGAGGCTCATGTTTATTATCTTGATTAGACCTTCTTGCTGGCCAAAATGAGCTTCCTTTGATAAACCTTAATTTACTGATAAAATATCTCTGATTTCAATCACAAAATACCTTTGTACTAAGCTCTTCCTAGCCACAATGGGGAATGATTTGATATTTGATAACTGTCTCAAGAAGGGGCCAAGATGAGCCCTAGAATAGGTGAAAATCACACAACGACGTCTTGAAAAATGTCTTGAACAGACCTCAGATTAGTGTGAAAACTAACCTTCAATTATGATATAAATTTAACCTTAAATTGGTCCATAGATACAATAAATATTTTCCGTATATGTGTCTTTGAAAAACCCTTGAAATATCCACAAGAGGGAGCCCGAAATAAGCCTCAGGACTGACGTTAAATAACCTATAAGAAGATGTGAAAAATAGCCTTGGGAGGGCCTTAACTGGACTCAGACATGATTATGATTATGCCTCAAGGGGGGGGGGGGGGGGGGGTGGCAAAGTTTCCTTAGGAAGAAGCAGGTTCAAGCATCAAAACAAGCCATCCCTTCAAATTCCCATGAAATAACGTCAAACATGTGCAAAATGTTGAAGAATGTAACTAGTGTCGGTCTTCATAATTGCATTTACATCATGATATAATTGTATTTTTCAAAAGAAAGAAAAATAAATTTTTATTGTAAAATAAATTAACTTATCACTGCTTAGGTTTTTCTCTTCAGGGTATAGATTTGACTCTAGGCTTGCAATGTACATAGCATAACAATTAAACAATAGTGTAATTTTTCTTCATACTTCAATAAATTGCAATATGTCATGTTATAGAGGATGATCAATTTCAGATAGGTTAAGTGATCTTTCCTTGAAGATGCCCCTTATCAGCCTTTTTTCACACCCCTCAAATACTTCATTTCTGTGATATTCGTGCACCCCTTCTCTCTAGATTAGAATGGTCATGGAAACAATTCAACTTGGCTGCAATATTTTCTCATATTAGGCCTTGAACTTACTCTTAAAACATGCCTTAACCAAGCTTTCTTATGCAAGCTCCGTAGTTGTATTGAGGCTCAGGTTTGTGATCTTGAATAGACCTTCTTACTGGCCAAAATGAGCTACCTTTGATGGACCTTAATTCGCTGAGAAACTAGCCTGATTTGAGTCACAAAATACCTTTGTACTGAGCTCTTCCTAGCCACAATGGGGAATGAATTGAGATTTTATAACTATCACAAGAAGGGGTCGAGACGAGCCCTAGAATAGGCTCGGGTTTGTGATCCTGAATAGACCTTCAATTATGACATCAATTTAGCCTTCAATCATTCCATAGATCAAGAAAAAATTTACCTCATATGTTGCTTTAAAAAACCCTTGAAATATCCACAAAAAGGAGGCAAAGATAAGCCTCAAGATCAATGTGAAATAACCTGTAGCCTAAGATGTGAAAAATAGCCTCAAGAGGGCCTTATCTACCAATTGGCTCTGAAATTTTTAGAAAGGAAAATGAAATGCAAGTATCATATTTGGAAGGACCTAAAATCATTACAAAGGAAAAAAGAAATGTGATTAATCTATTTGGAATAATTGCAAAATAAAAAGGAAATGTGAGTATTTTATTTGGAAGGTTTTGAATTCATTGCAAAGGAAAAGGAAATGCAAGAATTATTTTTAGGGAGAGACCTGTCATGACATAAAAATCAATGATATAATACAAAATTTCAGAGAAATCAATTTAAAGAAGCCCTAACTAAGATGCCCAAGATTTCTCAACATGGTATCAAAGCTAAGGTCAATGGATCTAGATAGCTAGAAGATCAATTATGTGCTGAAGGACTTTCAAATGAACCTTTTTAATATCAAATCATCTAGAAGGTAAATAGCATAATTTTGGGCATGCTTATATTGTCTTACCTCTACAATTAATGGCACAATACAAAATTTGGAAATTTCAACAGTAACAAGAAGTTGTAAAACATTTATTAGGATCCAAGAAGGTTCATGCATAAGCCTCAATCTAGCCAAATTCTCTAAAGAATATAGTGAAGGTATGTACATGAAAAAATGGTCTAATTCGAATTGTAAAGTCTTGTAATATCAACTAAATTCTAAGTTAAAGAGGACTAATGACTGTCCTTAAAATCAGTGAAGAATCTACATGAAAGAAGAACCAATATAGAATCTCAAAATCACATAGTCAAGCCTTGTTTTCCATATGAGAAAGTCGTCTCTTTTTTTGTGATCTGCATTTAGAAGACCTAGCCATATATACAGATAATTCAAACTTCATTAGTAAAAGAAAAAGCAGACTTGAAGGATCTCATCGCTTATTTTGAAGTAATACATAATATCAGTCTATGAAATGTTGAAAGGAATCAAGGTGGAAATTGATGTCTAGAAAATTAAATTAAGACCTTTTGTAAAATAAGCAACCTATATCAATGTGAAGAAGAATATGTTTGAAGACTTGCGACAACTCTTGGAACTCTCTACTACAGTCGAAAGAAAATCATCTAATATTGACACCATCTTAGAGTACTCATTTGATTCAAGTAAGTATTAATATTTCTATTTTTTGTTTCTTTGTCATCTAACAATTTTTTCTTGATATTACAAGAAAAAACCACAAGCTCAAGTGAATTATCAATCTTTCTCTTGTGAAATACAAAGTATAAAATTTGAAGGTATGTATAATTTTCACTTCACATCTTGTACAATATAACAACATCATTCACATTTTTCCTCTCAATATCTATGGCTTATAAGATATATAGAATTCTTGAGAAAGAATGAGATTTGATAATGTCTTTTGAACTAGCTAGAGTTTGTACTCTAAATCCCTAGGAATTCATTCTCTAAGTAGTAATGAAAAACATATATAAATATTACATTATTGTACTTGTATATTTTAGTTGCACTTTCCAAATATTATAGATATGATGACTTGGTAAATCAAACAAAATATGACTCTTATGAAAATGAACCATAAAGAAGGCTATCATAATTCAGAGGGAGCCTGCAACATGGATTATTGAAAAAGGAGAAAGAAACTTTGTTGCATAAAGAACTCTTCAATGAAGAAGTCCTATAATATTTTTAAAAAGAACAACTCAAGGTATGTCTAAATCCTACCCCTTGGCATTTTCATGTATCATAGCAGTGCCTCCAACAACGTTGATCTAATGAAAAAGAACCAAGGTGGGAATTGGGATAGGTTAAGTCGCTTGGCGTTAAAGGTTAAGGCAGATAGGTTAAAACTAAACCTAAAACACAAAAATCAATTACGTTCATGATGATTTTTGGCATTTTAAGGGTGGATAAATTTCCATAAATCTAGAAATGGATCACGATTATCGGATTTATGGAAACCGTTCACAATTTTTGTGGATCTGTTTTTGGAAATTCGAAAATGGATAAAAAAAAATTAAAAAACTTGGAAACGTATCCAATTCCAGATCTAACGTTTCCAATTTTTTGAAATGACACAAAAACATTTCCATGGTGTTTTGGACAAGGATCACACCCGCTTCTGTTTCATAAACATGGAACGGAATTTCAGGCAGATTCTCCAAATTTTTCCAGTAAATTAGCTTTACAAATGATCCCTTGTTCCTATATGTATTTGATATGAAGATGTGTAAAATAAATATTTTCTCCTACACCCAAACCATCATAAAGGTATGAAGTAATTGTAGGAAGAATATAGGATGAAGATCTTATTGATAAATCACATAAACTGCTATTTTTTGGGCCGTGGAAGATTGCTACAAGTTGCTTCTGTCTGCTATGATTTTCTTCTCCCTAAATCAGTGTAGTTTGAAATTATTTTTGTGACTGCTTGTTGAAGGGAAGTGTCGAAATCTTGGATTTTATGCTCTAAATTGTAGACAATGTTTCCATTCAAAACGGTGTCTTTGATTTCTTCAAAATCATCATCACATGTCATTTCCTACTACAAGACTAAGGATATCTTATTGGAGTCACAATGCAAATAAAATGTAGCCATGCAACATCTAGGGTTCGTTCCTAGTCGGTTGCTCTTGTCTCTCTACCAAAATTGGACCTCGTTGATGTCAATTCTCTCTTTTATTGCAAGATCATCTACTCTATTCATTTTTAACTCTGGGCTTGGATCACCCTCTTCGACATTGTCATCTACTCCGACACCCATGGTGATAGGTTTTCTGAAATATCCCTCTACTATGGGGAAATGTTCTCTCTCTTTTAAAGACATGATTAGATATAGATCTAGTTATGTTCCTTCCATTCAGGTGGTCCATTAAGCTTTTGTGATCACAGTCTCATTGGGTACAAAATCCATTAATGATGCTTTTTGTTTTTCGAAAAGAGGTTTAATTTCCAGATTCAGTGGTCTTTGGCCTTGTCTAGTTGACCTTCTTTAGTGGATCTCAAAGAATTGGAAACCCCTTCCCTCTAATGAACTTAACATTTATCCTTTGGCTTGTGGTTTGTTTGTGGTGATTTTTGATAAGTCAAAAGACAATAGTGATTAATATATAATAGTGATGTTAGACCCTTTTATACAACTATTAGGGCATTGTCTAAAATATAAGTATGAAGGAGCTATATCACATTCTGTGAAATGTTTGGCTTGACTATTGAGACTTCCCCTTCCATCTATTGATATTCACAGTAGCAATATTACCTCAATTTTTAATACATGGTCCTAACATCAGGAAAGAGTGACAGTCCCTTAATGCAATCTTGTGTTAATTTACTTGTTATGCTTTTAAGACATGCAAATACAACCATTTCAAATGATCCATTAAATATGCTTCTCCAACTTCCACTCTTTATAAATTTAGAGAGTATCTCAACTATCATTGCACTGTCACTTTTGAAATAAATTGTTAGGTGGAAATTGTTGTTTCCCGATCTATATGATTTAGTCACTACAGTGGCACTTTTGATGGTAACTAGTCAAGCTATTTTGATTCGCCAACAATGTAGTCAAGTTATTTTATAGTTTATTCTTGAATAACCTCTTGGTGTTAAGCGACTGCAACAACACTTGGATTTCTTAGTGATTAGCCATTTTGTACTAGTGATTCACCATGATTTTACAAGATAATATAATCTAGTGAGAGATTCACCAAAAAAATTATATATACATATTATATTATTAATAAAATTGCCTTCCATTTTCCTATGTATCATGGGGATTTTCCCATTTATTATACACATAAATTTAGGGTGGTTCTTAAAATTTTCCCTACAGGCTACAACTTCAACCCTCTTGACAATGCAGTCACTTCCAGCAGTTGTGTAGTTCAGCAGCTGCAACTTGAGAGGAGTAAGGAGGAGCTAAATCTTAAGCTTATAGATTGGGGATCAGGAGAAGGGGCCAACCCTTCATGCATTGAGTTGATTGTGTATTATATTAGCCATCATATCTTTCAATTCATGCCATATATTTGCATACCCAATAGTCATGTATTGCAAGGCCTAGGAGGGTGATTTTTCGAGGTGAGCCAATCCGAAAATCCTTTCTGGGTTATTTTGGGTTTTCATCATAGAGTCCGAATGTCAAATCCTGACATTTTTTGAGCTCCAGAATAGGCTGATCTATGCATACCTTTTCATCCAGCAGTTCCAACAAGGACAATGCAGTATGGCCTCCAACAGATCAGCAGTTACGTAGTGCTTTTAGTGAGAGGACTTGAGGGTCACTCTAGCCATCTCTATCGGCTTGAGTGTTTCTATTTCTTAGCACTATTGTACTTGTATTCCACCTCATGATTAATAAAATGACTTATTTGTTCTATCTATTTTTATGGTGTTTACATTTTTTTTCCATATTGTTGTAGTTTCCAGTTATTATGTTGTGTATTACTATCTCTTCCTATTTTGGGATATTAGATTCTTCTGGTTTCTCTAGCATGTCAATGACCACATCTTGAATAATGAGTAAGGAAGTATTGATGCATGGGAATCCACTCTCAAAACTTAAATTTAAAACAAATCTTTCCCTTAGCGCAACCCATTCCGTTATGCCTCTTCGTAGCTCTACCTCTAGGTATTAGTTGATAGGAATCCTACTTAAAGTATTAATGAATGTATGCACCCATCCTAGTTGCAACTCTTTTCCCCAAGCTGCAGTCCACGTGGCTAAATGTATACATGGATCTTCTCCTCCTGCATAGGTTCCTTCCAACCCAATATTCAGTTATCTAAATTGCGGTTGCATCATGTGGGTACGTTCTTCCCAATTCACCATGTTGTCCTTTTTTGTTTCCCACTAGCGCGCTCGGTTTGAGCGTAGAGCTAAGTCAAGCGCATGGAACCATTGTGTCTCTGGAAAAAAAATTTCGAATTCATCTAAAAAAAATTTGACAATGCCTACACCATCATAATAAGGTAATTACCTCACCTCAAAGGATAACCATCATAGAAATCTAGTGACTCAGTTGCAGTGCAATCTAGAGACTTCATGCAAACGGTTCTGAAAATTCTCCAATTCCTCATATGAGTCTAAGTGGCATAAACTATCCCTATCTCAGATGAGCCTTCCATCTATTGTGGATTGATCCAATATTCATCTCGTGTAGTTATATTGTATATATGATCAATGTCCTCTTTTGCACTCATCAGTTTTGTGTATCTTTCTCCTTATACAGGGTCTAGTGGGACCACAACCCTAGTTCCATTGTTTTCAAGCACCATACTTCTGTGATTAAGGTTGATCATACCATCCATGTCAATATCCCAATCCAAACCCAACAACACAGGGTACGGATTTGAATCGTCAACAATCGCGATAATTTCAAAGTCAACGAGTACCTTAACTCCTTCAATATCAACTATGACCCCATAAAATCTACCCATTGGGATAATCTTCTGTTGATTTTCCATGCATAGCTGTATTGCAGACCATTCCAACTTAGGCTCTCCCATTTTAAGCCATGTCTGATTTGGTATTACATTTGAATTAGAGCCTAGATCCAAAATGACTTGGTCCATTTCAAAATTACTTATCTGAGAAGTCAGGCGCATTTCTCGGTCAGTTATTCTCTTTTTCTTGTAAATCTTATTGACAACCTTTTGCTCCATCTGAGGTTTTTCTTTCTCGACATAGCTATTAACTAAAGCTTGAATATTCTCAGCTTCCTTCTTATTGCGCATAAGCTTGATACAAGCCTGCAAAATGACTTCATCTATGCAGTTTCGGCTCCTTCGATGGTATTTGTGGCAGGTTTGCTTGGTACTTTAAATGTGACAGGATCCACGAAGTCCTTATTTGTTGCGACAAAGGTTTCCTTCTCTCTTTGTAGATTAAACCCTTCATTTTTCTCAGGAGCTCTTCAGACCCACACATCAGTGATATTTCTCTCTTTATCTTCTCCAGTTGCTACACCGCTTCTGGTCAAAATCTTTATGCTAGTGTCTTCAGTGCGTGGTTCCACTCTCGTCATTTGACCATTTTGTGTAGGTGTATGCGGTTTCTTTTCCTGCATTTTTGCAAACAATACAGGGAAATATTCAATAACATGATCAAACTATCTACAATAACTACAAGATTGTTGTGATGGGCTCAGGTAGTCACTCACATAATGACCAACCTATCCATAGTTATAACAAATGTGTTTCCCCCTTCCACGACCAGCTCCTCCTCCTCTTCCTTGTCCTCTACCTGGAAATCCACTACACCTAGATGACAATGTAGGTGAATCCGACCCTCTACCCTCGACCTGCAATATATAAAAAGAAGCCTTCTAAATCATCAGTTAAAATATGTGACAATTCTTCTCATCGTGTCCCACTGATCGACAAAATGTGCAGTAAGGATGTTGTAGCTGTGGAATATATTTACCAAGCCTACGGCATAAGTACATTGTGTGCATTCCATTTGCTTGACAGATCATGCACCATAGTTTGGAAACTTCACTAGGCCCTGCCCCAGTCTTAATCGAACTTCATACTCCAACCGATAGATAATTATTATATATAGGACATTGATCCCTATGATGCCCTTCAGCTTTTCAATGTGTGCACCATACTCCTACGCACACATACTTTTACTTCTCTTTTCGCAGAGTTTGTATTTCTAAGTGTAATGCAACTAACTGGATTTGGATTTGCTGAGCCAAAACATGTGTGGTTGGTACAAGCGAAGCTTTTAAATTCATGGAGATATCCACAGCTTCAACCTATGTTACAATCTTATGTTGGTTTAAGGACTGGCACATATGCAACAATGTCATAGCAATGAAACATTATTTGTGTTGTGTGTCATTGATAGTAAATCCTCCATCCCTGATGTTTCACTTCAATCGTTGATCTGCCTCCCATAGAGATTCATTCAGTTCTTGGTGGACCTCTTTTAATTTGGTCACACATTGAGAGTATGACTTTGGCTTTTTGAATTTCTACTTCAATGCGGTTTTAAGCTCATAAATCATTGCATTAGTGTTGGCTGCCATATAACTCATGTACCAATCCAGTGCACATTCTTGAAATGCAGTAGCTAGCTACGCTTTCTTAAAATTATCATTATTGATTTGTTGCACTGTCCACACAACATCTGCGATGAACCAAAATTGGTCGACATCTTCATTTCCAACACCCTTTAAATTGTGCAACTTTATGGAAGTAGCCATATCGATTTCTAGAGGTGGAGGTGGAGGTGGAATGGATGACTTGTTAGAGTGAGATGAATTTAGGAGTGGAGTGGATGGGATTTAAACTATGGCCAACGACTCAAAAATACTTTGATCCTATAATCCCTCTTCTTCTAAGTGCACATATTTACCAGAGCTACTTGTTTCAGACTCTTCGTCACTGTTGAATTTTCCTTTGAGAGGGCTATAAAAAAAAATTATTCTAGATATACTTTGTAAGTTTTTCCACTGTGTGTAGTTGGGCCCCTTTGAGACATTCACTCAATGTGCTGCACAGAGTACCCTTTTCACATAAAATCATTTTAATCCAAAGTTTCAATGAGCGCAGAAACATACATTTAGAGCCCTTGAAAAATCTCCATTCAGCTTCATAATACAATACAAAAGTATCAATAGAATATTCAGTCACAAACCCACTCAAAACGCTATCAATCCAATAATCTACAACGCGGGTAATTTTATTGCTATATTTCTCCAAATGTTCAACAAACTCAGGAGTCCACCTCGTGATCGTGTCATCCTTTGTGCAGGTCTAAAAATTCATGGACCTCTATATAGATATATATTTTCTCCCAATCCTGAGGAGATAATTTAGGGTTTCAGTTTTCTTGGATTGAAAATTCACTCACCTTCTTATCAAGAAAATCTTGTAGCTCATTCTTCATTGAATTCCAAAACATAAAATTTCCCTCAAAAAGATCCCAGTCCCAACAACAAAACCATTTTTTGGCTTGAGGGGTCCTAACCTATGTTCAGAGTGTTTTGCGCAACCAAAAAAACCCTCCAACTACTAGCCCTTTCGGGAGTGATTTTCTTGCGTAGACCAAAGTCTCACCCGAAATAGTATGGGGGTGTGTTGGAACCAGGTTTCTGCACCCTGAGAGAGAATTTGATGTATGTTTTATGCTTACTTGTCATATTTAATTCTTTTATGTCTGCGCGAGACTTCACAAGAAACCAGATCTAAGTGCAGATAAAACCCTTAACGGATATGGAAAAATAGATTGGTATCTCTCAGCCAGATCTAACTTATCAGAGTAGAAACAACAATTGCACAATCACACGGATAGTTTTCTATTAAAAACCCTTAAACACAATAGTAATCCTCGTGCGAATACAAATATTTCCCACAGATAATTAACTAATATATATATTCATTCAATAGAAACAGATGAATAGATAAGCAACTTAATCATGCATAACACATAGAAATTGCAACAGAGTTTTCCAAAAATTATTCTTTATTAATGGATCTTCAACTCAGTACAACCTTTATCCGTCTTTGCACACAATAGTAGAGTCCTTGCACATAACTAAGGACTAGGTATCCGCACACATAGCCAACAGGATCCTTTCTACCCAGACCAATCCCATACTTACACAAAACTCAGATCAAGCATTCATTAACCTAAACATCTATTGATATATTGATTTATATCTTACTCGACTCGACTCTTACATATTTATAAGTCTTAACGCGCACATACCATGGTATCAAACCATGGGTTGAGACTCATGGTTTCCCTTTTTACCCATTACAATGATAAAGGAGCTTTGACCCTCACCAAAGCCCCTTGACTTCTGCACACAATGTGTCTCAAAAAAATTTAACTCAAAATTATATAAAAACTTTCCCTTAGAGGAACCATCCCAACAGGCCTTGTGCAACCTTGCTGCAAGTTGAGATGGAAGGTACCATGTAGGTTGGGTAAGGCTATGTTTCTACTACATGGAAGGTAATGTGGATTTTTGTTGATGTGGCAGCTATGCGGCATGACATCTAATAGGCAAAAGTGCCCTTTTTGGAGGGCCAAGGAGTGAATCGTTTTATGACATGTGAAACCATAAAAATATTCCATGTGGTAGGGTGACATAAACACGATGTCAATAAGAGGTGAAGGAGAAAAGTGACATGCATTTGGATGACTAGGCCTCCATGTGGCACCATGGGTCATGCCACATCGGAGGTAACAAAAGGTGTGATGTAAATTTGGAATTGTGGGATGGGAAAATTCCTATTAACTAACATATTGTATTCTTTTTATCTAGTTCATCATGTTCACCTATTTCCTTAATTCAATGTTGTGCTAGCGCTAGGAAGAATTTATGGAGAGCTTTATACAACAATCTACTTCAAAAATATTGTAAAATTTATCGTCTTGATGCATCGATTCAAAATGGGAATTACTTCTCAGCTTTTTTTTGAGGATGCTATCATGGCAGCAACCATGTTGGTATATTATTGACATGGTAGGGCCACATATGCCACTTAGAAGCATAATGTGGCGGTACATGATGATGTAGAAATATTAGTGAGCAATTATTGAAATGGGCATAAGCTTCAATCCACAAGTTGAATTGACATAAAATGATATCACCATAATGCTCTTAATGATTTGAATGCAATAGTGACATTTTTATAGTTTGAAGGAATCTAGAAAATAGGATTTTTGTGACCCCTTCTTCATAACATGCCTTGGATATTTGGTTAATTTTGATTTAATACCTTCCACTCCCTGAGAATAACCCAAGGGGGTGGGAGGATTTGTAACATATTAAAACTTTGAAAGAAATTATTTAACTTTTAACTTTTAACATTATGATTTAGAATATATATTTAAAAATAAATGAGTCCCAAGAATATTTAAATTGTTAAGTTAAAATTGACTTTAAAATGAGTCAAATAAATTTAGTTTACAATCGTGGTTTTTAGGCACATGGTATTTCATATAATGAAGCCTATAAATAGACTTGAAAACATCAATTTAAAGATGCAATAAGTGAGTGAATTAGGGCTCACTTTTTTGATACCTTGACCATATTTAGAACAATATTAATTGAAGTTTCATGGTGAGTTTTTCCCTAGTTATGGTTCTTCAATATAAATCCTTTGTGTGGTCTATATTTGTGCTACTAATTTATGTTTATTAATTATTTCTCTCTTGTAGTTTATTTTCGACAATCGAATCAGAATTTTTATTAATATAGAATCTCTGAGAATAATGGTCTAACAATGGTGCTAAATAAATATGGAGTGCCCCGTGACATAACTGTTAGAGTACAAATCTAGCATTTCAACAAAAGAAATTCCAAATGGAGAAATTTTGAAAGTGTAAAAAACCAAGACTTTCACAAATTTTTTTGAGTATGAATAGAGAAATCACAACAACTAGAAATAGAGACTGAGATCAAGCTGGAGTTGTCTATTCCTATGATAATGGTGAGATGATGAGAGTGTCGAATGTGAGAATTTGAGAAGTAAATTAATTTCGAGATGAAATTTTTTAATTACATTTAAATGGGCATACGATTATAAGATTTGGTGAGGCATGCAAACCCTTGGTAAAATGATAGGGAGGGCATATTGATTTTCCATATTGGATCTAAAGAATCTCCTTAGTTTAAATTTAAGGGAAGGAATATTAGGTAAGTTTAACTTGGTTATAGAGTAAAAATTGAGTAGTCTACAATCATGGTTTTCTAGCACATGCTTCTAGTGACCCATGGCATGTTTGTTATAGTATTTTATGTAATTAAGTTTATAAATATATTATTAAACATATTTTTAAGTTCCTTTTGGAAAATAATAACAGATTTATTGCAAAATGGTTTTTCCCTAACCATGGTTTTCTAAGATATATCATGTGTGTGATTTTTCTAATCTTCATTTATATTTTCTCTTGAATAAAGTTTATCTCTCACATTTTATCTCTAACAGTGGTATAAAAGTTAGGGTTAGCCTAAGCTATCTAAGGGGAGTGGTCTAATGTCAATGCTAAAGAAGAATGGAGTGCCCCGTGACATTGTTGTAAAAGAAGCATTTTTTTAGAACATAATAGATAAAGTATCTGACAATAAGTTTCAAGTATGCAAAGAGCAACAAGAAGAACCAGAACTAAATATTGAATGAAGCTGGAATTCCCTATAAAGAATGATTTTGGTTCCACAAGGAAAGCATCAGGTGTGAGGTTAGAAGGAAAGAGAGTTGCGATATAATTGATGGGACAAAAAAAAACCTTTCAAGATGGAATTTTTTTAGCTACATGTAAATGAGTATAGGAATATAAGGCCTAGTGAGGTAGGCATACCCCTAGTAAAATAATAGTGGACCACATGAAACTTTTATTGATTGGATCCAAAGGATTTCTCTAAGCCAAAGTTTAAATGGGGGAATGTTATATTAAACTTTACTCAAGAATGAGTCAAGGCGTTTAGTTTACAATCATGTTAGAAAATTAAATATTACAGAGCAATGAAACACATAAAATATGCGGAAAATACAAGCACACAAAACACATAAAACCAGAGAGACACAGATATACGTGGTTCACCCAGTTTGGGCTACGTCCACCCCGAACAGCCAGTCCTTCCTTTATATTATCCAACAAAATGAAGAGACAAAACCTACAGCAGATCCGCTGTAATATCCTCTGTTCTCTCTCACAGTCTCCCTCTCTGTTTCTCGCTCCGAGAATACACACCTCATACACAGCCGCAATACAATGCCCCCATATATACAAGGGGGTTGCCTTCTAGGGAAAAAAACCCTAATCTAAACATAACTTCTACCGTCAGATCATTTGCCTAATGAACGGCCCAGATTGACTAGAAATTACTATACTTTTACAAGGCAATTTTACATCTGTTTTTAGCTTCGGGGGCGCTGCCCCCGAACCCCCCCCAGGGGGGGGCTCCGAAAAGCGCTGCCGCCCCCCCCTGGACCCCCCACGGCAGCGATTAAATTTCGGGCGGCGTTGCCGCCCCTTCTAAGGTACAGGGGTCCAAAGCTGTGATACAAAGTAAACAAGATAATCAGGCTCCACACCCAACAAATCATGGTTTTTTGGAATGTGGTACTGGAAACCCATGATATTGCATGTAATTAAGTCTATAACACACTTCAAGTCCTTGTTGTAAGGTTCCAAAAGTGAGGTACATAAGGTTCACTTGGCTGATATCCTGATTAGTGTTTCCCAAATGGTAATCAAAGCTTCATGGTTAATGATTCCCTTGTTAAGGTTTTTCAAGGTAAATCCTATGTATTATTTATACGTGTTGTTAATTTATGCTTTTTAATTATTATTTTTCATAGTTTTTTATAACATGAATAAGAAACATAAAAGACATTAAAAAATGATAAAATTAATTTTTAATCAATCAGAATAATTTATTGTGGGTCCCAAGCACCAAAAAATGTTCCAAGGCATGTCATACAAACTCAAGTGCATCATACTAATGCTTAAATTCATTTTACAAATGTCAAAAGAATTTGTTTAAGTTGTATGAAAAACATAGTCTACTTGTTATATGCTTTGGATTCATTCCAGACATATCTTCTAGTCAAATTTTCATAGAATCCAATAGGGATTTGTTGGAATCACAAGTTTGACTTGTGAAGTTTCAACAATTCGAGTCCCTCAAGTGTTTTTCAAGGTTTTAAATCCATAAATACAAAAAATAATAATTTTAAACAATAAAATATCACAATTTAACCAAAAAATGTTTGACTAGATTCATACCAAAAGCTTCGAAATGTAAATAGTTAGAAAACATTGTAGAAACATGTAGTATTGACATTGGGATTTTTTTTTTGGAAGTTGAGAAATTAAAGAAAAAATATGGACTATGTAAATTCTTCTATGGTTTCTTCATTCTGGACACGTCGACTCAATCCCCACCTCTCGATTGGGGCTATCAGTTTATTTTGTGGACAAGTCACAAAATGGACGATTAGAAATATGTTATTATAATGGAACCTTCATGGGGCGGCTTGGGGACAAGACTAAGGATGTGTGGCTTGGTTATTGTTGCATCATGAACACAATTTTGTCCAAGAATGCAGATGCAACATATAAGGTCCAAAATATGTTACTCTTGATATCTTTGTAATCAACGCTCTCAAATTTTTTTATATTGGGAAGCAATGACAACTAATGTGTTGTTGCTTTATGTAGTTTTACCCTAGGTTCCCTTGAGGTATCTAAGAACAAGAAGAGTGAGTCTATTGAGGCAGTAGGCTTATAGTGAAGACTATGGAGGTTTTTGGTTTCTGCATGTGGATCTGATGTCTTTTTCCCAATGAAGAGGGCAAAAGAAGCATAATTTCTATAGGAAACTGGGAGCTTCGAAGGCACTTTCTTAACTGGATCACATAAATTTTTAACCTAGACTAAAAATAAACCTAAGGAGAAGTAGTGATATCATTAATGGAGGTCCTTCTTTCTGATAGTGGATAAAGAAAGTATATCATATCTGTAAGTAGTCATCTTCTTACTCTCTCTTTGGATATTTTCCTATGGACTATTATACTTCTTGGATATACCCTATTATTTCAAACCCTATGTTATTGAGGCCTTTACTGAAGTTGTGACAAGTTTTACTCTATAGTCCACCTTCCTATGGTGTTTCCACTTTTCTTCAAACATAGTGGATACATAATGAAACTTTCCAAATTTTTATTAAAAGCTTCAGTGGAAAATATCACACATTCTGCATTAGAAATATAGATTTAATCTCTTCTCATTATAGTTTATTGAAATGAAATGAGGAGTGCCCTCATCATTTTAATGTTTAGAATTTGGTGGGGAGGTACTATAAGATTCTAAGCATATAAAATACTACAACACGACAAAAAAAATATCATTATGATCTCAAATGGAGGTGTTCCTAGTGCTAGGACACCAAATGAAACTCTAACATCCTGTAGGGTTGTAGTACAAGTAAAGGCTACTACCCCTACAGATCTGAGCTAAAATATTCAAGGACCCGACATATTGGAAAAAATGGAGAAAGGTCCATCTATGGAGACCAATAACCTAGAGTTATCTTCCCTTTTTTTGACTTTATTATAAGGCAATTATTTTTATATTCAATGGAAACTAGCCTAAACTTGATGCTTTATTCACTATGTGTTCACCTCTTAGACACCAAATTGTGACATATTTCTATGTTTTAAATGATTCTTCATAGTCAAATTTGAAACTCAAAATTTTTTTGGATTTTAATCAAAATAAATTACCATGGTTATGGGGTAGAGCTAATTTATCTACCACTCCATGGTTCCCTAGTTTTGATGCCACAACTATGGTGGTCACAACCATGTAAGTTTGGGCAAGGCTTCCAAACCTCCTTCTTCCTTTTTGGTATCACAAATTTCTTGAATGTATAGGAAATACACTATGAATATTTAAAAAAATGAATCTATAAAGAATAAAGAATGTCCCCTTCACCTTCGCCAAAGTTTTTGTGGAGGTACACCTTAGTAAGGGGCTACTAGATGAAATAAAAATGAAGCATGGGAGATTTCATTTGTCCCAAATTCTAGATTGTGAGAAAGCGGCATTCTGATGTTCTGTATGTTTTCAAATGAATCACTTACATAACACATTCCCATAGGCTAAGAAGAATCCAAAATAAAAAAGAGATAGATTAATAGGCCAAAAGGATGGAATTTTTCCAAGCTTACCCCTCCAAATAATGAAGGGGAAGAAAAAAAAGAGACTCAACAAGTTCAATCAGGTGTTGAATTGAATGGGGACATTGAGGCATATTTAGGGGTTGATATTCAAAAAAAAATTGTACTCGTTTATATTCAAACTCCATTATAACATCATATATATATATATATATATATATATATATATATATATATATATATATATATATATATATATATATATATATATATATATATATATATATATATATATATATATATATATATATGATAAAGAAAGAGGCTGAATTAATGGTCACAAAACATGTTCACATATCAGAAAACATAGCTTTTGACAAAGATCATACTTTTGAGGTTTTTACTAGCAAATTATTTCCTGTGGATCAAAAAGATATGGAATAGTTGCAGGTCCAAAGAAAAGGAAATAAGGGAACACAAGTGTCTCCATTACTTGATATTCTCATTTATATTTTTCCTTTTCTTTTTGGTTTTAGTTTTTTTATCCTTTATATGGATTTTGGATACACTTTTTGAATGTTTTTTTTTTGTAAGTTAGGATAAACTATATTAGATCATAAGAGAAACATTACATAGGCATTGGGTTGGGATGGAAAATGGTGCTTAGCCAATCCTAGTCTTGGTAATTTTCAAAATAAATCAGGTTTAGGGCTACCTCCTAGGAGGAAACCAACCCCTTAATAGATTCAAACAGTCATGATTTACAAAATGTTTCATAACACATATAAAAACAAAACAGCTATAGTAAGTCCCGAGTTGAAAAAATATAGAAATGAACCGAGCTACCGTGTAGTCATGGTGTTCCTTCATCATCCTCTATCGCGGGGTTTTCCTCCTTGATGAGGCATCCATATTCATGTACAATGGCCTCCTCCTTAGTTGTAGACTCACATGGGGGCTTTGGGGGGTTGCACGGATGATAGGAGCAACAGGGTACTCTGCATCTAAAACTCTATTCCATACTCCCTTCAAATCCATGATCCAAATGTCTATCTCCTCCTCCGCTGGCTCGTGAACAGGGAGTGGCTTGGTTTTCTGAGGAGTGGGTAGCTCAGAGTGCGCTATGGTGGATTTTATAGGGCCTCTTCTTCCCCTAGGCTTCTCTAGTGTTAATACAAACTCTTCTTTGGTGAATTCAGTGTAGAAATTATACAACATGCATGTATATCTTGGATTCACCCGATCTAACAATATACTAAAGTTAAATACTGAATCGCTTCTACAAATATTTTGTGAAATAAAAAACACAATTGCTAATCACATGAACACGAAGAAAGATCAATCACACACAACACATATGGTTTCCCAGGGAAAGCTCACAACTAAAAACCCCACTATATTCTATTGTATATTCAACATGGATTATGAAAAAATTACATACAAAACTCTTCTCACAAGAGCACTCCAATATTCATCTAATTGTCTCACACTTTCATATGCAAAACTGACCAACACATAGCCAATTCTCAGCCTTCAGACAACCTGCCTTGCTTGCAAAATCCCTGATGGAATAGATCCCTAAAATATAGGAATTATTTCCTTCCTTGATTGTGCAAGTATCATGGGCACTACAATGGGTGTTTGGTTGCATGTGTGCAACCCAATAATCCTACAACTGATAGTAAACTTCACTTTCACCTAGAACTCAACTGGGTCTCCACTGGATCAGAAATGCATGCAACTAATAATAGTAAATCTTTAGTTGCATGTGAGATCATTGATTGTGAATTAATTAATATTTAATTGACTAGATATCTCACTAGTGTATCTTTAGTTACAACTAGAACTACCTATTTTAACTCACTTAACTGAGTTGAACTGATTACAACCTGCATTAACTAATTCACCACTGCACTTCGAACTTTGTTACAACTAGAATTAATCTACATGCCTCACCAACTACCTCTAACTCGAAATCCACTAGCTAACTGAATTTATCACTTTCACTTAACTATTTCAAGTCAACATTGAGAATATATTACAGTTTAATGTCCATCTAAATTAAGGGATAACCAAAATAGACATGCACCCAAAAATAACGCTATGGGCCCCACCCTAGTCTGGGTGCTTAATGCAACTAGGCGTGGGTGATGAAATTTTCTTGTTGAATCTCAACACTCCCTCTAAACAAGAAAGGCATTATCCTTCACCCCGATCCTGTCTCTATGGTATTCAAATTTTCTCTTGGCGAGCGCCTTTGTAAAAATATCTACATCCTAATCTTCCATGGGAATGTATTGAAGTAACATTATCCTTCTGTACACACAATCTCTGAGATCATGGTACCAGATATCTATATTCTTGGACCTATCATGAAACATAGGATTAATCAAGAGTTTAATTCAACTCTGATTATCACAATGAATCACTTTCGGATCCTTCTGAGAACCAAACAAACCATCCAAGACCTTTCTCATCCAAATAGCCTCACATGCATCTTGACTTATTTCCATGTATTCCGCTTTCATTGAACTGAGTGCCACGGATCATTTCTTCCTTATATACTAGGAAACTATTTTTGATCCAATGCTAAAGATCCCTCTCGATGTGCTCTTTCTGTCTAATGGACTGCCCGCCTAATCTAAATCTGTGAAGCCATGTAGCTTCACTCCCTCTGTTCATATGTACCATATACCATACTCTGATGATCCCCTCAGGTATCTCAGGACATGCTTCCCCACCTTCCAAAATACCTTGTTAGGCTTAACCATAGCTTGACTCATTTGGTTAACTACGTAGCAAATATCTAGTCTCGTGTTCACTAGATACATTAGCGAACCCAGTAACTATCAATAGACAGTAGCATCCACTATCTCTCTAGAAGTAGCATCCTCTTTCCTCCAATTTCCTAGAAGAGGAGTATCCATGGGTTTGTATCTCTCCATGTTAAACTTACCCAGTATCTCCTTTGCATACTTGCCTGAGACAAAAAAAATTCACCATCCCGCTGCCATATTTCCAATCTAGAGAAATAACGAAGGAGTCCCATGTCCTTCATTTCAATCTCCCTTTCAAGATACTCCTTGAATGAGTGTATTAGCTGCTCATCACTAGTCAAAATTATATCATCAACATATAGAAAAATGATCAATATCTTATCCTCAACCACAATCTGGTACAGGTTTGCATCTGTTGCAATTTTGGTGAAGCCCAGTCTAGTGAAATAGCTGTCTATCTAAGTGTACGAAGCACAGTGTTCTTGCTTCACCCATACAGTTCTCTTTTGAGTCTACACATATGTGAAACACTATTGAAGATATTGGAACATTCAAGTTTCTCTATGTACACCTCTTCCTCAATTATCCCATTAAGAAACACAGTTTTCACATCCATCTGATGGATGCGCTAGCCCATTTGTGCTGAGAGTGCAAGGATGGATCTTATGGAAGATTACCTTGCAATAGGTGCAAAAGTGTCATCATACTCTATCCCCTCGATCTGTGAGAATCCATGGGCCACAAATCTGGCCTTGTATTTCTCCACACTCCCATCAAGAACTTTATTTACCTTGTAGAACCATATTGATCCAACCACTGCTTTGTCGACTAGTCTTGGGACTATCTCCCATGCACTGTTCTTGAAAATGGAGTCATACTCCTCCACCATTGAATCAACCCAAGTTGGTTTATTCACTACTTCCTAAAAGGAAGATGGTTCAGTCACAATAAATTTTCTCATAAGAGCCATGTATCTAGTAAATCGGTCAAGAGACTGTCTCTGTCTGCGCTGTGAAGTAGGGGATCCTACATTCTCTACAGCATCAAGTCTCAATCTATTGACTTCCGTGGTGCACCTTCTGTCATTTCTGATGCATGGCTCTGCATGATTTTTTTCCTCCACTACATGAACATCGTCATATGGGTGATCCACATCTTGAGACTCATCCTTGGAAACCAATAGTTCCTCCTCTGCATGCAATTCCAACTCCCTCTAAAGGGATAACCGCATGGCTTTCTCTTCATCAAATTTTATATCCCGTCACACAAAATTCATTCTACTATTTGGAAAATACACACGATAATTATGGGGTGTTTCAGTGTACCCCACAAAAATCCCAACCTTAGCTGTTGGTTCTAGCTTCTTCCTCGCGTCCTTGGTCACATGCACATAAACATATGACCCAAAAATCTTAAAGTGTGAAACATCAAGTTTCTTACCAGTGAAAGCCTCTTCAGGTGTACTCATTCCAGGTATTCTATGAGGACAACGGTTTTGCACATGTACCACTATGTTTCATGATTTCGCCCACAGATGCATCAATAGGCCTTGATCATGCAACATCACTCATGATGCACCCATAATAGTTATGTTATTCCTCTCTCCGACCTCATTCTACTGTGGGTTATGAGGCGCTATGATTTCTCTTCGAATTCATTCTTTGTTGCAGAATTTCTTGAATTCGTTAGAGATGTATTCTCCACCAGTATCACTCCTAAGAGCATTCACTTGCTTCCCCGACTCTTTCTCCACTAGTGCCTTAAACTCACAAAACTTAGAGAATTTATGATCTTTCTTCTACATGAAGAAGATCTAGCACTTACCAGAAAAGTCATCAAAAAATATTACATAGTACTTATGTTTTGTTGTCGAAGCAATAGAGAAAGGACCACACACATCTATGTGAACTCTCTCAAGGATCCGTGAAGCTCAGTTTTTCTTATCATGAAATATGGCCTTTACATATTTTCCCATAGTACATCCCTTACATGTGTCTTACTATGGAAGTGTACCCCTGGGAAGACCAGTAGAAATCTATTGCATGACTTTCAAGGCTCCATGGTGAATATGGCCCAATCTCTTGTGACATAATTCGCCCTCATCCCCGCTCACCACTTGATATAACTTACCCATCATTGCTACACATCCATCTACATCCATCTTGTAGAGATTCTTAACTCGAATCCCTATCCTCTTGGCTTGTCCCATTATTGTATGTCACATGAAAGATTTTCCATCACTAAAAATAACATCATAGCCTCTATCCTCCAACATTGCAACTGAGACTAAATTTTTCTTCAGACCTGGTACATGCGTTACATATTTTGATTGGAAGGGTTTACCTGACTACCTCTGAAAGGTAATGGTACCAATCCTGGTAGCACTGTACCATCTATCGTCACCCATTTCAATATGCATCTGGAGATATTTCTCCTCCAAGTCACTAAAAATTTCCCTATCTCTCATCATGTGAAAGGAAGTGCCACTATCCAAATACCACACAGATTCAATGCACTAGACACCATGCATGTGATCAAAGAGAAGTCAAGCTCAAATTGTAAGGAAAGGGCCTCACCATATGCAGATCCTCCAGCCTTCTTGTTCTTCTTCTTTTGTGGACAGTTAGTAGCAAAATTCCCATGCTCGTGAAAGTGAAAACACTTCACCTTGGAGATGTCCTACTTCTTGCCATTCTTGGACCCAGATTTAGAATGGAATTTCTTCCCCTTCCCCTTCCTCACCTTGGAAGCCAAAGCACAATACTCTTCATCTTGATTCTTAGATGAATATCCATCTTTGGTGTTCTGTCTGAACTCCTCCTACACCAAATCCGACCACAATCATTCCTAATATGGAAATTTTTCCCTTCCATTGACAGAGTCTTGATAAATGTGCCAACTCTTGGGAATTCCTAGGAGAACCAAGCTCACCAAATCATCATCAACAACTGTTATTCCAACGCTCCCCAATTAATCCTAACATTGGACAAACTTTGTTAGATATTTTTCAATGGTATCACCCTTTTCCATCTTAATATTCCTGAATTTATCTTTGAGCGCCAATTTCCTATGGTCGTTGCTTCTTTGGAATAGATCTGTCAAAGCCTTCCACATTGCATATGGTGTGGATTTCCCATGGAGTCTTGAGACAATGTGGTCTCATACTCCCTCCAACAGGATCCTCATTGCCTTTTCCACTTTCTTTTTCCATACATCAATATTTGCAGCATCTGCCACATCGGGTTTAGGAACATCATTGCCAATGAATTCCTTCAGGCCATTGTCTTCGAGTATTTCCTCCATCCTGTCCTTCCAAGAAATATAGTTTGAGCTTCCCTCAAGTGCATGCTCTAACCTTAAGCCATTGAAAGACATTTCGATATTGAATCAGCTATAGCACCAAGAACTTCTTTCTGCAAATTCAAATTCTATCTAGTCACAAACTCAACTCCTGCTTCATTTCTGTAATTTCCTGTGCTCTGATACCATGTAGAAATTATACAACATGCATGTATATCTTGGATTCACCTGATGTAAAAATGTACTAAAGTTAAATACTGAATTGCTTCTACAAATCTTTTGTGGAATTAAAAACATAATAGCTAATCACATGAACATGAAGAAAGATCAATCACACACAATAGAGATAATTTCTCGAGGAAATATTACAGCTAAAAACCCCACTATATTACATTGTATATTCAACATCGATCATGAAAAAATTACATACAAAAAATTTCTCACAAGATCCCTCCAATACTCAGTTAATTGTCTCACACTGTCATATGTAAAACTTGCCAACACATAGCCAATTCTTAGCCTCCAGATAGCCTACCTTACTTGCGCAATCCCTAATGGAATAGATCCTTAAAAGATAGGAATTATTTCCTTCTGACTATGCAAGTATCATGGGAACTCCAATGGGTTTTTGGTTTCATGTGTGCAACCCAATAATCCTACAACTGATTGTCAACTTCCCTTTCACCTAGAACTCAATTGGGTCTCCACTGGATCTGACAAGCATGCAGCTAATAATAGTAAATCCTCAGTTGCATGTGAGATCACTGATTGTGAATTAATTAATATTTAATTCACAAGATCTATCACTAGTGTACCTAACAGTTACAACTAATTTTAACTCACTTAACTAAGTTAAATTGATTACAACCTGGATTAACTAATGCACCACTACACTTCAAACTCTGTTACAACTAGAATTACTATGCATGCCTCACCAACTATCTCTAACTTGAAATCCACTAGCTAACTGAATTTATCACTTTTAGTTAATTGTTTCAAGTCAACATTAGGAATAGATTACAGTTTAATGTCCATCTTAATTAAAGAATAACCAAAATAGACATGCACCCAAAAATAGCACTGTGGGCTCCACCCTAGTTTGGGTGCTTAATGAAACTAGGCGTGGGTGCTAAAATTTTCTTGTTAAATATCAACAGTCAAGCATTTGAGTAGTCTTCCTTTCATGGCTTCCTGAAGAGGAACCTTCAATGGATTCCAGATGCTCATCTTGACCGCAGTGATAATGCCCCAAGAATGCAGCTCTTTGGCTGCTCCTAATGGGCTTCTGATGTTGTCGCAGGGCCATGGGGAGGCTATTGAGAAGAGGTAGGGATGTTGGGACAAGAGCAGTGATATACGCATCTGGATTACGCGCAGCATAGGTTCATAGCAGGGGGCGTGCAACAGGGGGTCGCACAGCAGTGGGCGCGTAGCGGGGGAGATCGGTGCGAATAGCGTGCAACAGATAGAGGCACAGGAGGAAGGGCTTTCAACAAGGAGGCGTACATCTGGGGGGCTCATGGCAGGGGGTGCACAACAAGGAGGATCTCAAATGCAATAGCACGATACATGAGGGTACGCAATAGGGGGCTCACAGCAGGGGGCTCATAGTCGGGAGAGCGCATAGTGGAGATGTGCGAGGGAATCTGGAGAAGCAACGTGATGGCAAGAGGAATAACAACAATGGCTCTTTAGACTAGTTGGAGAAGTAGTGAGATGATAGAATGGGGAGCTTCAGTTCCTTTTGAAGACCTGTGGCACGAGCACAGATGTGGTGAGGGGTTTTGGAACACGCACATATGCGGTGAGGGATAGTCCAAGTGTGAATGCCTGTGATACAAAGTGTGGCAAGAGGTTAAGTGCAACAGATCACCATTATGAATGATTTATGAATTGATTTTCTGCATCATGTTAGAGCTCGCATTGCAGGGCGTTGCTAGCCTAAGCATGGGAGGATCTGTCCTCGCACGATTTGGACGTGTCACCCGTATCCGGGGGGTTTCCAAATGTTATTAAGCATATGTAAATTTTAATTTTTCCACAAAAGGATATTTGTATATCCTTGATGAATGTACACATCTTTAGTGTGTATATACAAAATGTATTTACTTTTCAATCATGAGTGAAAATACAAGTTTATTTTCCAAAAAAAAAAACTTGGAGTATTCACATTGAAATGTGTTTCAATCACATTAAAATATGCTTTAGCTATGTTCAATCATATTAAAATTTGTTTTAGATGTGTTTTAGGTTTTTGGTAGAAAAATGCTACTAATAAGGAGTTTGGAGAGTGGAACATTCATACTTGCAACAACTTAGTTTTGTGCTTTGTGTTATGATTGTTATATTTTTACTGTAATATAATTTAGGTAAATATGTTTTTGGATTAATCATATCATTGGTATTTGGTCGAATTTTTGAACCAAATAATGTGGTTCATCCTCATGACAAGGTGAAAAAGCTAATCGATCTTTTGGAATAAATAGTGTGGATGCATCATTGCCCAGTATTAGCTGTCGAGAAATAGTCGTTAAAAACTAGGTTTTTTAAGAACTAGCTATTAATGAACTAGTTAATTAGTTAATAGGAAGTAATATTAAATATTTTTAATTAAAATTATTTATTAATAAATTTTAAATTAATAGATAATATAATAAAAAGAAAAAGTTTTATGTAAATTTTAATATAAATTGTTATGTTAGAAATTTAATTATGTATTAATATGATACATAGGTGATTATATAATATATTAAATAGAAATATAAAGGATAATATATAAGAAAATATCAAGGGGAATAAAATATAAATAAAGACTAGACAAAAGAAGAAAAATGGAAAAAAATGAAAAATCAAGATCAGGAAAAATATGCAAGGGGGGGGGGGGGGGGGGGGGATCACCTAGAGAGAGTTGGAGTCCATATCTTACTCTAACTTCCAACCGTCATCCCTATTGATATTTTTAGCATATATCTCAATCTCAATGGCTTCCCTAAGCTTCCTATGATGGAAGTGGTTGACATTAGCATTGACTTTGGAGTCTTCAATGCATACATGGTCACATGATTTATCCGCATGTTCTACAAGAGCTTATGTGCGAGAATGATTGTGCCTAATGTATGTAGCATGTTCCCGGATTCTCTGTCTAATGGATCTTCTTGTTTTACCAATATAGGGTGTGCCACATGAACAAGAAACGATGTAAAAACCCTTTATGTCTTTTGGGTCAATAGGTTCCTTGATAGATATGAGAGAATTTCTAACAGTACATAGGGGTTTGAATGAAGAGGAGACATCATTACTTCTGAGGACATGGGAAATCTTGTTTGTGGTACCTTGGATAAATGGGAGATGAAACTTGGAAACAGGATCCACCTGAGTATAATTTCATTGTAATCCTTTATAGGCCATTTGAAAGGCCCTATGGCCCTGAGATCTATTATACCCATTATTTTCGAAAACCTCAAGAAGATGGGATTTCTCTGACTCCAAGTGGTTGTTGTCAGAGATTCTAAGGGCATGGGTAGCAAGAGTGCAAATAACACCAAATTTCTCAGCAAGAAAATGACGAGAACCAGAATTAATATACTGTTATATGTGAGTTTTCTTGCAAAAAACATGGTGGGAAATGGAACTATCATCCATTCTAGAGAGAAGGATATCCAAGAAAGGAAGGGAACCGTATACCTCAACTTCCATGGTGAATTTGATGGATTTTGACTGGTAATTTAGGTGTCCAAGAAATAGATCTAACTTCTCTTGACCATGCAGCCAAATGAAACTAGTATCATCCATCAATCTCTTCCACTTCCTAGGGAGAAATTGAGCTGAGGCTAAGGCCTTTGATTCAAAATCTTCCATAAAAAGGTTAGCGACTATAGGGGAGAGAGGGGATCCCATAGAAATGCCACAAGTCTGCTCATGGAACTCACCTTGAAAACTAAAGAAGGTCGAGGTGAGGTAGAGGCCAAATAACTTAGAAGTATCCTGGCTAGAGATCCGCTTAACCACATTAATGGATTCCTTGATGTCAATTTTGGTAAATAATGGAACAACGCCAAAGCCGAATAATAATTCCCCAGGTTCCAATATGATGTCCTTCCATTCTTTGATGAAGAAGGTCGAGTCCTTAAGATAAAAGTTGGTGAGACCCACAAGGGGTTTAAGATTTTGGGTTAAGAATTTAGCAAGATGATAAGAGGGACCACCTATTGTGTTATTAATATGTCTCAAAGGGGCCACTGATTTATGAATTGTCAGGAGGCCATAAATCCTAGGGGTGATGGGATTGATCTCAATAAGATTTCTAGAGAGAGGACTAAGAGAGGGATATGATTTAATGGCTAGGGAAATCTCCTTAGAAATATATTTAAGTGGATTCTTTTTAAGCTTAACATATCTTCCATAATTGGAAAGATGGTCTAACATTTTGTTGACATAGTCAGATTTATCCATAATGACTATGGCACTACCTTTATCAGCCTTGAGGATGACAATGTTGGGGTTGTCCCTTGGGGATTTTAGGTCAAGAACCTCAAGTTTTCTCATGTTTCTTTTGGGATGCTTAGCCTTCCTGAGAATAATGGAGAAATATTGTTTTATATTCTCCTTAACATTACCAAGAAGATCCTTAATGTCATATTCAATGTTGTAAATAATGTCATCAGTAGGAATCTTCTTCGAGGCCAAGGCGAAATTAAGCCACTTATTAAGGAGACTAAAAAGAGAAGGGTCAAAATTAAAGATAGAAAGGTTAATGACATTTTTCCATAGAAGGGAGATTATTAATATTAGGTTTTTTAATAGTATCACCATTATTATAAATAGAATAATTATTATTATCAATTGTGTCAATAGTATTATTATTAATAGAATTATTACTATTATTATTACTAATGTTGTTAAGGCTAATCAAATCAATGTTATTAATAGAATTATTAATATTATTGTTACTAATGTTGTTAATGTTATTAATAGTATTAGAATAATTAGTATTGTTCTTACTAATGTTTTTTAGGTTATTTAAATGATTGATTTTATTGTTATATGTATAATCCATATTATAAATATTATTGTTTTTATTGTTTTTAATATTATAAGTATTATTGTTAATATTCATGATTGAATTATTATTAGAATTTTTATGAACCTTATTAGGGATACAATTAAAAATATCAGTCTGGATACAATTAATAAGGTTTAAATGTCATTAACCTTTCTAGATTGAATTTTGACCCTTATGTTTTCAGCCTCCTTAATAAGGGGCTTAATTTTTTCCTCACCCCGAAGAATATTCCTACTAATGACATTATTTTCAAAATTTCATATGGAATTAAGGATCTTCTTGCCTATTTTACGGAGACTATTAGAAAATATTTCTCCATTATTCTCAAGAGGGCTAAGCCTCCCAATAGAGACTTGAGAAAACTTGAGGTTCTTAACCTAAAATCCCTGAGGGACAACCCCAACATTGTCATCCTCAAGGATAATAAAGGTTGTGCCATAGTCATTATGGATAAATTTGACTATGTCAGCGAAATTTCATACCATATTTCCAATAGTGGCAATTACGTTAAGATTAAAAAGAATCCCCTTAAATATATTTCTAATGAGATTTACCTAGCCATTAAATCAGATCCTTCTCTTAGTCCTCTCTCTAGAAAGCTCATTGAGAGCAATCCCCTGACCCCCAGGATTTATGGCCTCACGAAAATTCATAAATCAGGGGCCCCTTTGTGACCTATTGTTAACACAATAGGTGGTCGTTCTTATCATCTTGCTAAATTCTTATCCCAAGAACTTAAATCCCTTGTTGGTCTCACTGACTCCTATGTTAAGGACTCGGCCTCCTTCATCAAAGACAATTGTAATCTCCTAAACCCATTGAGAACATTGTAATCTCATAACTTCCTAAGCATAATTGTATTGGCGATGGTAGTTTTTTTTTAAGTTACGATATTGATAGTGCTCAATTCACAATATATGTCGAATAAAACTCCACCTATTTTCTGTCATTTATAATCAAATATTCAAGAATATGGGTAATCGAGCATTGACTTTACTCTGATCTCAAGATGCATCTTATCTAAGGAACTACATGTGTCATTAGATCTGTTGCACACTTAAGTTGGGGTTATGATCGACAGCAAAGAGGGTGTAGGTTAGTTTTGGAAACTAACTCACCTATTTCACGCTCTCTCTCTCTAAGTTCATTCCTCCCTCACCATCTACTGATAGAGCTCTACAAAAATTAATGCACAGGGTTAATTTTCCATTACTACTAGTTAAATTGGACCTTAAGGCAGGCATATTTGCTAACCCATCTCACCAATGCTAGATATGATATGCCATCATTTTTTTTTAAACCTCATTTCCTATAGTGATTATGCCTTATAGATAATGTTGATTCTAATTTGTACAACCCACCATAATAGGTTTGTATTTTTCTTCAAATTAGTTTGGTTGACTTAGTTCTAGCGTTTTATGAGATGATAGGCCACCACAACATTGGGGTTTCAAAACCTTTCTTAGCGCATGTTAGCCTTATGGTTGACATACTTTACTAACTAAACTTTGGAGCCCTCAAGGTTCTTTCCATCAAGTTATTTCTTACTCCAGATAAGTTTTCATTTCCATATGGTATGTTTTTGTTTACAAGAATTTATTGTTTGGCATTTAAATCCTTTTTCCTATCTTTCACAATTTCCTTGCTTACCTTTCAAGCCATGATGAAATTACCTGTATTTTCTATGAGGGTTTCCTTTGTATGGAGAGGGTATTATTTCCCATTTTTCAACCATGCTAGGTAAGTATAATTTTCTCTTTAACTAGTTATGCTTGAATTCTTCTTAATGTTTCATTGTGTTGATGACTCGAAATTTCTACCTCAACATTGGGGAAAACCACCGGGTCAAGACCTGAGAGCGGATCCTTTTCTTTAGGATTGGTGGCTCTGATTGGGTTTATGGGACCGGTTTCCCATTTAAACAAAATTATAAAAGGATGATATGAATGCATAATGGTTTTAATGTAACTAATATTTTAAATGTAATGAATACTTAAAAATAATTTCTATCTCGAAAAAGCTTATAAATACATATGTGATATAAAATGATTTCATAAAAAATATGAAAATATATGTCATCAAACGATTATGAAGTTAAAACAGAGAATGATAGCTAAATTTAATTAAATAATTAATTAAATTTACTAATAAAACTTATCGCATTTATATGATTACGTTATTTATACATATAGAAAATGATTTCAATCACACATGAAAATAGTGAAAAATGTATGATTTCTTGCAACACATTTATGATAAATTGAAATCAAATAACCATTTAACTCTTAAGAAAAGGAAAAACATACAGATAATAGTACCTGATATATTGCAACTCTACTCATGAGAAAATAATAGTGGTTCAACTTTCTATTAAGATAACTTAAGTTACAATCGTGCAAAAAAAATATTTATCTCCAAAATTTAGAACCCTTTCCCCATTGAAGTGAAGGGGATTTATATTTTTAAAATAAAATTCAAATATAGGAAAAAATAATAAAAATTTGAAGCGGGTTTAGCAAACAAAACTTAAAATAAAACAAAAAGACAATTTTAGATTTTGTTGCAACAACTTGGCTAAGATTTTGAAGAAGACTTTCCCACCATATGTTGTTGTAGTTCGTAGATATTTGTCATGGGCTTCAGTTTAGGTGGAGACTATGGCTATATCTGCATTTGGCTAGTAAAAATAGAATCCCTGAGTGTTGGAAGCATATGAGTGGTTGTATTGTATAAGCATCTCAACATTCACCATTGACTATGAGGTTTGAATAAGAAATACCAATGGCATTTGAAGTCAATATTTGATAGATTTTCAACCTTCTCAGCCTTTTTCTTTGACAAGTCCCAACATGATCTGGTCAATAATTTGATATCGAGCAGGGTTCCCTTGGGGCAATCTGGGATAAGATTTTCTAGCAGTAAATTGGCATTGATGGATTCAATGAGGTCATTACAGATTTCCCTTGCATTGAATATTATTATTTTTTAATGTTTGAGGCATATTTTCCATTATCTGAAGATTATTTCCTTCTTTGATTCCTCTATTGTTGAAATTCATTGAGTAAAATTTACACACACTAGTTTGGGATCACATGTCAAATAGTGATGGATCCTAGCGACACATTAGTGTGCAACCAATTTTTAAATAAATTGGAAAATTAATTGAAATATTATCTCATAAAAACTTGTAATAGTTAACTAAGTGTGATAGACTTAGTTAGCTCAGGAATTTTGATTTGAGGGTAAAAGGATAGGCATGTAGAGTGATTCTATTATTTACAGGGTCCAGTTGCAGTTGTATCACTAGTGTAGTGTGAGTGGGATCAGTTTGTTGAGAATTTAGAGGGTTGGTGGTCTTGATAATTACTTGTGAGCTTACTAGAGTTACTTATGTCTTCTCTTCTTTATCTTATTTAGGCTTTCCCAAAGTCATTTATCAATTTACAAGAGATACAAAAATTAGGCTCCTAGAGCCAGGGAAAAACCTCTCCCTCTTCGAGAGGAAAAACCATAAGAAATTCTTCTTATAGACTTTTATATGACAAGTACTATGACCATGACACATACCCTTAACCTTTATATGCCTTCAAGACCTTGTCACTGCATCGTCAATGACACCTTGAGATGATCCTTCTTTCCTCCACCTTCTGGCACCATTCTACATCGTTCAACATCAGCCTTAGAGAACTTGGTTTCTAGTCTTCAATATCTCCTTTTCTTTGTCTTCTTCTTATCTAAATTTACGTACAAGACGGAGATACATCTTTATGTATCTATTATTTACATGCAGCCCTATGCCTTCTTCAAGAAGTATAGATCTCCCTTTCTCTTGTACTGTAAGCTTTACTTGAATAGTCCTTACCTTATTTCACACTTTACTGTAACTCTATCCCTTTCTTCAAACTAGCCACAATCCCTTCTACACATCAATTATAGACTTGAACTTATGTTTCATTTGGATCCTTTTTCTTATACTTTTATTGCATAGTTCTTGCATTTACTTCAGATATATATACTGCAATGTCCTCACATTTACTTCATACACACATCACTGAAGATTACCCAGACTAATCTGCAATTGACTACTTCAAATATATCTGCATTGATTCAGGTAGAATCCTTTCTGTATATTCTTGTGATCCACACTTTTAAACTCTGTGAAAACCACAGAGAAATCCGCAAAATTTTGTTTCTTCTGTGCAACATATACAGGGGTATATATAGTTGTTCCTATATATTAATAAGCCGACCTATCATATTAATATAGGTTTGACTTGATCACTATTTTGTAGGCCGACATGAAGGTTGTCTAGAGGATAATTTCAACGTTGATATGAGGCATCATTCTAAGCTTATGTCACAAGGTACTGAGGCATATCAGATTGACTTGACGCTTTATATACATGACTCTTTAAATAGTACATTTATGACTAGAAGACAAATTCCTAAAGGACATCAAGAAGAATTACTTTGACCTATAATAAAGCCTTGCTCAGGAAACCCATGAAGCAAGCATACCAAAAAACATATATATGTGTTATTATGTTTGTCTTCTTCATTACATAAATACATAATTACATAGTAAATATAAAGACCGATCCTAGTTACACTTTCCAACACTCCCTTTTAACTACGGAGGTATTCATACAAGTACATGGTCACTTTCAAACTGAGGAATCTCATAAGAAGAATTGGATTGGTAATCGCATCTTTATATCATCATATCAACCAGCATTGTACTAGTGCAAGGCTGTGACTAACAACCCCATCTCTCAATGAGACAATGGGCTA
The DNA here is from genome assembly GCA_034641835.2 of Pinus albicaulis. Lineage (NCBI taxonomy): Eukaryota > Viridiplantae > Streptophyta > Pinopsida > Pinales > Pinaceae > Pinus > Pinus albicaulis. The sequence goes on from CM076570.1 coordinate 170,024,432, forward strand.
CAATGCTGGAGAGAAACATGACTTATATAGACACCATATTCATTGTCTCTCCAAGGTACATACTCCACCCAGGTGTTCCCAAAGTGTGACCTTATTGGGCTATTCTTCTCTTGGGTAGCTCACCCTAAAAGAATACCAGTCCCATACTACTCTTATCTTGAATGCCCTATCACATTCTCAAAGAGTATCGAATGCTAGATGATTACCTAATCCTCCATTATGTCTTCCCAAGTGAAGACCATAATGATGTGTCTATCTCTCCCTCTCAGCCAGGGAGGATCTATTCCACAAAGGAATGTACTCATTCCTGTATAAGGAATGTACTTAAGCTCATTCTTAGGAATTACAGAGTTTCTTCCAAGTAAGAAACTTATCACCAAGCTCCCTCTCAATTAGGGACCTACAACAGCAATGGTGAGACGCCCATCTGATCATGAAGAATTCCTCCCCTCGATGTCATGGATTTCGATATTGAGGAATCTTAAGCTTTAGCTACATAGGGCACAGATCATCCATCACTTTCATTCATGAGTCATTTCATCTATCAGAAAGTGATTCATCTATCTTTCTTATCTGGTTTGCCTTTTATGCCGTGTTGATTTCTTTCGAATCATCTCCAAGGATCTTGCATCCTTTCACATGATTAGCAGCCCTGCACAAATTCATCCAGATAAACATATATGTATGAAATTTTAAAAACAAAAGTTACCTCACTGATGATCTTTCACCATGACATCTTCCTATAGGCATCGACATCATCTATTCAGATTGACACATCTCCTCATGATATGTCTTGTCAAGGGTCTTCTTCTTTACCAGACATCTATCAGAGTCTACATATCCTCCAGGAGATATTCCAATCACATATTCTTGGCTTCTGGATGATAATTTCCTCTTCACATGTTTGCACTTCATGATCTCTTCTTTTCTGCACATCTTCATTCCCGAGAACTTACAATTTCCAATTCCTTGTTCATATACAATCACCTCATATTCCATATGAGGATATATTATGTTGATTTCATCTTTTAGTGCACTATGAGATATCCTCCTCCATAGATCATACTTCTAAATATAGAAGTCCATTACCTACAACCATATGACATGACTTTACAATATCCAGTTTTAGCATATAAATATATATACCTCATACCCTTTTCCTTTGAGTCATCCTGTAGCAGTTTCACTAGAATGAGGAACTTCATTCCATTGAACTACTTCATCAATATGTCATCACATTCCATAATTCTGTAGCATAGAATTCTTGATGAAACCATTCTTCTTTCTTTCTAATCAGTGAATTCTTAGGGAACTCCATTAGAAAAATTTCAGCACCAGTTTCCAAGGTGACCCTTGATCAAGACTGCCTTCCATCAGTATTGTTATCAGTGAGCTTTTCCAGGAGCTAATTCACCAATAGCCCCTACCATGCTTCTATCATGATGCTATTAACATACATTACTTTCTATCAAAATAAATCACTTAAAGAAAAAGATGATCTCAATCATAATAGAGATCCCTCGCTTCTTCTTTTATAGATTTCTTTGTATCAGGTTCTTCCCTCATATCTGTGACATGGGCTTCTTCCTTTATCCTCTTGTTCTTTCCAGATGTAGGAAAATCTCTTTTATAATTCCCAAGTTTATTAAATCCAAAGAATCTTACTTTTTCCATATTTCTTCTTTTATTCTGAGGATCAAATTTTCGGAATCTTCCTTTCTTCTTGGATATGGATGCAAAGGCTTGATTCCCTTTACCTAATCCAATGTCAGTTTTTGCTTTCAATCTTGTTTCTTCTATTTTACATAGAGACCATAAATCATGGAATGGTGTGTCTTCTTTCTTCCCGTATAAACTTGAAGTGAAGTTCCACCATTTCTACTGGTAGAGAATTTAGCACCACCTTAGGAATCTCAATGTCAGATATTACTTCTCCTAGTTCCTGCAGTTGATATCTTATTTCAGAAATCCTCATAAAGTATCAAGTGATTCCTTCTTCTCTTGACAATTTCATTTTGTATAGTTCTTGTCTCAGAGAGATTGCTTCTCCTACAATTCTCATAGAGAATAACTCCACAAGTTTCTCATATATTTCTTTTATAGACTTTAGTCTTGATACATAGGGAATGAGTGAGTCCTTAATGGATTCTATGAGAGTCCTCTGGGCTCTGATTTCTCCATTCATGTACTTGGCATGAGCTGGAACATATTCTTTTGGTCGTTGAATTGTAGATCCTTTGATGTAGTCCATAACTTCGTCTTCAATTAAATTCAAATCTGTCCTCTTCTTCCATGCACTAATGTTTGATGACCCAACCAGCTTGTTGCTCTCTTAACAATAAGTCATCTTGACAGATTTAAGTAAGGTCATAGATATTTACTTGAGTAGAGTAGCTTGCAGCTTCCTTGATGATAATGAAGATGAAGTCATGAGCTTCTTCTAAGATTGAAATCTACAATGTATATGTTCTTGGATCCTTGATGATAAAGGATATCTTCAAAAGATGATGTCCTTTTCTAACAATGTCTTGAATGTAAATCTTTGATGGAAAAGATTATTTTCTTGAATGAGTTGATCCTTTGAATTAGATGGAAGATATTTCTTGAAATAGCTTGAGAATATTCCTTGCAAATTGATTTGAATTTTCAACCCAAACTTTGATCTTCGCTTCTTGGAGTGTCTTCTTTGTCAAGTAGCCCCTGTGTTCAGCACCTTAGCTCTGATTCCATGTTGAGAATTTAGAGGGCTAGTGGTTAATTCAAATTCTCTTCTTGATAATTACTTGTGAGCTTACTCGAGTTACTTATGTCTTCTCTTCTTTATCTTATTTAGGATTTCATCAAGTCAATTATCAAATGAAAAGAGACACGAAAATTAGGCTCCTAGAGCCATGGAAAAATCTCTCCCTCTTGGAGAGGAAAATCCACGAGAAATTATTATTATATACTTTCAGATGACAAGTACTATGACCATGACACATACCCTTAACCTTTATATGCCTTCAATACCTTGTCACTGCATCTTTAATGACTCCTTGAGTTGATCCTTCTTTCCTGCAACTTCCAACACCAGTCTACACCGTTCAGCATCATCCTTAGAGAACTTGGTCTCTAGTCTTCAATCTCTCCTTTTCTTTGGCTTCTTCTTATCCAAATTTTACGTACAATACAGAGATGCATATTTATGTATATATTATTTACATGCAGCCCTATGCCTTCTTCACAAAGTATAGATCTCCCTTTCTCTTGTACTGTAAGCTTTACTTGAACAATCCTTACCTTATTTCGCACTTTGCTGTAACTATGTCCCTTTCTTCGGACTAGCCACAGTCCCTTCTACACATCAATTATAGAATTGAAGTTATGTTTCCTTTGGCTCCTTTTTCTTATACTTGTTACTACATAGTTCTTGCATTTACTTCATATCTGTCCTTGCATTTACTTCAGACACACATTCCCAAAGACTACCCAGACTAATATGCAATTGACTGCTTCAGATATATCCACATTGATTCAGGTAGAATCCTCGTTGTATACTCCTATGATCCACACTTTTAAACCCTATGAAAACCATAGAGAAATCCACAAAATTATATTTCTTATATGCAAAATATACAGGGGTATATATAGTTGTTCGTGTATATTAATAAGCCGACCTGTCATATTAATATAGGGCCGACTTGTTCACTATTTTGTAGGCCAACATGAAGGCTATCTTGAGGATAATTTCAACGTTGATAAGAGGCATTATTTTGAGCTTATGTCACAAGGTCTTGAGGAATATTATATTGGCTTCACCCTTTATATACATGACTCTTTAAATAGTACATTTATGACCAGAAGACAAATTCGTAAAGGACATCAAGAAGAAGTCCTTTGACCTATAATAAAGCCTTGCTCATGAAACCCATGAAGCAAGCATACCAAAAAAGTATATATATATTATTATATTTTTCTTATTCATTACATAATTACATAGTCAATATGAAGACTGATCGTAGTTACACTTTCCAACACAATTAACTCACATTAATTGAGTTAAAATCAGTTTAACTAGTTCTAACTATTTGATGAGCTAGTGGAAGATCAAGTGAATTAAATTAGATTTAATTCACTAGTAGTGATCTACCAAGTAACTGATGATTCACTATTTATAGCTGCATGCATGTCAATTCTGGTGGAGACCCAGTTCAGACAAAGGTTCAAGGCAAGTAAACTAGCTGTTGTATTTTTAGCAGAATTCCTAGATGGAGTTATATAACCATAGGAAGCCCATGATGAATTTCACAATCAAGGAAGGCTGAATTTCCTATTTAATACAGGTTTAATTCTCTAGGGATTGCGCAAGCAAGGTAGGCTGATAATTCGCTATGTGATTGTCCAATTTTTCCTAGATCAGTGTGAAGAAATTTGTATAGTTTATGAGGTTTTGGTGATCACAAATACATTGTATTGTTTCATGATTCCTTGTTTAATTATATAATAGAGATGGAGGGGTTTTGAGCAGTTTCTTTCCCCAGGAAATATCTTCTGTTGTGTGATTTATTTACTTCTTTCTCTTACTTACATGTGATTGAGCGGTCGTGATTTATATTCCACAAATATTGTAGAAGGATTCAATATCCTGTTTTAGTATGTTACATGATTGAATTGAATTCATTGGTGTAATTTATACATGGTATCAGAGCCTTGTTAGATATTTTCTACATGGTATCAGAGTGCCAAGAATCACAATAGTGGAGAATAAATTGAGTTTGTGTTGAATAATATTAAAAATTGTAGGTACTTTCTTTGGAGCTATAAGCTTATGAAGATGTCTTTCAATGGCTTGAGAATCGAATATGCACTTGAGGGCAGTTCGAATTATATTTCATGGTAGGACAGGATGAAGGCATTATTGGAGGACAATGGGTTGAAGGAATTCATAGATAATCTCTTCTCTTCTCTTCTCAGTAGGTTTGTCCTGAAGATGAGTGTTGATTTAGACTCAAAATGTCGACTGAAAAATGAAGATTGTGGATATTCCAAGTTTTTAGGTTATTTAAATGATTGATTTTATTGTTAGATGTATAATCCATACTATAAATATTATTGTTATTATTGTTTTTAATATTATAATTACTATTGTTAATATTCATGATTGAATTATTATTAGAATTGTTATGAACCTTATTAGGGATACAATTAAAAATATCAGACTGGATACAATTAATAAGATTAAAATGTCATTAACCTTTCTAGATTGAATTTTGACCCTTATGTTTTTAGCCTCCTTAATAAGGGGCTTAGTTTTTCCCTGGCTCCGAAGAAGATTCCTACTGATGAAATTATTTTCAACATTGAATATGGAATTAAGGATCTTCTTGACAATGTTAAGGATACTATTAGACAATATTTCTCCATTATTCTCAGGAGGGCTAAGCCTCCCAATAGAAACTTGAGAAAACTTGAGGTTCTTTCCCTAAAATCCCTTAGGGACAATCCCAACATTGTCATCCTCAAGGCTGATAAAGGTCGTGCCATAGTCATTATGGATAAATTTGACTATGTCAGCAAAATGTCATACCATATTTCCAATAGTGGCAATTACGTTAAGATTAAAAAGAATCCCCTTAGATATATTTGTAATGAGATTTACCTAGCCATTAAATTTAGATCTCTCTCTTATTCTTCTCTCTATAAAGCTTATTGAGAGCTTCTTTTCTCTTCTCTTCATAGCTAAGGAATTCAGATGGATGTAAAGACAAACTTTCTCAATGGATTTATTGAGGAAGAAGTGTACATTGAGAAACTAGAAGGTTTTGAGACCATTGATAGGGAGTCACATGTGTGCAGACTCAAGAGAGAACTATATGGGTTGAAGCAAGCACCTCATGCTTGGTGCACTAGGATCCACAACTATTTCACCAGGTTTGACTTCACCAAGAGTGAAACGGATGTGAACCTATATCATATTGTGGTTGATGGTAAGCTTTTGATTAGTGAACCTTATGTTGATGATCTTATACTGACAAATGATGACAAACTCATAACTTCTTGCAAAGAGGATCTTGCAAGAGAGTTTGAGATGAAGGACATGGGACTCTTGCATTATTTCCTTGGCTTGGAAATTAATCCACTTATTCTCTTCTCAAAAGGTTTGTCTTGAAGATGAGTCTTGATTTAGACTCGAAATGTCGACTAAAAATGAAGACTGTGGATATTCCGAGTTTTTCATATCAAAATATACACCACAGAAACCTCCAATCTATCATTGTTACCCTGTATGGAAGGGATACATGGATTGAGATTCATAATCTCGAGAAAACAAGGATAAAAATTTAGAGAAGAGAAGCAGATCTTTCATTCCTAAAACACTGACGTGCTTCTAATCTTATGCCAGCCTTTGCTCTCATGAAGCATAAAATGAACAACCAACACAACCACAGAGCATTTGACCGGCTCAGAAAATTCCTAATCTGTCATGAAATCCATAGAACTCTCTCATTTCTTTCTTTCCTCTATTTATTTACCCTAATCTCCTCTCTTCTCAGCAGGTTTGTGTTGAAGATGAATCTTGATTTAGACTCAAAACGTCGACCAAAAATGAATACTGTGGATATTCTGAGTGTTGCATCTCAAAATATATAGCAGAAAAACCTCAAATCTATCATTTTTACGCTGTGCAGAAGGGATACATGGATTGAGATTTGTAATCTCGAGAAAACAAGGATAAAAATTTAGAGAAGAGAAGCAGATCTTTCATTCCTAAGACACTGCCATGATTCTAATATTATGCTAGCCTTCACACTCATCAAGCATAAACTGAAAAACCAGCACAACCACAGAGCATTTGACCAGCTCATCAAATCCCGAATCCATCATGAAATCCATAGAACTCTTGTTGGGCTAGAATTGTGAATTATGGATAAATCACGCTTCCCTAGATAGGTGCTAGTCTAGAAAAACAGGTGAAATACTATACGATTATTTATCCTAACTAAGAACAGATACATAGAGAGGATTAGAAGGTTACTTGTGATCCAAGAACTTATAAATGGCTCCTTCTGTCGCTTCTGTTGCAACTTCAAATTCAAGTGGTTTGTGCGAAATGCTCCCTGCAAGAAAGAACATTGAAACAACAGAATATGCAATAATATAGATATCTATTAAAGTTATTTTTATAAATCATTAAAGCATAAACCATACACATCAACTAAGATCTTGCAATATGGAAAACCAAAGCCAATATAGATGCATATAGGGAAAAATAAGCAGTATTCTTTATTGATTATAGAAGGAGAGGTTACAACCAAGTGATTGATTTGAAGTGACCCTTCCAGCAATGTCCTCAAGCCTCATCACAGTATAAATCTCTCCAGCAGTAGCTACACAAATATAACTCTCAATTGAAAATTCTCCAACATTTTTCTTCTCAAATTCTTCCTTCTCAAGCATTTAGATCTGTGCTCAATTTATAGATGAAATGTAGGTTGTTTTGCAATCAATGACTTTCCAATAATAGGCAAGACATGTTTCTAGTCATGTAGACATCAAATGGGCACTTGGATCTGAAGCTTGACACATGTGAACTCTTCTAGAAGGCACTAGCCAAGTGGAGATTCTGAAACAATGAGAATTTTGATCCCAATGTGACCAACACACCTGTGAATGTCGGGAAGTGATTTTCAAAGCAGCCTTGCATGGGGCTACCTGCATATGAAATTCACTTGGGCCCCTTAGAGCCTGCGTTGGTCATCTCTCATATGCTATATAATAAGCTTCAAACCTTGGAAATCTTTGCTTGATGAAAGTCCTGCTTGATTTGTCTTGTTTCTTGTCTTATGGCATGTAGCAACTAAAATGATAGGGAATGATAGACCCTTGTTCATTGGTCGTGGAGATGATGTACAGTTAACCAGGTCATTGGGAATGGTGCCCAAATTGACCTATAACAATTTCCCCCTAGAGCATGAGATCCAAATAATAAAAAAATTTGATTGAGATGCTTTACACTGTGATGGGATGGAAACGAAGCGGAACGGTCACCTGCATCAATATTACAATACATTACATCATGATATATCCTCTTTGACCATATTTGCTGAGGGTAGGCATTCCCATGTTCAACACATAAAAAAATCTAATAACATGTACATAATTCAGAAAGTCATCTTCATTGGAATGTTGCCCAGATGCAGACATGCCTATAAATATAGGCCCATGTTTAGATGACAAGTTGTATGTAAGGTCACCATATAGATGATGTATACAACAATCCTGAAATAGCAGTCCATATGGCTGAAACTATATCTGGGGTCTTCTTATCTCATTCACTTGATAATTCGGGTACAAGTCTAGCCATGCGAATATATGATTTGTAGTCGAACATGAAAAAACATCGTTTGATTACCAGCCAATGATGTCTGTTGTTAAAAAATGCGAGAGAACCACCATTAATGTCAATGGGCCTCAAGGTACTACAGTACATCTCGTAAGGCATGAATAGTTGATTTGATGTCGAACGCCAAACAAAATCTTTCTGTCAAAGGTTTGGAAGCGAGGATCTTGTCGATGCTGTAACAAGCCTCATGGTACTGGAATCTGATGTTTCTAAGTCAACTTCCTGGATATTGATTTTTCTTCAACAGGAAGTCACCTTATTGCAAAAATGGAGTTATTGATTTCGGAGACAGGGGTATGACCTGATATAGCAATTTTCAGGGATGACGGTCATGAAAATGAAGGTTTATGAGTATTGCAGAAGGATGAGTTTTTAATCACTGGATGACTTCTCTTGAACATATCAGCAACACTATGATGAGTTGGTATCATTGACCCATAACAGAAGTGAAGGTATGATGAACCATAGGTGTGAATGAACCATCAAGATGATTACCCAACCCAAATAGTCACGGACATGTAGTGAAAGAAGTGTCATGTTCAAGAGCAAATTGCTACCAAAAAGAAACTTTGCTCACTTTTCCCAAATCTTCCCCGGTCATTTGTCGACCAATACCTATTTATTTTTTAAAAATATTGAGGAGGATAACATTTTCTTGATCTATAATTCAATCCTTCGGGTGAATAAAGTATCACTATTTAATAATTTAATGAGTCTAGTGATGCTCAATTCTTTCCATGATCGACAAGCCCGCCACTATTTTATGTTTTAATGAGCTTAATGATAGTGATAGCCCAGTCCTTTTTCATATTTAGAGAGTCTTAAAAGGAGGACAAAAGAGAACTCCAAAAGTAATTTCTCATAAATTTGTCACTCAGACCCGAAAAAGTTTAAAATAATATCTGAGAGAACCTCTTTGGTCATGTTTAACCAGGTATTCCTTTTTCATAAATAATCCATCTCAGTCTGAAAAAGGGTTAAAATTATACTGAGTATATATCAATTCATTTACTTTAACGAGCTCGAAAAGACAAATGCTTGACAATCTTTTCACATTATCAAAGTCTGAAAAGAGCTGAAAGAAGACTCCAAGGGTTATTTTTTCATCGTTATCGAAGCTCGAAAAAGAGATAAAAGTGCGCTTCAAATCCTTTTTCGTTTTTAACAAAGCTTGAAAAACAAGGAGAAAACATATGTTTTGTGGTCAATTCATTCTTTGAATAAATCTGCATGAATAATATGTTCATGAATTGTATTTCCTATTCAGAACAACATCAAATGGATTAAAAATACCTGTTTCATGATAAAAACATAATAAAAATATAGTCATAGCAATGAATTTAACTTGCAAACAATTAAATGACTATAAAAAGTAGTTTCACTATTCATTTTTACCATTCCATAGTTACCATTTGCGTTTTGGAGCTTTGAACCTGATTTTTCCCCTGAAGTTCAGTCGTTGATTGCAGTCGTTTCTGTGGATGGATTTCATCACCGTTTGTTCCAGGTTAGTACCATGAACCTCCTCTTCCCTTTGGTATTCATTTCATTCTCATTCTCTACAGATTTATAGGGTTTTAAGGCCCCTAGGGTAAATTCTGCCCAAAATGAGGGAAACGCACCCCTGAATGTCAAAAGCTGCATTGCATAGCAGGTACAGTGTAGGGTACCTACATATGCAACACACTATCTCAGCCCAGGGAGTGCATTGGGTGCAGTTCAAGTTTTTGGTTACATGTTGTGCCCAATATTTGCCTATTTTTTTGCAATGAATGGAATCTAATGGATCTCATGGTTGTATTTTAAGTTTCCATCGAATTATAATGACGATTACATGGAGGGAAAGAGAACATGAAGAAAAATATATGATTTCCTTGAATGATCTGAGTACAGTAAGAGCCCTAAGATATTGTGGACTACTCAACTACTTCAAATTGTTGGGAATGAGGAAAAAAATAGAACTCTTGGAGTTCTTAGTTCGAGCATGGAATTCGGCGATAGAGGAATTTCACATTAAAAAGCAAGTGGTTCCCATAATAGTTGAGGACGTGTATTTTCTCACAGGTTTGTCAAGGAGAGGTTTGCCCATTTCTCTCACAGGGTCTACCATTGGAGGAGAGACAATGAGGGATTATGTTATGCAGTATTTCTATCTAGGGGTAGAACCTAGCAAAGATGGAAAAATAAACATCTGGGATGTCAGGGATTTGCCTTTGAGAACCATCCTTTTCACGATTGCTAAAATTGTTGGCACCGTTACACTACATGTAGAGAACATATGGTATATGTAGTATGTGTTAGAGTGCTTAGAGCCAACAATATTCAACTAGTCTAAAGATGTTCTATCTCAAATAAAGGAACAAATGAACAAAGAAAAGGGAGGAAGGAAGAAAAATTTCAGTTATGGTTCAATCCTTATTTCCTTTGCTTTGGAACGGATTCCACTGATGCAACCACAACATGTAACACTGGATATAACTAGTCCTAGAGATCCTAGAATGCAGAGATGGGTAGAACTCATGGGTTGGCATGCAGGCCAATCGATTGTTGTGTTCTCTACTACATTATTTGCCTAGTTCCAGTGATAGATCATCACCATTGATGAGCAAGCATACGCAGGCATTGACTTCTGAGGAGATTATGATTTAGTATTACTAGAAGGTGCTCAGTGGGGTGCAATAGGTAAGAATGATTTGACCATGTTTTTTTATTTTTATAAGTTTTATACAATTTTTTTGTGTTTTGATTTCTTTCTAAGACTAAACTAAATGTTTGATGTAATGCAGATATCGGTCGTGTTCAACTAGTAGAGGAAATAGAGCGTGAAGCAGATGCGCCAGCAGAGAGGGCTATCGGGAGAGAAGTCCTTCACGACCTTGATATGGCCGAGACTCTAGTTGAGCTTCAGCAGCACATAGAGCGTTTGACCTTCAGAATTCTGGATTTCCAGGTTGAAGAGTTACCCATGCGGCTGCAGTGACACACTATTGGGGTTCCTAACCGTTGGATGCAGTTGCTCCATAGGATTGCTAGATCTATAGCATGTTACCATGAGCACCACTAGTTTACTTGTGACATTTTGCATACATTTTGAGGTCAGATGACCAATGTGTCTTGGACACAAATTTTTTAAAAACCTATAACTATCTATCTATATGATTTTAGAGTTTTTCCTATGTTTATTGTGCAATCCTATTCAATGATGTGAATGTTTTATTTACATATGTTGCAAATGTCTGTCTAAAACTTGATTAGCTAATGAATCAGTCAATGTGTTCAAATTTCTGGAAATGTGTTGATATTGAACAAAATCAAAATGTCTTTCCAAAAGTTGAACTCTTAGGAACAATATAAGAAGTGTTGGATTTCTGATACTATAAACACTAGTCCGTTGTAATACCACAAGTTGTGAGTTTAACGTTATGATTATGCGATTAATACAAAATCAAATGGCATCAGATAGAAGTTCAATCAACGCGCTATACTCAGCGATGTTGTCCGTCGAACTACCAATATAAATCCCTTGAAAACTCACTAACTTGTCGTTCGGAGTGAAAATGGCCCACGCTGCAGAGGATAGATTCTGCGTACTATGACTAGCACCATCAGCATATCCAACAAATGGTTTTGAAGATTCAAACCTCTGCGATAAAATGTAAAGAATATTACTAACGTCAAGAAAACTCTAAAAATAAATTAAGATAGTGAATGCAAATCAAAATCACATATATAATATAATACAAAAAATTACTACGCTCATGATTAAGCATAGTAACATTTAAGATACAACCCATTTCTAGGCTATGCCAATGGAATCCCATCGTAATCAACTAACTCATAGACACCTTTAGCAAAAACTCTTTTGACAATATAGGGGCCGTGCCACAATGGCTCAAATTTTCTTGTACCTATTACATCAGCTTCTTGATCTTAAAGAAGGACCAAGTCGCCCTCTGAGTAGATTCGAGGCTTGAAATTTTTTTCGTATTGTGCCTTTATACGTCTTTTATGCACTTCGTTGGCTAATTTGGCTTCACGATGCATTTCATCAAGATGGATGAGGTTAAGGAGACGCGCTTCTTCTTCTGAGGTGTTAGGTAACAAGTCTATCATGAGTTTTAACGATGATATTTTGCATTGGATTGGTAAGATAGCTTCTAGACCACACACCAATTGAAAAGGAGTAAATCAAGTTGTGTTTCTCACCGAGGTTTGATACGTCGACAAAGCAGAGTACATGATCAAATGAAAGTTCCTTTTATGGACTCCTATCATTCGTTGAAGCATTTGTTTAAGAATTTTGTTAATAGCCTCAACTTGTCCATTTGATTATGGATAATAAGGAGTAGAATTATCATGCAAAAATCCTAACTTGGTAGTCAATTCAGACATCATACGGTTATGAAAATGCTTCCCATTATCCGTAACTATAGCCTGTGGGACCCCAAATCATGCAATAACATGGTTGAAGAAAAACAATGCAGATGTTTGTCCTGTGTTATTGAATGTAGGCATCTCTTTGGCCCATTTGGTAAAATAGTCAACTGCAACAATAATATAACCATGCCCCCCAGATGAAGGAAGGTTACAGGTCATGAAGTCAATACCCCTTTTCATAAATGGTCCAGCAGAGACAACAGGATGCATTGGCACTAGCGGTTTGCAGATTTTATGATAAAAAATCTGGCATGCATGACAACTTCTGACTGTGAGGATGCAATCTCGAAAAATAGCAGGCCAAAAGTAACCAGCGCGGAGTATCTTCTGCGTGGTGTCATATCAAGATAAGTGTCCACCACAAGCCCAAGCATGACAATAATTTAATACTTTTTCGGCCTCCTCATGTGTGAGGCACCCCCTTAAATGGTATCGACACCACGACGATAAAGTGTATTGCTGATGATCAGATAATCTTTGGCTTGGTATCGAATATGTCGTTGTTCAGAGTGAGAGGTATTAGGTCCAAAAGTTTGAGTTTTGAGATAAATGATGAAATCCCCATACCAAGGATCATATGATCCGATCAGAAATAGAGACTCGTCTGGAATAGATGGTTCTGATGTAGTAGCAGTACTATTAGAGGGAAGGTCACAGAGAAGCTCAGCCAAAACTAAAGACTTCTTTGACTTGGATTTGATGAATTCCAAATCAAATTCCTAAAAAATGACAATCCATTTTGAATATTTCCCCCCCAGCAATTGACGTGATAATATATAAGTCATGGGGTTGCAATCCGAAACTATTGTTTTTTTTTGGAGCAGGATATAATGGAAAAATATTTGGACAGCTTGAACAGCTACCAAGGCAATATTTTCCACGTATGAGTACTTAACTTTCGTATCATTGATATTATGATTCAAATAATAGATCAGATTTTCAATTCCATCTTCTACTTGGACCAAAACCATAGCGATGGTCGTTTCAGTTGCGACGATATATAGGAAATAATCATTTTGTTAATTAGGAGGATACATTAATGATGCCCAGACAAGAGTGTCCTTGACAGCATCAAAAGAAGCTGGCGCAACTTGATCCCAATGGAAGGGAACCACCTTTTTCAATAATCGAGTAAATCCTTTAGCCATTTCGGCGTAGTTTGGAATGAACCTTCTCAGGAAGTTAGCCTTTCCTTGAAGTTTTTGTATCTTAAGTAAATTTGATGGTGCAGGCAAATCAAGAATGGCCTGTATCTTCAGAGGATCTATTTGAATTCCTTCTTTTGAGACTACGAATCTAAACAATCAACTAGAACCAACACAAAACACAAATTTATGTGGATTGAGGCATATTTTGTAGTGTCAGCATCGTAAGAAAATGGCTCTCAAATGCATCAGGTGATCAGTCTGATTTCGTGAATGCGTTGGTAAATTGTCTAGATATGGTTGAACAATGTGCTTGATGTCGTTGAAAGCATAATCCATTGCTCTCTGAAAAGTTTCCCCAACGCTCTTTAAACCAAACAGAAGTTTCCTATATGCGAATGTGCCCTAGGAACAGATGAATGTTGTCTTATGTTGGTCATATGGGTGGATATTGATTTGATTGTGGGTGGAAAATCCATCCATGAACGAGAATATTTCGCATCCAACACAATCGTCAATAATCTAGTCGATAAAGGGAGTAGGATAGTTGTCTTTTGGACAAGCATGATTAACATCCCGATAATCGACACACACTCTAATGGTTCCTTTATTTTTCATAACAGGAACGATATTAGAAACCCACTCAGTTAACAGAACAGGGTAAATAAAACCAGCAGGAAATTTTTTTTCAACTTATGCTTTGATGGCAGTGGCTTTCTTTGGATGAACAGGACAATGCCATTGACGCACTGGTTTGAAATCAGGATACATATTAATAGTGTGTTCAAATATACTAGTATATATGCCTAGCATTTCCTCATAAGACCAAGTAAATACGTCACGAAATTCACGAAAAAGAGAACGATATGATTCGAGTTCTGATGGAGAACAAGATACACTGACATGAATATTTTATACAATGCCAAGTTTGGTCGAAATATCGATAGAAATGGTTTCTTCAATATTTGATAAATTTCGCTCGAAATCGATTGTGTTAATTAGTAAAGAATTAAAAAAGAAAGTTTTGATGGATGGGTGATATAGTTAACTGAGATTTTTTTCTTCATAATCAGGAAGATGGGAACGATGATGATAATCTTCCCATGGTTCTCCTTCTGACATCATAGCTTCCAAAATATTTTCATCTGTCAAAAAAATTGAGGAAAATGGATCAGATGGAGTACCAAACTCTAAGGAACGATCAACCCAAACAATCGGTGACACTGATTTCGGATTTTCCGCCGAAGCCAAATATATTGATTTCTATGCCAGCTCAATAGGGCTGGGCGGTAAGAAATCATCCAACGTAGAAATATCAAAATCACCCGTACTCTCCCTTAAGCCAGATAGAGTGGAAGAGATCATGTTGCAGGTCTCTATACTTGAAATTTCTGCCGACGTTGCCGGTGGTGGTAATGCAAAGGTTCCCATAAGAGTGGAATCCTTTACGAGTCCTACACTAATGTTCTGAATTTCTAGTTTGGGTAAGTGAACAAACGGAACACTTCCAGTTACCTGTGAAGTGGAGGAAAAAAAGGATAATTGATTAATGACTGTGATTGTACCTTTATGTGGAAAGGAAATCATTCTAAAGTATGTAGAAACAATGGAAATCATTGCATATACCCATGGTCTTCCAAGTAAAATATTATAGTCAAGGGGTCCAACAACAACCTCGACATTAATATTCACTATTTTCCCCCCTAGTTCAACATGCAAGTTATTTTAATACCTTAAGGTTTATATGTTCTTCCATCAAAAACCTTCGACGTCATTGATGGTTGTGATAATCGTGGTGAGCCAAGTGCCTTCCGACAGTTTAGAGACATAATTCACGTAGATGCTCCCTCATCAATAATAGTGCGATGAACAAGGTGATTGAGAACATTTACTTGTACAGAGAATGCCAATTCTGCTGGTAGTTGTGGTACATATCCTGTATGATTAAAGACAACAATATTAGAATCAGTCGGAGCAATTTCACCAATGACCGAAAATAAAGCCTGCTTCTGGGAGGGACAATTTTGTAATACCTTAAGAGTAGACATAGCTGAAGGGGATTGAGCCAAATCTTCAACTATATTATAATTTTGTGCAACTCTTGCTCAAGGATTATATGTTGATTTATGAATTACTCCCTTTGGTGGCTTAATTGTCAATTCAGGAATAATAGTAGGTGGTATTGATTCAGTAGATGGATTCATTGTCGATGTAGTAGGTTTATCAGTGGCTGGGCTAACATAGTCTTTACTACGCGTTAACACCAAAATATCTTGTGAAGGATTTGTGGTGGATAACATTAACACTTGGGAACTAGGAGCTGGATCCGTAGAAACCAAATTAGTGTCTGGATTTGGAAATGGGTCTGTCAACATAGCTGATGCATGAGAAGTCTTGATGATCTTTGAGACTTAAACATGGCGAGGAAAGTCCCTAACAAATTTTCCTCATTACAAATTATACATGGATAACGAGGTTTCCGTGGTCCAGACAGTTGATTAGATGATCTTTCCTACGGGTTAGAAGTTTGCTTTTTGTTTGATTTCCCCTTTCTGTTACTTCCTGGTTGCTTGTCACCTTTTCCTTTGTCAAATGACACGACGTTAATTTATGAAGTAGGAGCAGGATCATATGTAATAGCATGGTGTGTGTTTATAGTGCCTATCAAGCTGTCTCTGGCATGAGAGTCCTTTATTTGAGGAGGAACATTGAAATTATATCGCGGTGCATTAGGAATTTTTTCATAGAGTGTGTTGGATTGAGTGTAAATCAGTATAAATATTTGGCACGAGCAATAACTTACTCTTCTATGACGACACCACCCTTAGCCACATCCTTAGTTATAGATGGTAACAGGGACTTAATGAACCATTCAACAAGGAGCTGATCCGTAAAAAATGTCTTAACCATTTGTCGATAGTGACGCCACTCATGAATATGATTAGAAATGTGAGTAGCATTAGTTTGTTTGAAGTTGGTCAAGAGTTTCATTCCAGTTTCGTATCTGATCGGTAACTGGAAATGGGTCAAAAATACAATAGCTAGGGTAGTGAAATTTTCAAAAGAAGCTCTAGGTAACTCAATGTACCATTTAGCAGCCGGACCTGTAAGCATATGCTAGAAAAGACGTAGACGAACATAATCATCATTCAGAGAATTTGATGAACACCATAAATGATAAGTCATGAAATGAGTCGACGGATCTTATCCAGGGTTTCCATTGAATTTAGGAATATCAAAGGGTAATTTATGAGGTATCACTGGCCACCAAGGAGCATAATTTATAGGATCATTGGTTAACCAGTTTAAATCTGGTAATTCCAAGGTTGCAACAAAAGGCAACTGTCGATTAAGTTCAGGTTGAGCATAGCCAGGGTAAGATGAAATTGCTTGAGCAACAAGCCTTTGAGCACTAGCATACGAAATTTGTTGTTGGTAACCCAGATAGGGGTTGTTTTTCATAGAAAATGCTTGAGGATTTTTTTGACCAAAACCTCGATATGTTACTTGTTGAAATGAAGTTTGAGGCATTTGCGCCTGTGGCTGCCAAGGGGTCTGTCCACCAATGTTATAACCCAAATTATTATAACTTGGATTCGGTTTATATGTATAACCAGATTGCATTTATGACATCCCATAAAATGGTACACCAGCTTGTGAATAAATGATTCCTGATACAGGTTGTTGTAGATTATCCAAAGGATTTTGAGTCTGTGGACCCAACATTTGATGATATTGAGTTGAAGGACCCACCTGATAAGGTTGATGTACAATATTTTGATTCTGTAATAGGGGTATAGATGTATTAACAAGTGGTAATGAAGTGGGTGTAACAGGTTGAACCAGTTGATACGAGTGTACAACCTTTTGTGGTTGGATAGGAAGAGTGGGCTGCCATTGACAAACATTCATGTCAACATTAGTTTGACCAAAAGGTGATGCAGTACTATCATATTGGGTGACCAAATGTTGCCCCCTAGCATGAGGGGAATAATAAGATGGAAAATAATTTTCTCCAAATGTTGGGAGTCCAGTTGATATGGTACTTAAAGGAATTGACCCAATAGGACCAACTTGATATTGCCTTGATGATGTATGTAATGAATCAAGTCGTTCAGTACTAATGATAGGAGGACCAGTTAAAACAACGGATGATGACATTGGCAAAGACCATGATCGTGAAGATGCACCAGAGAAAGTTCCAAATAATGATTTGTAACATGTTGGGACTGAAGGGCCACCATGAAAATATGACTCTGGTGAGGTTTTGAACATCGATGGAGTAGCGAGGGTAGGAGCAGACGTAATTGGAATAGCAAACCCAACCGAAGATATTGGTTCAAACATGGTTTTTTGACCAAATGTATACCCTCGAAAAGTGACGGGAGATTGAATGGGAACATGATCAATAAAATCAGATGGAAACAATTGAGGAAAAGACTCATACAGGTAAAGGTCCCCCCTAAAATGGGTTGGAGTTAAAGGTGTATCGTCTTGTGGGATTTCTTCAATCGCAATTAAACCAGGAGGAAAAACTTCACCGTTAGGCCCAAAATATATTTTAGATGGTTGAATGTGTGATATGGGAGATTCAATAGCTACAGAAATTTGTGGGATGACCAAGTAGGAACAACTTCCGGTTTTTCGATTTCAGGATTCAGATGTTCTAGCATAGAAGAGACAGGATCTGGATCAATTTCTGATTGAACAATGTCGTGTCTAGGAGGTTTGGTCTCACTGATTGAATGGATCATGACCACGGGTAGCTGTGAAGACTTTGCTTCGACAACAGTAGACTAACCGGGATATGTGGAAACAATTTGAGCTAAATTTGGTTTAAAAGATGATGTTTCACTAGAGGTACGGATTATACTTAATTCGGCATATCGTGATCACCTTCGCCTACCAGAAGTAAATTCTGGCGGTAAAGGTGGTTTTAAAGATAATATACGCAAACAACGGGGGATAGGATTTTTTTCTCCCATGATTACTCATTTATTTTAACCAAAAAATAAATAAACAAAAAGAAGGTAATGCTAGATAAAAGGGTTTACCAAGAAAATGTGAACTGCAGAATACCTCCTGGTGAACCAAGAAGTACGGAAAGGAAATCTCCCCGAATGTTGTGTTCGGTGTATCACAATTTCAAGGCGGCCGACTCGGTTCACTATGGATGGATAGCACCTAGAATTTTTCCTCCCAAATATACCCGAAGGTACGTGGAGGCCCAAGTCCGTATTAGTGCTATCTGATGCGAAACCGCACAGTGATAGCACCCCTTTATACTTATCGTACTGTAACACCGTCTGATATACCCTAAACTATGTGGATGATATACGATATAATTATGTACGTGGAGTGAGTTATCACACTCGGAATATATCACAGACAACTTAACGATAACTACTATGTTTTACGACGTCGAAACATGTCTCTAGCCTAGACCTTCTAAGTGTTATAGTTATGGTTCCAATGCATTGTTAAGTAAATTGAGATTAATTTTATGTTGATCTTTCTTAACAATTTTCCTTTCAAAGGTTCACTGCGATGATGTGTATGAAATTCCTAAAATGAAAGCTAAGAATGATAAACAATCTTTGACTTTCAGCTTTTTCAATTAAAAACCTAGCTACTAAGGGAAGAGAGTAAATATTTTGTGAGCAAACAAATCAATGAATGAAACAAATCAATGATCTCAAACTAAACGTAGATTTCCTAATGTTCCTTTTGCAAAACACACATTATTCTACATGAAAATGCAAGTTTTTCTTTTAAGTTTCTTTAATGTTATGAATGTAGAAAAGAATATAAGTGCACTAAATCAACAATTCAAATGCTTTTACTTTCGAGAAATGAAGAATACAAACAAAAATTTCTCTTTTGAAGGAAAAATGAGGATTTCAACAACAATTTCTCCTATCAAGGAAATGAAGATTTTACGACAATCTCCTATTTCGAAAGCAAATGATTCTTAATGCGACCATAAAAATTACTTTGAAATCAACTTGTCAATGATAAAGAATTTTTTTTTTTAAACCAACATTGAATAAATTTTCAGTCAAAGGAGGAAGACGTATATAGAGTCACTGGTCAATTGAGGATCAAACTTTTCAAAACACACAACAAACAAATCTGAAGAAAATTGCAAAGGAAAATGCAAGGTAATTTGGGTGTTTTCAGGAGTCAATGCAGTCTCTAATGGGAGACAATGCTCTACAACGCAGGCTAGGAAGGGAGACAGTGCTTTGCAAAGCACTGTGTCCAGTCTAAGAGTGTGTTGGGCGCAGTATATAAAGAAAAATACTATTGTTTAACTCACTATATTTGCAAATTTTACTTTGAAAATGTTTAATATTTATGAGTAACAACTACTGGGTGGATAAACAAAGTAAATCAGAGGCTTAAAGACTTAGAACTAAGAGAAATTCTCCCCAATGCAGTCTCTAATTTGTTGGGCTAGAATTGTGAATTACGGATAAATCACGCTTCCCTAGACAAGTGCTAGTCTATAACAACTGGTGAAAGACTATATGATTATTTCTCCTAACTAAGAACATATACGCAGCGAGGATTAGAAGGTTACTTGTGATCCAAGCGCTTCTAAATGGCTCCTTTTGTCGCTTCCATTGCAACTTCAAATCCAAGCAGTTTGTGCGAAATGCTTCCTGCAAGAAATAACAATGAAACAGCAGAAGATGTAATAATATAGATATCTATTCAAGTTAGTTTTCTAAATCATTAAAGCATAAACCATACACATCAACTAAGATCTTGCAATATGGAAAATCAAAGCCAATACAAATGCATATAAGGAAAAATAAGCAATATTCTTTATTGATGATAGAAGGAGAGGTTACAACCAAGTGACTGATTTGAAGTGACCTTTCCAGCAACTTCCCCAAGCCCCATCACATTATAAATATCTCCAGCAGTAGCTACACAAATCTAACTCTCAATTGAAAATTCTCCAGCATTTCTTTACTCAAATTCTTCCTTCTCAAGCACTTAGATATGTGCTCAATTTATAGATGAACTGTAGGTTGTTTTGCAATAAATGACTTTCCAATAATATGCAAGACATGTTTCCAGTCATGTAGATGTCAAAGGGACACTTGGATCCAAAGCTTAACACATGTGAACTCTTCTAGAAGGCACTAGCCAAGTGGAGATTCCGAAACAATGAGAATTTCGCTCCCAATGTGACCAGCGCACCTATGAATGTCGGGAAGTGATTTGCAGAGCAGCCTTGCATGGGGCTACCTACATATGCAATGCACTTAGGCCCCTTAGAGCCTACGTTGGTGAGCTCTCATATGTATATAATAAGCTTAAAACCTTGGAAACCTTTGCTTGATGAAAGTATTGCTTGATTTGTCTTGTTTCTTGTCTTAGGGCATGTAGCAACTGAAATGATAGGGAATGATAGACCCTTGTTCATTGGTCGTAGATATGATGTCCAGTTAACGGGGTCATTGGGAATGGTGCCCAAATTGACCTATAACAACTCTCTCATCTCTTTCTTTCCTCTATTTATTTACCCTAATCTCTTCTCTTCTCAGCAGGTTTATCCTAAAGATGAATCTTGATTTAGACTCGAAACGTCGATTAAAAATGAAGACTATGGATATTCCAAGTTTTTCATCTCAAAATATATACCACAAAAACCTCTAATCTATCATTTTTACCCTATACAAAAGGGATACATGGATTGATATTCATAATATTCCTAAAACAATGTCGTGATTCTAATCTTATGCCAGCCTTCGCTCTCATCAAGCATAAACTGAACAACCAGCACAACCACAGAGCATTTGATTGGCTCATAAAATCTCTAATCCATCATGAAATCCATAGAACTCTCTAATCTCTTTCTTTCCTCTATTTATTTACCCTAATCTCTTCTCTTCTCAACAAGTTTGTCCTAAAGATGAGTCTTGATTTAGACTTGAAACGTTGACTAAAAATGAATATTGTGGATATTCCGAGTTTTGCATCTCAAAATCTACACCACATAAACCTCCAATCTATCATTGTTACCATGTACGGAAGGGATACATGGATTGGGATTTGTAATCTCGAGAAAACAAGGATAAAAATTCAAAGAAGAGAAGCAGATCTTTCATTCCTAAAACATTGTCATGATTCTAATCTTACACCAGCCTTCGCTCTCATCAAGCATAAACTAAACATCCAACACAACCACCGAGCATTTGACCGGCCCAAAAAATCCCTAATCTGTCATGAAATCCATATAAATCTCTCATACCTTTCTTTCCTCTATTTATTTACCCTAATCTATTCTCTTCTCAGCAGGTTTGTCCTGAAGATGAGTCTTGATTTAGACTTGAAACGTCGACTAAAAATGAACACTCTGGATATTCCGAGTTTTTCATCTCAAAATCTACACCACAGAAACCTCAAATCTATCATTTTTACCCTATACAAAAGGGATACATGGATTGAGATTCGTAATCTCGAGAAAACAAGGATAAAAATTCAGAGAAGAGAAGCAAATCTTTCATTCCTAAAACACTGTCGTGATTCTAATATTACGCTAGCCTTCGCTCTCACCAAGAATAAACTGAACAACTAGCACAACAATAGAGCATTCGCTCGGCTCAGAAAATCCATAATCCATCATGAAATCCATAGAACTCTCTCATCTCTTTCTTTCCTCTATTTATTCACCCCGATCTCTTCTCTTCTCAGGAGGTTTCTCCTGAAGATGAGTCTTGATTTAGACTCGAAATGTCGGCTAAAACTGAAGACTTTGGATATTCTGAGTTTTTCATCTCAAAATCTACACCACATAAACCTCCAATCTAACATTTTTACCCTGTACGGAAGGGATACATGGATTGAGATTCGTAATCTCAAGAAAACAAAGATAAAAATTCAAAGAAGAGAAGCAAATCTTTCATTCCTAAAACACTGCCATGATTCTAATATTACACCAGCCTTCGCTCTCATCAGGCATAAACTGAACAACCAACACAACCACAGAGCATTTGACGAGCTCATAAAATCCCTAATCTGCCATGAAATCCATAGAACTCTCTCATCTCTTTATTTCCTCTACTTATTTACCCTAATCTCTTCTCTTCTCAGTAGGTTTGTCCTGAAGATGAGTCTTGATTTAAACTCGAAATGTCGACTAAAAATGAATATTGTGGATATTCCAAGTTTTGCATCTCAAAACATCTACAAACTTGATGTAGATGGTTGCGCAGCGTTGAGCAGTAAAGCAAGGAAGGTGGTGAGCTGGGATACATGTGAGTTATGGCATAGGATTTTGGGCCATCTACACCACAGTGCTTTGAGGATCATGCAACATAATTCTATAGGTCTTCCAAAGGGTACTCTTGTGCAGATAGACACATGCAAGGGATGTACCATGGGGAAATATACTAAAGCCACTTTTCATGAGAAGGATAATCGAGCAACAGAAATCCTTGAGAGAGTTCACTTAGATGTCTGTGGACCATTCTCTACACCTTCCACAACAAAGCACATGTATTATGTGATTTTTGTTGATGCTTTTTCTATAAAATATTGGATCTTATTTCTGCAGAATAAATATCAGGTGTTCTCCAAGTTTTGCGAGTTCAAAGCACTGGTAGAGAAAGATACAAGGAAGAAGGTAAAGGATCTAAGGAGTGGCAATGGTGGTGATTATATCTCTAATGAATTCAAGAATTTATGTGCAAAAGAATGAATTCAAAGAGAGTTGATTTCCCCTCATAACCCACAATTGAATGGGGTTGCATAAATAAAGAACAGAACAATTGTGGGAGCAGCACGAGCTATGTTACATGATCAGGGCCTACCGTTGGATATGTGTGTAGAGGTATGCAACAAAAAGGTATTTTTTTTGGATTGTATTCCTCATCGGATGCTTGGCATGTGTACACCAAAGGAGGCTTTTTCAAGTAAGAAACCAAATGTTTCATATTTTAAAATTTTTGGCTCATATGTCTATTCCCATGTGACCAAAGATGCGAGGAAGAAGCTAGAACCAATAATAGAGTTTGGGATATTTGTGGGGTACATTGATACTCCCCAAAACTATCGGTTGTATTTTTCGACTAATAGGATGACAATTGTTAGGAGAGATGTTAAATTTGATGAAGGGAAAGCCATGTGATTATCCCTTGAGAGGGAGCTTGACTTGCATGCATATGAGTAACTCTTAGTTCCAAAGGATGAACCTCAGGATGTGGAGCAGCAACAATCAGAGGATCATGGAATGGTAGAAAACACTCCTGCAGATCCATACACCAGAATTGGTGGGAAGCACACTAAAGAGGCTGACAAATTGATGCTAGATGCGACAAAGCATGTAGGAGCACCTACATCACAGTGCAGGTAGAGAAGGTCCCCAGACGGGTATACTGGATACATGGCTCTTATGAACGACTGTATTGTGACAGAGCCATCCTATTTTAAGGAAGCGATGTATCAGCCAACATGGGTTCATGCCATGGTTGAAGAGTATGACTCCATTATCATAAATAGTGCATGGGAAGTGTTCCCAAGACCATTGGGGAAGCCAGTGGTTGGATCTAGGTGGATCTACAAGGTGAAGCATGTAGTAGATGGGAGTGTGGAGAAATACAAGGCTAGATTTGTGGCCCGAGGATTCTCATAGGTAGATGGGATTGACTATGAGGATACTTTTGCAACGGTTGCAAGGTATTCATTGATTAGATATATCCTTGCACTCTCAACACAAATCGGGTGCCAAATACATTAGATGGATGTAAAGACAAACTTTCTCGATGGATTTATTGAGGAAGAAGTGTACATTGAGCAACCAAAAGGTTTTGAGACCTTTGATAGGGAGTCACATGTGTGCAGACTCAAGAGAGCACTATATGGGCTTAAGCAAGCACCTCGTGCTTGGTACACTGGGATCCACAACTATTTCACCAGGTTTGGCTTCACCAAGAGTGAAGCGGATGTGAACCTATATCATATTTTGGTTGATGGTAAGCTTTTGATTATTGAACTTTATGTTGATGATATTATACTAACAGATGATGAGAAACTCATAACTTATTGCAAAGAGGATCTTGCAAGAGAGTTTGAGATGAAGGACATGGGGCTCTTGCATTATTTCCTTGGCTTGGAAATATGGCAAAGAGATGGGGAGATATTTTTATCTCAGGGCAGGTATGCCAATGAGATTCTGAGGAATTTACACATGGATGGCAACAAACCCATGGAGACTCCTCCTGTGGGATCACTTATTTATTTGGTGAACACATGACCAGACATATGCTACGTAGTTAACCAACTAATTCAAGCTATGGCTAGGCCTACCAAGATCTTTTAGAAGGTGAGGAAGCATGTGTTGAGATATATCAAGGGAAATACAGAGTTTGGATTACAGCACAGATGGACAGAGGGAGTGAAGATTCAAGGCTCAACCAATGCAGATTGGGAAGGTAGTCCATCATACAGGAAGAGCACATCAAGGGGAATTTCTAGAATAGGATCAGTAACAGTTTCTTGGTACAGCAGGAAGCAGAGATCAGTTTCAATCAGTCTAGTTGAGGCAAAGTGCATGGAAGCTAGTCAGGATACATGTGAGGCCATTTAGATGAGGAATATACTTGTTGGTTTGTTCGTTCATCAGATGGATTCGAAGATGATACATTGTGATAACCAGAGTTTCATAAAACTCTCGGTTAATCCAGTATTGCATGACAAGTCCAATCATATTGACAGCCGGTACCATCATCTGAAAGATTTTTTTCAGAGGTGCATTATATTGTTGCAGTACATTCCCATGGAGGATCTGGATGCAAATATCTTGACAAAGGTGCTTGCGAAGAGAAAATTTGAATACCACAGAGGCAGGATCGAGGTAGCAGATAATCCCTTTCTTGTTGAGATGGAGTGTTTAAATTCAAAAAGAAAATGCACACACACTAGTGTGGGATCACACGTCACATAGTGATGGATCCTAGTGACACATTAGTGTGCAACCAATTTTTAAATGAATTGGAAAATTAATTGTAATATTATCTCATAACAACTTGTAATAGTTAACTAAGTGTGATAGACTTAGTTAGCTCAATAATTTCGATTTGAGGTTAAAAGGATAGGCATGTAGAGTGATTTTATTATTTGCAGGTTCCAGTTGTAGTTGTAACACTAGTGTAGTGTGAGTGGGATCAGTTAATTCAGATTAATTGAGTTAAAATCAGTTTAACTAGTTATAACTGTTTGATGAGCTGCTGGAAGATCAAGTGAATTAAAATAGATTTAATTCACTAGAAGTGATCTACCAATTAAATGATGATTCACTATTTATAGCTACATGCATGTCAATTCTGGTGGAGACCCAGTTGAGACAAAGGTTCAAGGAAAGTAAAATATCAATTGTATTTTTAGCAAACTTCCCATATGTGGTTATATAACTACATGAAGCCCATGATGAGTTGCGCAATCATGGAAGGTTGAATTTCCTATTTAATATGGGTTTAATTCTCTAGCGATTGCATAAGCAAGGTAGGCTGAGGGTAGGTTGATAATTGGTGATGTGTTTGTCCAATTTTGCCTAGATTAGTGTGAAGCAATTGGTAGAGTGTATGAGGTTGTGGTGATCACAAATACATTGTATTGTTTCATTTTTCCTTGGTTTATTATACAATAAATATGGAAGGGTGTTGAGTAGTTTCTTTCCCCAGAAAATATCTTGTGTTGTGTGATTGATTTAATTCTCTCTTACTTGCATGTGACTGAGAGATCGTGATATATATTCCGCAAATATTGTAGAATGATTCAGTATATTGTTCTAGTAAATTTCATGATCGGATTGAATCCATTGGTGTAATTTCTACATCTATCTTTGGGAGATCAGGTAATTTCCCTTCAGTGTTGTCTTGCCATGTTATGTGGCCTGCGATATTTTCTTCAATATATTCAAAGTATTTCCTCATTTGGACAACTGATATACTAATTAATTGGTTGTTTGAAATAAATCATGAATAATGGATTATTTCTAACATAAAGTGACCTGTCGCTGAGAAAGGATGTCATTTAATTCTCTTACTTCCCTTTTGAACTCAACCAATTCAGGATCAAATTTTAGTTGTTCAAACCTTTACTGTAATTCATGAATTTGAGCATCCTAGATTCTAAAATTAGATTCATGTTGAATTTTAAGATTATCAAATCTCTTCTAGAGTTATGTAAGATGTTCTTTTGATTATTGAGAAATCATTTATTTTTCACTATCAATACCCTATTCCAACTGCATAATCCTATCATATTTTTCTTTCAAAATTAATTGTACTTTAGTGGCTTTTTCTATAGTGGAAGTAGCCTATGCTCCTGAAAAATGTGAGAGTCTTCCAAGATCCTCTATAGGGGTAGTCTGCAGACCTTTCCATACTACTTCAAAATAAGTGTTTCAAGGGACTAGGGTCTGGGATTGATCGATATTTCTTCTCTTTATTTGTCTCTTAACAACAGCATTATGTTGAGGACTTTAGAATATGTCAAGAGGAGGAATCTCTTCAACCCCTAAAACTACCTTAGAGGTAGGGATTTCTAGTATGATCACTATGTCATCAATCTCTAAAGGCTTATTAGAAGCCCCAATAGTAAGCATGGTCTTCTCTATATTTTCAGAAGTGTCTAAGCCTTTTTCTTATAATTGAGTGTTAAGATCCCGAGGCCCTGTATTTTTTATAACCTGATTGAACTACTCCCATATTGGATCAAGTTTATTATTAGGAAAATTTTATTCTACCTAATCATAGGTGAATGTTCCTATCCCTTCTGTCTGAGGAATATCAAAAATCTATGTGGAAATAATAGTTAAAACATCATCTTGTTATGTGATTTGTTGAGGAAGCTTCAATAAATCCATATGAAAATTAGCAATTATTTTCTCCATGTAATGATTGAACTAGTTATTTTTCCCAAGGACAATTGTGTTGCTTCTAGTTTCAAGAACAATGAATATGTAGAGGCCTTTTCAAATAAGTCATCAAAATTATCTGGCTCATGAAAAAATTGTCTGAAACTTGACTGTGTTGTGACCTTTTTGGAGGTTTGATTGGGATCATACTTCCTATTAGGAATAGTTGGGAAGTCTAAACACTGAATATTATCAATTTCAAGACCAACATGCTTGTAATTATCTAGAGCATATGCACCACACTTAATAGGAAAAACATACCACATTGTCTTTTTGGAATCTTTTAATACATTTGAAAGACCATGACCTATGCTCTGGTATACTATTTCTCAGTCAAGAAGTTTCTTAGGAAAATATAGGGAAAAAACATGGGGTTTTTCAAGACTACCAAATATGCATATATAAGTAAATGGTTCTTCATCAAACCATTTTCCAATTGATAATAGGTCATTTTCAGCTTTTGAAGTAACACTAGTATCTTTCTTGTCAAAGAAATTTTGATGAATGGGAAACATTACTCCACTAAAAATTATATAGAAATGAGGAATATATTTAGAGTCCCACAAATTATCATGACAAATATGGATATGGTTGGGTCATCTAAAGTCCATTTCCATCCCATCGAGGTGAAATCAGAGGTAAAAGCCAAATAATCTATTATGCAGGCACTCATATAAAATGGAGGAACTATGTTTTCTAAAAGGTTACAATTCTTCCTATAACTCGAGATGTTAGTGGCTATGTTTTCAGGCAATATATTTCCCCAATCCATGATATAGCCATCAGAGGCAGTGCCAATGAGAGGTACCCATTGGTCAAAGAATTTTTGTGTAGCAGGGTACCCATAGATTCTACATAACATAGTGTCTATTTGACAATATGGACCAACAAGAGAAAAAAAAACATACATACCCTTATCTTCTCGATTATGCATGTTAGGATATCTTTTGCATTCTCTAATGCGTTATGATGGATGATCATGTCCTTTCATGAAATTATCTATAAATTTTTTGTCATATTTTTATTGAGGTTGTGGAAAATGGTACATTGTGCTCAAGTCATTGCTGGTGAATGAACCAATGACTGTTTACCTCTGTTTCAGGAAAATTCTTTCTGCAATGTTTACATTTTCAACAACCTATCTGATCATGTATGTATAAGGAAGGATTTTGGGTCGGGCTGCAATCCTATGTAAGAATGAATTGGCTACATCATTGTAATTTGAGCTAGACATCGGGGTAGAATCATCAGTTGTAACTGTTATTTTTGTCACCTTGGGTCCTTCATCTTCAAAAAGCATATAGATAACTTCCGAAGATGAGCTTCCAACATATTAAGTTGTTGTTGAATTACGGGTTTCTTTCTTTCTTTAGATGCCTTAGACATATGTGTTGAAATTTTCTTATCAGGACTGGCATGTAATACACAAGAATGGGCAATAATTTCTTTAATAGAGAGTCCTTAGTGTGAATTACTATATTCTATAACGATTTATGTCTTTAAGATAAAATAATGATCATATCAAGTTCTAATGATTAAGACATTTAGAACTTTGAAAAGCCATAAATTCGTTACATTTTTTAAATTAAATGATAAATGTGAATTCATGTGGACCCTTTAAATTCCAGCATATCAGAAGATTTATTTCGAGTAAATATTGCGTTCACACTTAAAAACTTACGATATTCAAAACTTTCAATATACAATTTTCGAAGATATAAAGGTTATGAGAGTTGGCGGGAAGATATATCAGAGGTTTCATATAGAAAAATTACATATCAGATAATTTAAGGAGTGTCATCTGATATAAAAAGTTCCTATGTGAATAGAGTGGTGAATATCGAAGGGTTAGGATATTATAGGTGAGGAGTATTGGAGCTATCAGATATCGTAGGTGAGGAATGAGGAAAATTTTTAGGTCTAAAACGGGCCTCCTAAGGAAATTATAAGATAATAATGCAAATAATAAAATAAGATTTGATTACATCATCAAATTTTAGAGGGAAAAAAGAAAAAACTACTTTTTCAACTTGTATTTTCAACTTATCTCTCAAAATTTTTACTCAAATTTCGAGTAGGAGTACTCATTGGATGCAAAATTTACTTCCTTATCCAAGGAGTACCCATGTTGAATACTTTCAATGGACCCTGCTATGTGAGTAATGAGAAATACATGAAAAACGTGTTTGCAAACATGTTTTTTCATGTAATTCTCATTTTTCATGTAGCAGGGTCCATCGAAATTATGCAACAAGGGTACTCCTTGGATGAGGAATTAAATTTTTCATCCAACGAGTACTCCAGCTCGAAATTTGAGTAAAAAATTTGGGAGATAAGTTGAAAATACCGGTTGAAAAAGTAGTTTTATTATTTTATTATTTTTTAATTTTTTTACCCTTTTACTTAAAAAATGGTAGATCATCCCCCATGGTTGACATCATCATCTTGAATCCTATTGGTTCTTATAAAGTTTACTTTGGTTGTACATTTTTCTTAGGAGGCCCATTTTAGACCTAAAAATTCCCCTAATGAGTATCAAAGATGTCAAATATCAGAGGTGAGGAGTATCGGCTATCGGAAAAAGAAGATTTTTTAATTGCGCTTGTTAATAAGTTATGATATTTCGGGCTTCTGATATGCCAGGTGGAAGTATGGTGGGCCCGACTTTTCTTTAAAATTTACAAAAAGGAGCGCTTTTGTAGCTTTATATTTAGTTATCACGAATGTTTGATCAATGAAATTATTTTATCGTAACTTTCTTATAAATAATGATATTGTATTAAAGAGATATATTAGAATCTTTTTGAAAATGCATTTTAAATAATAAAAGTTTTTCGGGTTTTATGAATGATAAAACCTATGTGGTTAACCTTCGATATGAAATTTCTGATAAGGGAGGTCTTCATGCAAAAAGGTGTTTTATTTACAAAAATTAAAAATTGGCTTATTTTTATTGGAATTAAAAATTTCATTACAATTGAAAAGGTTCCCCATTATTTATTAGTTAACCAACATAAATATAAATTGGGTGTTGTTGAGTACTACAACAATTGGCGACATTCTGGGTGAAACAAAAATCTTTGTAAAAGTGAGCGAAATTTTAACCAACTAATGAAAAAAAATTTAGAAAGTTTTTTCAAATATTTGAAATCTATATTAATTAAAATAATGTTGAATAAAATAACTCGCTATGTTGCAAATATTAAAATCTTGTTATTGATAAAAACCTTTATTATCATTGCCAGCCATTTAATCAGTTATAAAGATAAATATATATACGTATATAAGTTTATCATATAAGATAGACTTATTTTTCATTGGTAGATACACTTCTTCCAACAAGTGTCCATAGGCCCGATGGGGTTACCATTTAACCACATAATACTAGTATGCCATCCAGTTATAGTGATATATTTAGAGGCCATAACCTTCCATCATTTTATCATTTCCTTTTGCAGCTTGAAATCCATTGTCCTGGTTTGGTATCCAGACAATGACAATGTCATTCATAGGTTATAATGAAATTGAACAAATCGGCTTGTGATAATACCTCTTGTCCTATAGATATAAAGCTATAATTCATTATCATAGATTGGTGGCTAGTTATGATAATGTCAATATTATTGGTTTCCTATGATCATGGTAAGTTGGCTCATGATGAGAGCCCTTATCTTTCAAGCATTTAGATATTTTTGAATTACACTCTAAAAATGAAATATTAGTGGATGGGGTGGTCATATTTCTCCTTAAGATTTTTGGACGACAATCAAGGTAAAAAGATGTTAAAACTTCAAAATAGTCTTTAATTTTGAAAAATATACCTTTCATGACTGGTCAAAGGATAATGGGAACTTTTGATATTTCAAGTGATGAAATATTTACAAAATAATGGATAAAAAAGTTTTAAGAGATTATAATGAATCAATATCAAAATTAAATGTTATAATCTCCTTCTAATAACTTATACTTTAATTGATCAAACTTCATGTTATTGATGAGATATGACAATATGAGGTCAATTAGAATATTAATCACACTTATTAAACTACAAACACTGATATGTACACGTGATTATTTATATATTTACAGTTGGACATGTTTTTCAAGAAAAATATTTTTTAAGAACTAGCCCATTAACAGGAAGAGTATCACTCTTTCCTTGTAAATATTGAAGAATAAAGGTTGATGGGCCTAGTTTCTTAATTATCTGAAATCGACTGATCCATAGTCTTTGGAACTTTATGTGTTTACCTTTTTATTCATATCCTTTATCCAATTTCAGAACTAGATCACAAATTTCAAAATTTCTATTATTTACTGAACTTGCATCAAACCAAGATTTTACCACTTTTTGATGTTGAATATGAATTTGTTTTCATTTATATTTCTCTTCTTCTAGATTTACAATTTGAGACATCCTTAGCTGTAAAGAAGAGAAAGGTTGTTCTTCTATAGACTAAACTAAGGCAAATGAGGGGAAAGCTAAAGTAGGAGGTAAAATTGTGTCTTTCCCATACACTAGTTGATATGGGGAAGTTCTTAATGAAGCCTTATGTGTGATTCTATCAACCCATAGAGAAAAAATTAGAGATTTGTGCCAATTATTTTGTTTATCATCAATGATTCTCTTAATTATTATTAATAGATTCTTATTGGTAGATTATGCCAATCCATTCCCTTGTGGATAATAATTAGCTGAATATTTGAGTTTAAAAGCTCTCCTAAGAGAAAATTCAGTAATATTATTTCCAGAAAAAATAATATTTGTTATAAAAAATGATAGCATTGTGTAAGCCAAATATGGTAATTATACACTGATTAATGAATTCCATGCTATTTTCAGAGTTGACTACCTTCAAAGGAATAACTTCCACCCACCTAGTAAAGTAGTCGATAACAATTAAGATGTACTTGTGTTGTTTGGAAGAGTTTGGAACAATCTCACCTAAACATCCAAGCCCATTGTTCAAATGGTTGTTCAATGTTGACTGGTTGTAAGGGTAAGGTTGGTCTCTTCTCACTTCCTAAAGCTATTTGGAAGACTTTTCACTTTTGTACATAAGAATGTGTATATTTAAACAAAGTTGCCCAATAATATATAGCATGAAGTATTTTGTGAGCTATAGTATCTCCACAGTAATTCCCTCCAGCTGGTCCATCAGGCATTTCATGCAAGACCTTTTCAGCTTTAGGTTTCTTAAGACATATTAATAAAACAGAGTCATAATTTTTTCTTAATAAGACATTATCAATAATTTGATATTGATTAGCCTTAAGCCTCAAAAATATTTTACTTTTGTAGTTGATTTCTACTGGACCATTACCCTTTTTGAGATAATAAATTAAATCAACATATTTAGATTGAGTGTCAATGGGACATACCTCAGAAATTTAGACATTGTTACTTGAATCTTCTTCACAGAACTATCAAGAGTTCCAATTATTAACTTGAAAAAAACTTGAACTTTGACTATTTTAGATGGCTTTATTTCCAAAGCACATTATTGCAAAGTATTAACCCAATTATCCCTTTTCTCGCCTAATTATTTCTGAATAAGTAATTTCCTAACAGTTGGGAAATGAAAAATCACTTTTTTGTGTGATTTTCATATAAAAGTTCTAAAATGATTTATTGACTTAAAAAATACAAAATATTGATTTTCTACATCAGAATAATTTAACTCGGATCCTTCTAAATTAGAACTAAAGGAGGAAATATGGGCTTGAACATGTTCTTCATTTGTTTGAGTCAAAACAATTGCATAATAATTTTTAGAAGCAAAGGTATATAATAGAAATTTCTTAGAAAAATTAGAAGTTGATAATGATGGAGCATCTATAAATGATTGTTTTATTCAGATTCAAAAGAATTCTTCTCAATTTTCCCCCATTTATAGATTGCTTTCCTCTTTATCATAACCTGAAAGGGTAAAACAATTTGTGAAAAATAACGAACAAATATTTCAAAAAGAGAGGAATAACATGTTCATATTTTTTGGTAACCCAACGTTTTAGACTTCTTAAGTGAGCCCGTCTTCAGGGGTAAAGAACATTTGGCATTTACCCCTAAAGATGGACTCGCTTTAGAATTCCAAAACGTTGGGTTACTAACAACTCTGAACAGGTTATTCCTCTCTTTCTGAAATCTAATTCACTTGTATGTATTCTCTTTTTAAAAAGGAACAAAAATTTTGGAAAAAATTATTTTACCAAGAAAAGATTGCATGGATTTTTTATTGTGAGGTAGGGGGATTTCTGATATTTCTTTGATTCTTTCACGATCAATACAAATACCTTCTTTATAAACAATAAATCCTAGCATCTTACCTTCACTAAGAGAAAAGAATGAATTTTTAGGATTTAACGAGATCTGAAAATTTCTACATCTTTCAAAGATTTTTTTTATACCATGAAGATGATTAGTCCTTTTTCTTGAATAAATTGTAAGGTCATCCAAGTACACTACAAAAAATTTATTGATAAAATCTCTAAAAGCAATTTCCATTTCGCTCTGAAATGTAGCTCCTGCATTGATTAATCCAAAAGACATCTTCTGGTATGTATATGTTCTCCATTTGGTCCTGAATGTAGTTTTCATTCTATCCTCAAGATGCACAAGGATTTGGTTATAGCATGAAAAACCATCTAAAAATGACATTAGTTTTGAACCTGCAACATATTGTAAATTTGTTCCATCGGAGGCAAAGGGAAATTATCCTTTTGACAGGCTTTATTAGAATTCCTAAAATCTATGCAAATTATAATGTCTCCATTCCTTTTTTTGACTGGCACAAGATTAGAAACCCACTTGGAATGTCTGGCCGAGAAAATGATTTTGTCTTTGAGAAATTATTTAACTTGGCCTTTATTTGAGCTTATATGTTGGGGTGAGTATTCTTGTGTTTTTGTTGGATTGGTTTAACATCTAGCAGCATAGGTATGATGTGTTGAATTATAGATGTATCAAAAGTATTAAGATCATCATAATTCCAAGCAAATACATCCTTGTACCTTTTTAACAAATGGATGAAATAATATATCTCATCTGGTGTAATACCAAGGCCTAAATTTATGCTTTGAGGTTTTATATCCTAGGTTAACCAATTCAAATCTTAATGTAGAGCTTTTGATTTTGTAATTAGTTACCTCTTTAAACATATCTTTCAAATCATACAAGTCTTCCAATTTCACTACATGTTTAGGAAAATTTTTGTCTCCAGAATACTTGTTTTGTTGCCTGTCATGTTCATCCTCATCAATGAATTGATCAGAATAAGATCCTTTAGAGGTTAGAAACTAAGGATGTCATTTTATTCATTAAAAACACACCAGTTGGTTATATTATCTAGAATGGAGGAGCAAAATTTTAATTCAATCGAAAATCTATCGGGACTAAAATATTCAGGTGGAATGAGTTTAGAAGCAACATTGTCTAGAAGATCAGCAGTATAATTGTGTAATATTCGGATCGTAGTTATTTTGAATACATTGAAATGAGATGTTAGGTCTTTGATCGAATATTGGTAATTTTTTAGGTGACTAGAAACACAATGAATGTTGTTTGTAACTTCTTTGATTACAATATCTGAGTCAGCAAAAACTCTAAGATCTTTGACATCAATATTAATAGACTTAATAAAACCTTGTACCAATGCCTCATATTCACCAATTTTATTATTAAAATCAAATTTCAATATGCTTGCAAGCATATTTTTTTCACCCTCAGGATTTACGTAAATGCAACCAGCTCCTACACCATCACTATATTTTGATCCATGAAAGTGAAGAGTCCAAAATAAAGTATCACACATATTTACAAGGTTTTCTACAATAATGATACATCTTGTTGAGAAAAAAATTCAATCTCAGAAGAAAAAAATAAACAATAAAGTGATATTTATGCATTGGAAAATTACCAAAGAAAGGTTCAAGAGAATAATTTCCAAGGATGTTACTTGTGAATACTACTGGTTCATTTTATTCTTCAAAGTTAGTCACTTAATATTTCATATGTTTCTCCCTATCAATGCAGCTTTGATTGGATTTTCCATGATAGGGAAGTCACATATGTGACAAATCAGTCACAAAGTAACCATGTAGCTTTTCAGACCAGTCATTGCTTAAAATACTACCATAAAATTCGGGAATGTCTTGTTGTACTATACAACACCCCTCATTTATTATTTAAAATAAATGGGGACCCTTTAAAAAATAAATAGAGTTTAATAAACATTATTTCTTTTAGCGTTAATTTTTAAACTTTAGGAATAAAACACATGTTCCTTTCGCTTTGATTTCATTGCGCTTAGCGCAAATCGCAAATATCACAAGTTGACAAAAGTTAAAACACATATAAAATGTTGCGAATTGCAAATGGAAGTTAATTATTTATATTCTGTTTTTTACTCATATAATGTAAATCATAAGCCCCGTATGTATTTACATATTACGTACCATTATGCATGATTCCTTTATTTATTGTAGGCACCTCACTTAATTATTATTTAGCCAATGAGTGTGGTTACAATCATAATACATACATACATTATATACTTAGAGTTGTGTGTGTGTGTTTGTGTGTGTTTATTTATATTAAATATGGAACCTTGGTAGGTTCTAACACAGGGATCTGACTCTGTTTTTCCAGATTCTACCATATGGACTCTAGATTGTTCTAGACTAACAGGTCAAGGTCTATACTCATTAGAATAACCTAGCCCCACATCCTAATTAAGAGTACCATTTACTCCTCAACTTGTATGCGTTGTGAAACCAACTCCAGAAATAGAAGAAAAGAGATATCAACGCCTTAGAAATAAGCCACTTCGAGGGTCCAACCTCCAATACATTACATGAATGAACAATTCTTGGATGATTCAAATTACAAAACCTCCTTTCTATATATAGGAGTCCATGGGGCCACAATGTAGTCCTAACCGACATAACAATAATAATTTAAGGGCACAATAATAACAATATGGGGGTTACAAGGGTACAAAAATAAGAATAAAGGGGTTACACTAACAACAATAAGGGACTATACTAGTAATATAGGGACCTAACATGCCCCTCTCCTTCAAAAAAGTGTTTTTCTCAATGCTTAAGTAGCTCTGGGTGATTCTGTATAAAATTCTCATCCTCCCATGTATAATCTTTAGTGGGTAAGTTCTTCCACTTGATGAAATAATCTAAAATTGATTGATTTCGTGGCTGTCAAATTCTTGTTTCCGTGACCACTTCAGGTTCCAATATGATTTTTCCTTCCTCATCAAGTTCTTGAAATATTGTTTGAAATGGAAGATTTTCACCTATAACCTTCTTTAAGCATGGAACATGGAAAATTGGATGCACTCGTGAAGAAGTAGGAAGCTCCAATTTGTATGCCATAGTACCAATCTTTTGCAACACCTTGTAAGGAACATAGTACTTTGGTGATAATTTATTATCCTTCTTAGCTTGCTTGAGGGACATTTGTTTGTATGGTTTTAGCCGTAAAAATACCCCATCTCCTACATCAAAACTTCTATCAGTGTGATGTTGGTCTGCCTGTTGTTTCATTCGATTTTGTGCCAAATTCAAGTTGTCCTTTAAGAGTTGGAGAACTTCTTGTTGATGCTCGATGTGATCTTCCACTGCATGAACCTTCGAATTTTCTCTTAAGGATGATGTGATGGATGGTGGATGATATCCATAAAGTGCCATAAATGGGGTCATTTTTGCTGCAGTATGGAAGGAAGTGTTATACCACCATTCGGCGAGAGGTAACCACTTGACCCATTGTGTTTGTTTATCAAATACAAAAAAACGAAGATATCCTTCCAAAAATTTATTTACTATCTAAGTTTGACCATCGAATTGAGGATGATAAGATAAGCTATGAGCTAATTGGTACCCAAACAGGAAAATAACTCCGTCCAAAAATTTCCAGTAAAAAAGGGATCTCTGTCACTCACAATAAACCTTGGGTTTCCATGTAGCTCTTGAATTGTGTCTATAAATGTAGTAGCAACTGTACTTGCTTTAAATGGATGAGATAATGCACAAAAGTGTGAATACTTGGTAAGTCTATCAACTACCACCATGATGACACTCTTTCCTTCAGACTTAGGTAAAATTGTGATAAAATCCATTGAAATATCCTCCCAACGTTGACTTGGAATGGATAAAGGTTGTAGAAGACCCAGGGTCTTAATTGTCTCAACTTTATTCTACTGCAAAACCAAACATTCCGCCACAAAATTTTGGATATCAAATTTAAGGCCATCCCAAAAAAATTATTTCTTCATGCTATGGTAAGCTTTTAAAAATCTTGAGTGTCCTCCTAAAGGAGAATTGTGCAATTCCGAAAGAATCTTTTGTTTTAGTTGGGAATTCTTACAAAAATATAAGCGATCTTTGTACCATAAGGAATCATTTTTCCAACTAAATGTATCAGATTTACCAGGATCTTGCCGCAACTTTTGATTGAGTGTCCACACTTCTTCACCCTTCTTCCATTCATCTCTTGCTTCAGTTATCCAATCTGGTTAGATAATAGAAATGGCACAAAGCAATGCTTCCACCTCTTCATTCTTTCTTGAGAGTGCATCTGCAAAAACATTTAGCTTCCCTTTACTGTAGATTATTTCAAAGTCATAACCCAACATCTTTGTGACCCATTTTTGTTGCTCTTCTGAAGATATTCTTTGTTCCAAAAAGTGTTTAAGACTATCATGATCAGTTTTTACCTTGAAGTATCTTCCCATTAGGTAAGTTCTCCATTTCTTTAGTGCATGCAGTATTGCTAACATTTCATTCTCATAAATAGGTTTCTGTAAATACTTTCCTTTGATTAGATGACTTTAAAATTCAATGGGTCTTCCTTCTCACATTAAAACACACCAATTCCATTTCCTGAGGCATCACATTCCACAATAAAGGTTTTTGTGAAGTTTGGCATAGCTAAGACTAGTGCTAGGCACATTACCTCTTTAAGATGTTCAAAGGCATTAGTTGCTTCAGGAGTCCATGAAAATACATCTTTCTTCAATAATGTTGTTAGAGGTGATGTTATTCTCCCATAATTCTTAACAAACTTGTGATAATACCCTGTTAACCCGAGAAATCCTCACAACTGCTTTATGGTTTTGGGGACTTTCCATTCCTTAATGGCTTTAATTTTGTTATGGTCTACCTTAACACCCTCGTGAGATACAATATGACCCAAATATTCCAGCTCTTGTACTCCAAAGAAACATTTGGATGTTTTTGCATATAATTTTTTCTCCTGCAATAGTTTGAGCACCCTGTCAACATGTTGAACATGATCCTTCCAAGACCTGCTGTAGATTAGTATATCATCAAAAAATACTAGCACAAATTTTCTAAGGAAGCGTTTGAAAATGGAATTAATCAACCCTTGAAATGTATAAGGTGCATTCATAAGGCCAAAAGGCATGACCAAAAATTCATAATGATCCCCATGAGTTCGAAATGATGTTTTCGGAATATCTGCAGTCTTCATTATAATTTGATGATATCTTGAACGAAGATCCAACTTGGTAAAATAAATTGCTCCATGTAATTCATCAATCACAGTAATGGGAAGTTTATCTTTAATGGTGAGCTTATTGAGATCCCTATAATTAGACACATGCACCATGATCCATCCTTCTTGTGTACCAATACTACAGGAGCAGAGAAAGAACTTTGACTAGGTTGAATTATACCCGTCTCTAACATTTATGCAATCATACGTTCAATTTCTCTCTTTTGGACATAAGGATATCATGATCACAAATAGGTGGGAGTCCTTTGGGAGTTTCAAAAACCTTGGAATGATTGTCCAAGACCTTTTGGAGATCTGCAGAAATATATGATTTTGATGTTGGAACTTCTAGTGAGCATAATTGTGCAATTATGCCTCGTTGTTATTTATTTAGAAGCTTTGTCATGACATTAGATCTTATTATCTTTCTCGGCTTCCCTGCAATACCCCGTAATTCAACTTCCTTTCCTTCTAAAAAAAATTTCAAGAAAAGTTCTTGAAAATTAAAAGCTACCATCCCCAAAGATTGTAACCATTGTTATCCTAGTACAACATCAACACCTCCCATAGGAATGGAAAGAATTGGACTATTCAATACATATTCCCCCATGGTTAGCTTGATATTATGGCACTTTCTAGAGTAATTTATAGTTCCTCCATTTGCAACCATCACTTGACATTTTGGTGTTGGGTATAGGAAACAATTCAATCCCTTGGCTACCTTACAATGAATAAAATTATGGGTACTGCTGGTGAGGTAAATCCCTTCTGCGGACAGAGGCGATCCCACTAGCCCTAGAGTGGGTCTAGCCACAAACAAGACACACTATGACATCAATTCCTAGTTAAGAATGGACAAAGAATTGGTAGATCACTTACCATAGGTCCTGCATTGTTGTGTCGTCTGGAATAATGGCTACCTCCCACTCCTGATTTGACAGATCACGATTTGCTCGTTCTCACGCCTGGATACCTGCACATAAACAAGAGACGAAGATGATACACAACATACTATTTCACATTCCTAACTATCATTCAGTCGAAGAAGACTAAATCACATGCATTAAATAAACATAACACAGAGATGGAAAAAATATCATAGTTGAGTATATTAATTTAAATAAGTAAGAGTACAACTGGGCTTTGACGTTGAAATCTCCTCCAGCAGGGTTCCAGCGGAGCACATCTCACAAAGCTTGTTGGGAATTCAGACGGGGCTCTCTCTATAGGATCCTCCTTGGTTCGACCTTCTCTATAATGATTACTCAGCTACAATGTCTCTTCTCCAAGCTTAGATTCTTGGTTATATGTTCAGCTATTGTTTCAGCTAAATTATGTAAATGGATAAGGCTTTTTTATATAGAGGGAGAAGGAGAGGTTAGGATCCCTACAATCGTGGGGGGGGGGGTCCTATCCTCTTAGAATGTTCGATCAATCATTTCCTAAAGGTAGAGAACCGTGGCTTATCGAGTTTAACCACTTGAAATGAGTCATTCTTGAGGTGGTTAAAGGAAACTTGTGCCTCAAATTTGTTAAAAAAAAATTTAAAATAGGCTGGCACAGGTACAACACAGGGATAGAGCGCCAGCTAGAGCGACCTCTAGTTTATATTTTCCCCATCGACGCGAGGGATGAACTAGCTACCCGTGCCAATGCCAAAACATGGGTTTTTGGGTGCTTTCTGAGGAAATGTTCAATAGGAGAAATCATATCCTTATGCAGAAGGATGTAAAGAAAGTGTTTGCAGAGTATGACACTGCTCACAGGTCGTGGAAAAGACCCTCCAATATGTGGGGCGATGGATTGAAGGGATGGTGACAAATTGTTGTGTAGCAGATGCCCCCTAAAGCATGAGGTTTGAGAGAGAGGGAGGGGTGAAATTCTTTATGAGAACACGTTCGACCAAAACAATGCTGTTGGAAAACCTGCAAGTACGAATACAACTGATACATCTAATATATGACATGTGGCATGGGCACAGCCATCCGTAAGAGAGGATATAAACAATGAGATCCAAGGTATGGACACAACCATCTAGCAGTAGGGATAAATAAATAGACTCAGGTATGGTCGCAATCATCCAATCAAAGGAGTCATAATAAGTCATAATAATCCACAAAAACCCGCAGCCTGGATTTCATCAGAAAAAACCCAGGATCTTGCACTCCATCTTGACCCGAACATAGTACAAATTAGAGCATGTGAATATGTGAGCCGAAGTCGAACATGCAAGAAAATTGTTTGATTACCAACCAATGATGAAAGCTATTAACAGACGCGAGAGAAACCACCAATAATGACAATCGCTCTCAAGGTAAAAAAGGTACAATCCACAGCATGTGAACAGTGATCTAATGTCAAACACCCATAGATTCAGTCGATCGAAGGCCAATGATGTGGACCTTACGTCGAGTGCGAATAACCTGCCATTGAGGCATGTAGGCCCCAAGGTACCTGAAAGGTGTCTCTAGATAAACTGCCTGGATAATGAGCTGGAGTCAACAGGAAGGGACCTTGATCGAAGGTGGGCCATAATTTTTCCCACATCATCAACACAAGACAAAGGGATATGATGTTTGTGAATCAAGACCAACAGAGAATCAGAGGGAGGTTGAAAATTGTAGAGGCCAACTTCTCTTGAACATGTTGGTGGCATGACACCAGATTTGGCAGTATTTGACATCAAGGGATTTTAGGTCATGGTGACGCAGCAAAGAGCATATGAGCGGTCAAAAGAGATTACCCAAACCCATGGAGGCGAACAGACAATGAGATGAGATGTCCCTAACCCGACATGAATGCAGACAAGTGCCATGTTCAAGAGCGACATACTTCCAACATAACTACAATCTTGGTTCCATTTTTCCCCACCATTTCTAGCGAGTACCCCAATTATTTTTGGAAACAAGCTTGAAGGGGATAGCATGTGCTTGCGATGTAAGTTTTTCCTTCGGAAAAATCCAACCTAGTACATTTTGCGAGCCCTAGGAAGGAGGAAGTCGGGTAACGTCATGATGACGGAGTCCGATGTCATCAGGTTTTAACGAGTCTGACAAAGGAAGAACTCAGCATATTTTCATATTTAGAGAGTTTGAAAAGAAGGCAGAAAAGAAAACTCCAGCAGTCCCTTTTTGTAAATAGTCCCTCAGATCCGAAAAGGTGGAAAACTGTGTCTGAGAGAACCTCTTAGTCGCGACCGGCTAAGGTATTCCTTTTTCATAAATAATCTGTCTCAGCCTGAAAAAGGGGTAAACGTATACTGGGTAGATATCGTTTCGCAGCCAATTTAATGAGTTTAAAACAACAAGTGACTCGACGATCTTTTCAGTTTTAGAGAGTTAGAAAAGAGCTGAAAGGTGACTCCTGTAGTGACTTTTTCGTGTTTTTACTGAGTCCGAAAAAGTATAAAATACAACTCGTCTCTTCGTCATAACCATGCGAAAAACCTGTCACTGCACAAAAAGACGTGTGTAAAACATATTCCATGAAAATAATATGAGAATATATCGAAAAATATGTTTTAAAACCTATTTTAGGACTTTGAAAAGTTATAAAAGACCATAAAGGATAAAAAATATTTACTTTTCACTTTTTACCTCTTTGTAGAGGAACAATGACCCATTTCTCTTGCGATCTTCAGGCGACGAATGTCGACAATCCAGTGGAGCAATCTGGATT
This sequence comes from Pinus albicaulis, assembly GCA_034641835.2. NCBI lineage: Eukaryota > Viridiplantae > Streptophyta > Pinopsida > Pinales > Pinaceae > Pinus > Pinus albicaulis. The sequence goes on from CM076570.1 coordinate 170,067,535, forward strand.
CCATCTGTTTTAGGTAAGAGCCAACTTCATTGGCCATATTTTAAGCTATATTTTATTGCATTTAGTTTTCATTTGGGATCCCTTAGGGGAGGATTCGAAAAATCTAGGGCTCCGCGGTTGGCACGGGTTTCGGGCACGAACCTGGGCCAATCAACCCATTTTTACACAGGGGTCGCGGAAGCTAGTGCGACTGTTAGAAAAACAGCCGCACCAACCGTGCAACCCAAAATCCACTTTAAATACAAGAAAATGACACCAATAGTTTGAAAATTTAGACACCTGAGGGGATTTCTAATTTTCCTATGATCATTTCATGCAGGTATCAAGTGAAAAAATATGGTAATCGAGTGGAAGGAGAGAGAGCATAGTGAAGAGGATGAACAAGGAATGGAGAATAATCAATGCATGAATTCCCTCAGGAATTTTGGGCTCAAAAAATTCTTCCTAACACTGTTTCTCTGGGCTCAACCCGAATTGCTTCAGTATCTCATTAGCATTTGGGACGAAGATCAGGAGAAGTTCGTACTTCGGGACCAAGAGATTGAACTCGAAGTATTTGATGTATATTTCATCACTGGACTGTCTCGTAGGGGTACAGTCCCTATTCTGACTGGTACCCAGCCTTCCGGGGAAACCATGACAATGGTAATGAACAGGGTGTGCCCAGGGGCATGGAAAGGAATAGGGAGCGGTAAAGTGGATATTCAAGCTATGCCTGATCTAGAACTTAGAGTGGTGCTACACACTATCACGTGGGTTGCGGGATCGCAAGCACCGCATGAGGGTATGAAGGCGCAACTACTTATTGCTTCAGAGTGTATGAACCCAACCATCTTCAACTGGGTCGAGGCTGTAACCATGAACATCAAACGGCAACTCACCAAATGCAAGAAGCCCAAACTAAATCAGTTTGGGTATGGGTCAATTATGGTATCGTTCTTCTTGGAACGATTACCCATATTTCAGTGCCAAGAGGCTATAGTCCCGGATCCACCACTGAGAGAGCCACAGATGGCCCGACGGGTGGCACTGATGCCCAGAGCAGGGGGTGGCCAGCAGATGTTCTGGAGGCCATAGTTTTTTTATTGGCTCTAATGATAGCTGATTGTCATGGAGGATTGGCCCTACTCCGGCACATACTATACAGGATACCCAGACCTCCCACTCCCAGAGGGAGAGGATTGGGATGAAGAACATGGTAAGGCTCATTTTTTATTTTTATGAGTTTTATGATATTTTGGTATATATGCATGTTCTGACAGTTAATCTCATATGGATGCAGATGTTGGCCCAAAGCGTCCTGCTGGTATGTCTCCAATGGTGAGGCAAAATCCTCGTGAATTCGATCCTCAGGGTGAGGGCATTGACAAGGGGTTAGTGCAGAACCTGGAGGGAATCACCCACGGGGTCCCAAATTATGCTCGTTTTGATGATGTACCTCGAGCCTACCAGAGGCACACTGTAGGAGTGCCAAGCTATATCCACCGCTTGCTGAGTCGGTTGGTACTGGCGATGACGTGCTATCATGAGCACCATGCCAACTAGGCACTTAGGCTTTATTTTTGCACATTTTGGAGAGACATGTTATCTCATTATGTAACCGAAATAGACATATATTATTTTTTTCAGGTTTTATGATGCGCACGGCTTGTAAACAAATGATATATATATATATATATATATATATATATATATTTCTAAATGGGTCTATATACATATGATGATGTTTTTATAAATTGCGCAAATGTCTATCTAGCACAATGTTAGCTATTACATCTGTTAATGTATCCATTCGTCTTGGTATATGTTGATATGTAATGAAATCAAACTGTCTTTCAAGTAAATGAATACGCAAATACAATCTCAAAATGCATGGGTTTCGAACCGAATAATGACCATTTAGTTGAAGAACAACAAGTTGTGAATCCAACTTGACAAGCAATGCGCGTATGATTAGGTTGAATACCTCGATTAATAGTTACAAAACTGCACTATATTCAATGACATTGTTTGTGGCTAGTCCCAGACAAACACCTTGTAAGTTAATCAACTCACCAGCAGGATCATAAATTACCTAGGCTGCTGAAGACAAGTTCCTGGTATTGCGGGAAGCACCATCCGTGAAACCGACATAAGGGGAAATAGACATCTGCATAAAAAACAAGACCCAATAATCAGAAAAAGCTCACAAAGCACATCAAACCAAAGCATGCACACAAAATGAAAACAATCACCTATGTACACATATCACGCGTGAATGTTTCAAGCATAATATTTTTTTAGATACAACCCATTTTTGGGCTGCGATAAAGGACACCCTTCATAGTCAATGAGATCATAAGCCCCATTCTGTAACACACGTTTAACGATGTAGGGCCCATGCCACATGGGTTGGAATTTTCTTGCCCTTAGCTTGTCATGAGCTTGGTCATATAAAAGAATGAGATTGCCTTCGATGAAAGAACGAGGAGAAACTGATTGGTCAAAATGGGCTTTGACTTGCTTCTTCTGTGCTTCGATGACCAAGGTAGCTAAGCAACGAGTTTCACCCAATCTCTCTAAATAGAGAAGACGTTCTTATTTAGGCGAAGTATCAGGCAGTAATTCCACAACTAACTTTAGTGAAGGAATTTCACATTCAATCAAAAGCGTGGCTTCTAGACCGTATACCAATTGAAATGGGGTAAACCAGGTTGCGTTCTTGATCGATGCTTGGTAAGCCCATAGAGCTGAGAAAAACATGAGATGCCAGTTTGATTTGTGGATCCCGATAGTTCGTTGAAGCATGGTAACAAGGACCTTGTTTAGAGCTTCAACTTGGCCATTAGCTTGAGGATAGTAAGGCGTTGAGTTGTCATGACGTAGACCCAACTTAGATGTCAGCTCTGCCATCATATAATCCCGAAAATGAGAACCATGATCGATGACGATGGCTTGAGGGGCACCAAACAGAGCAATAACATGATTGAATATGAACTGTGCCGCTGTCTTACCATCCGCAGCCAGTGTAGGCATTGCTTCGGCCCATTTCATAAAATAATCTACGGCAATGATAATATAGGCATGCCCCCCAGCCAAATGAGGGTTACACGTCATAAAATATATGCCCCATTTGGAAAAAGGACCAATGGTAATGACAAGATGTAGTGGAACAGGCAACGCACGCATCTTGTGTTGCTAAATCTAGCACGCGTGGAATTTACGTACTGCAACAATGCAATCTTTAAAAATAGACGGCCAGAAGTGGCTAGCATGAAGGATTTTCTGTGTAGTGGCATAACCAGACATGTGACCACCACAGGCACCACTGTGGCAGTCATTTAAAACCTTCTCAGCTTCCTCGAGGGTTAGACATCGGTGGAGTATAGAATCAACTCCGACACGATAAAGGGTATCTCCAACGATGCGATAAGGTTGTGATTGATGCTGAATGTGACGTCGGGCATCTTTTGTTAGCTCAAACCTGAAAGTAGACGTTCGGATGTACATGATGATATCAACGTACCATGGGTCGAGGGTGCTAATCAAGAAGAGAGTTTCGTCTGAAATATGATCTTCAGAGGATGAAGGAGTAGAGTCAACTAAGAGAGAACAAATCAAATCAGCGAACAAAAGTGATTTCTTCGATTTGGCCATAGTGAACTCCAAATCAAACTCTTGGAGAATGACAATCCACTTCGATTATTTGCCCCCCAGTAACTGCCATGATAGAATATAATTCATGGGAGTACAATCAGAAATCTCAGTCACCGTGCATAAAGAATGTAATGACGAAAATGTTGGATGGCCTGGACCACAGCCAACGCTAACTTCTCAACATGTGCGTAATTCATTTCAGGGTCGAGCAGGTTTTGAGACAGGTAGTAAACGACATGTTCATTACCGTCATCATCATCTTGGACCAAAACCATGGTGATCGTACTAAAGGAAGAAGCTAGGTAGAGGGTGAAATCACGATGGTAATTCGGAGGATGCAATAGAGGAGCGTTGACAAGCAATGTCTTAAGTATATCAAAAGACTATTGAGCAATCTCATCCCAACAGAAAGGGACGTCCTGCTTTAGAAGTCATGTAAATCCTTTGTCTACCTCGGCGTAGTTTGGGATGAAACGATGTAGGAAATTGGCTTTCCCTTGGAGACTCTAGGGCTTATGTAACAAGGACGGGGAGGGGAGATTGACAATAGCCTCAACCTTAAGAGGGTCAAGGCGAATTGCGTATTTAGATACGATAAACCCTAAGAGTCTACCGGAGTCGACGCAGAAGATGCATTTATGCGGGTTGAGCCTAATATTGTAGCGTCTACAATGAAGAAATATTTGACGAAGATGTTCCGGGTGGTCTTTCCGCGCAGCTAAATGAGCCAAAAGGTTATCTAGGTATGATTGGACAATATGTCGAATACCATGAAAAGCATAGGACATCTTGCGCTGGAATGTAGCCCCAGCATTCTTCAAGCTGAACGGGCGTTTCCTATATGCGAACATTCCCCATGGGAAAATAAAAGAGGTCTTGTGTTGATCCGACAGGAGAATGTTAATCTGGTTATAGCGAGAAAAATTGTCCATAAGGGAGAAAATTTCACTTCTTGCACAATCGTCAATGATCTGGTCGATAAATGGGGTGGGATAATTATCCTTAGGACAGGCTCGATTGATATCACGATAATCAACACAAACACGAATGGTGCCCTGCTTCTTATCTACGGGAACTATATTAGAAACCCATTCAGTCAAGGGAATCGAATAAATGAAACTGCTTTAAGAAGTTTCTCAACTTCATCTTTGATAGCAGCAACTTTTCAAGGATGCACGGGACGAAGACGCTGGTGAATAAGTTTCGCACCTTGGTAGGTGGGAGTCTTGTGCACCATGATACTGGGGTCGATTCCAGTCATTTCTTCGTAAGACCAAGCAAAAACATCGTAGAATTCATAAAAGAGACTAGTGTACACTTGGACTTCCTCAGAAGAGCAAGTAACTCCCACATGGATGTTCTCGACGATCCCCAGTTTAACGGAGATGTCGATAGGCATCGTTTGAGTAATGTTCCCCAAGTTACCTTCCGCATAGACTTCATGAGTCAAAATGGGCATCTGAAGAGGTAGAGAAGGACCTTGGGCTGTGAAGTGCTCAAGACAGTTAGACATGGCCCTGAGGCAAGGCATGAACGAGGAACGATGATGCCCATCGCTCCACGGGAGATCCTCGAGAGAAATGGTTTCCATAATAGCCTCGTTGGATGGAAACACTTCTTTCAGAGGATCGGGCGAATCCGCATCACCGAGCCAGGGGGATTGAGAATACACATTGAGAGACATGCTTAAAGGAGTAGCTTCAGGAGGGGGAGAATCAGATGCAGCTGTAAGCTCACAATATTTGATATCGATGGGAATAAGTGGCATCGAATCTCAAAACGAATCAACCTGTTTAGGTGAGGGGATGATCCAAGGGTCATATGACCAAGTGACCATATTTACTTGAACGATATTTGGTGGCAGAAGGGGAAAAATACCCATGAGAGTGGGATCTTTGAAAAGACTCAGCCCTATACTGTCAGGAGGATTAGGAATTTGATCCACGTATGGCACGTTGTTCTTGGAAGATGAGGTAAAGAATGACAACTAATCAACAGTAATAATCTTTCCCTCATGTGGAAACTTCAGAAGTAGAAAGAGGGTGGATGAAATGCACATCATAGCGTGAGTCCAATTGCGACCGAGTAGAAGATTGTAGTTGAGTTTGGCATCAATGACTTCTACTTCAACGTTGACTATCTTTCCTTGTAATGTAATCGGAAAGCTAGCGAGAACACCTAACAGTTTTGATTCCCTTCCATCGAATGCCTCAAGGGAATTGGGTGATGAATTAAGGGCTGGAGAGCCAATAGCCTTCTAGCAAGTAGATGACATGGTGCAGGTAGATGCACCTTCATCCACTACGGCTCTATGGATGATGAGACCGTTGATACCGATCTGTATAACAAGCAGAATCTGGTGCGGAATTCAGGGGAAGAAATTCTCTAAATCGAAGGAGAGAAGGCTAGAATCAGCGGGATCAATCCCGCTGATCATGGATAATAACGCTTTCCGTTGAGATGGAAAACTTTGGAGCACTTCTAACGCAGACATCGTTGAAGGTGCCTGTGCCAAATCCTCAACAATACTATAATGCTGAGTAGCACGTGCATTAGGATTATAAGAAGATTTCCGGAGAACTCCTTTAGAAGGTGGTCGTATAACAGGTTCAACACTGGGCCTTTCAATTTCAAGTGGACCTGAGGCAGGTGGGGGAGGAGGACCATCAACATCCTCTTTCCCAGCTGCCTGTCGTGTTCCGGCATAATCCTTCGACCAAGTAGCGATGGAAATGGGTGCAGAACCATTCATCATGAAAAATTAAGAGCCAAACGACGCAAATGGGGGAGATTGCTCGACCATCTAGGTCTGCTGAGATGGGAAAGGTTCTTTAAGGACCGCCAGAGTTCCCTTAGCACCTTTGAGTAGTTGACTAACCTCGAATCATCTAGGAAAATCCTTAGTGTAGTGGTCCTCATTACAAATCAAACAGGGATACTTCGACTTTCATTGTGAACCATCATCAGCACGAGGTTTAGATGATTCCAATTTTGGGGCATCGGATTTGGCCTTGCCTTTTCCCTTCTTTTCCCCCTTGGAAGTATTTTCCACAGGATTGGCCTGAATGGCATTGACCTCTGTGGTTTTACTAGAATCTGGGGTAGCCTGAGGAGCAGAATTATTGGAAGAATTTGATTTTTGCTTCCCATTAGAAGACTTGTGTGAAGTCTGAGATACGGAACCAAGAACTTCGTCGACTGATGGGGTAGCTGGCACTTTAGAGGTCCCGGGATGTGGAGCTTCAGTCAAGATTTCATAAAAAATGCCTGATTGAGAGTACACTAAATCAAGGTACTGGGCACGAGCGATGGCTTGTTCCTCGGTTACACATGCCCCGATCGTGATGTCTTTCACAATCTGATTGAAAAAAAAGGTAGTGAACCAATAAGTAAGAAGATGATCAATAATCTTAAACTTGATCAAACGACGATGCTGTCTCCATTCATGAATATGGTCCGAGATATGGGTAGCTTGGTCCTGTTTCAATGATGTGAGGAGATGAGTCCCGGCTTCATAACGAACCGGCAACTGGAAATGAGTCAGGAATTCCATAGCAAGAGTATTGAAATCTTGAAATATGCCATGCGACATTTTGATAGACCACTTAGTAGCAGCTCTAGTAAGAGTGCATTGGAAGAGACGGAGCCGAATAGAGTTGTCCACCCAAGAATTGGAAGAACACCATAAATGGTATGTCATGACGTGAGCTTGGGGGTCTTCTCCAGACTTTCCCTCAAACTTGAGACAATCACCAGGAACCTACGTCGAGACCAGGGGCCAGTATGGATTATGAAGAATGGGATCATTTGTCAATTTGGACACATCTGGTAACTCCAATGTAGCAAGGAAAAGTAATTGAGGATTAAATGGCATAGCAGGTCCTCAATAAGGACCCGTACCCATACTCCATCCTGGTTGAGTATAACTCTTCCCCCATTGGTTCTGTCCTGGAGGATTCTGACCATAAGGGGTATAAGCTGGATAATTTGGTTGATATGGCAGCTAAGGACTAGGATACAGGAGTTGAAAATCGGGATACTGATTTTGATTAAATGAGGGTCCCGATTGAGCAGCATAAGGATTATACTGTGGAGTATAAGTATAGCCTGGTGGTTGAGGGTGATAAGTAGGACCTTGATATGGGTTGTAAGCCATTCGATATTAACCTTGAGGAAAATAACCACCTTGGGGTCAAACAAGCTACTGATAAGTGGGGCCCTGCTGAGCTGGATAAGTTGGGCACAATGGTTGATTTGGCTGCAGCATAGAGTAAGGCAGTGGCTAAGCAGGGTGAATAAGTTGTGCAGGTTGGCCTAGCTAAGCAGGTTGACCTGACTAATGAGGGCCACCAGGTTGCCCTAGTTGAGCGGGTTGGCCTGATGGCTGTTGGGGGCCAGGTTGTGCCTGATAAACAAGTTGACCTGGAGCAGGACCATAAGATGGCCCTAGCTGTGCAAAATTTGGATTAATCAGAAGATAAGGTTGTTGAGGTTGCACCAAAGGTTGAGATGGATGAATCTTCCCCCTAGGACCGTATGAAGGTCTGGGTTGATATACTGGCTGCCCAGCTGGTCCTTGAGGTTTCCCTGGTTAGATTACAAGCTGAGCTGGCAAAGGTTGACCTTGAGGATTGTAAGACTGCCCTTGTGGGCTGTAAAACAATCCTTGCTGGACCGAAGGTTGTCCCTGTATGGGTCATATGCATACCGTTGCTGAACTGAAGGTTGTCCCTGAAATGGTTGTCCTTGTGGGTCATGAGCATACCCCTTCTGAACTAAAGGTTGTCCCTGAAAGGGTTGTCCTTGTTGGTTAGAGAGGCACATAATGCCGGAAAGAAACTGATAAGCCTCAGGAGCACGGAAGTAAATGGGGTTTCCTTGCTCGTCATACTGAAATGGAAGTGAATAAACCAGAGTACCTTCCACTCCATAATGAGAAAAATAAGACCTATAGGTATCCTAAGTGGATTTATAAGTTTGGGAGTGCTGCTACTGAACAAGCAGCCGATACTCCTCAAACGAAAGGCCATCAGGGATTGTCGCAACAATCAAAGTTTTTACCGGAGTTGAAACTCCTAACGACTGTGCAGTGACAATCGATGCCAAAGTAGCCACACAGACAGTGGGCCTAGTGGGAATAGATGTAACAAAAGGCATCGATGACGAGACAGGTGTTGTCGGTGACATACCTGAGGATGGAAGAACTGGACCCCTTAACGGAGTATATGTTGCCATGGAGGCAATATTGGCTATAATCTGACTCAAAGACCTATATCCAGCTGGAAGCGACACCGATGGTGAAGATTGAGCAGGTTTTATTTGGATGTCTTCTTTGAAGAGATGGTATTGTTCATGTGAAATTGGAATGCCCTCAGTGCCACTAGGACCAGATGAATCCATGTCTGAATCCACTGTAAGATCTTGCAAAAGAGTACGAGGGCTAGGAGGTATGATAGCAGCCAAAAACAGTGATCTCGATGTAAGAGGGGGGGAATTTCCCCAACTACAAATGCAAACCAAGCAGTTGAAAGAGGCCAATGGAACTCAACTGGTTCCCCAAAGGGATACTCAGACGGGATTACAGGCTGTTGAAGCTCAGCAGACCCAGAGATCTGTGAAGTTTCAAATGAATCGTCCGAGAAAGGACTGCCAGTAGATGAAACTGATGGTTCCACCACTGTGACTATAGCACACCAGAAAAGGGAAAAATACTGAAAATGAAGACACTTGGATCAAAACCAGGGCGAAAAAAAAATACAGGCCAAGTAATCAATCTTTAATGGGTGCGTAATCATAGGTAGTTTATTTTACCACAGTGAAACAAAATTTTGTTGTTTCATGTTTTAAGAGTCAAGAAACAGTCAAATATGACTCTAGTCTCTTTCAATTTTAAGCGAGCGTGAAAGGGAAAGTGCTCGATGATCTTTTCAAGTTTATGGAGTGAGTAAAGATCGAAAATGACTGCTCAAGTAGTCTAGGTAAAAGGGTGTACCAAGTTCCCATGAACTGCCATATACACCTTGGTTATAAAATGAAAGAAGAATCAACCAAGGACTTGACGTATGTGCAGGTAGTCTCCCCAAATGTTGTGTTCGGTGTATCACAATTACAAGGCGACAGACTAAGCTTCCTACGGATACAAGGATTGCAACCTATAGAGGTCTCCCTTTATATACTCGACGGTATGGGGAGCAGAAGTCCGTACTAGTGCTGTCTGAAGCCAGCTGGAGAGCGACAACTGCTACATTTTAAGATGACAGAACACCTCTCTAACTTAGACCACTAAATGTTCCATTAAGTTTCAATGTTGCCTTAGGTTAATTGAATAAATTTTAAGTTGATATTGTATTTATGTTTCAATTCCAAGGTCCTACCGAATGTTGGATCTCACAAATCCCTAAATGCAAGCTACATGCCATAAAATACCATTTTGTTCAATGAAGAGATATCTATGAGCAGGTTAGGAATTTCAAGCGATAGAAAATAATGAAAGCACATAGAAGTATTCACTACAGAACCTGATGCAAACTAATGAGAATGAAAAATCTTTCTAGAATGCTGAATGCTAGTTATGCAAAATATTTTTCAATTCTACAATGCAAACAAAAAATGCAAGCACAAATTTTTTTTTTTTTTCAATGTAATAGAGAAAACATCTCACTAAATAACATGAAAAATGAATCCTCACACTAGTTCGAGAATGCCAATGCAAGAGTTGAAACAAAGTAATTCAAACAACTCAAAAGCAAACAAGACAAGAACTAAAACCAATGTCACAATCTCTCAAATCGAAGAAATATGTCAAAACAGACCCATACAAGCAATGTGAGCTATGCCTGGAGTGATAGGAAGCAAAACTGAATGAAACAGACAAGACTCACTCAAGACTCATTTCACCAAAGCAACCAATCAAAACGGATCTAGGGAGATGAATGCAATCAAGCAAATAACAAAGGTGACCGCGAAATAAGAGACCTAAACTCCAATAGGAGGCTCAACATACCAAAGCACTAGAAAGCCCTAAAGCCAGGATGCTGAAAGAAATGGAAAAAAAACGGAAGGGAGAAGGCTGATCACAGTCACAAACAAACCCAAACCACTCAAAACAAGTGAAGAAAACACCCAGAGACACCACGATGGACAAAAAATCCCAAAACAAGGAAAACCCTAACACCTACAGGAAGTGGCGTGACTGTCTAGCTATAATCTGTGCTAGACAGGAGATGGCGAGGGTGATAAACTGGAAACTCATGCCAGTGGGCACAACTATCAGGCTGGAAATCATGCCAATCAAGCCACCCTTTAAAAGATGAAAATTTCGAAAAACAGAGGTCAAAACTGATCCTCTGGGGTTGAACAGGGGCCTAAGACTCAGCGAAAGAATCCAGAAATTGTAAGCTAAGCAAGCAAAGACCAAGAAGAATATCTAATAGAAAAAATACAAACTCGCACTGATCCCTAGTGGAGTTGCCAATTTGTTGGTGAGGTAAATCTGCTTTGCAGATAGAGGCGATCCCACTAGCCCTAGAGTGGGTCTAGCCGCAAAGAAGACATGCTATGACATCAATTCCTAGTTAATAATGGACAAAGACTTGGTAGATCACTTACCGTAGGTCTTGTGCTGTTGTCTCATCTGGAAGAATGGCTACCAACCACTCCTAATTTGACAGATCATGATCCACTCATTCTCACGCCCGGATACCTACACATACACAAGAGATGAAGATGATACACAACAAAATATTTCGCATTCCTAACTATCAGTCAATCGAAGAATACTAAATCACATGCGTTAAATAAACATAACACAGAGATGGAAACAATATCATAGTCGAGTATATTAATTTAAAGAAGGAAGAATACAACCGAGCTTTGACGTTGTGATCTCCTCCAACAGGGTTCCAACGGAGCACGTCTCACAAAGCTTGTTGCAATTCAGATGGGGCTCTCTCTATGGGATCCTCCTTGGTTCGACCTTCTCTATAACGATTACTCAGCTATAATGTCTCTTCTCCAAGATCAACTTCTTGGCTATATGTTCAGCTATTGTTTCAGCTAGATTGTGTAAAGGGATAAGGCTTGTTTATATAGAGGGATAAGGAGAGGTTAGGATCCCTACAATCATGGGGGGAAGTCCTATCCTCTTAGAATGTTCCATCAACCATTTCCTAAAGGTAGAGATCCGTGGCTTATCAAGTTTAACCACTTACAGTGAGTCATTCTTGAGGTGGTTAAAGGAAACTTCTACCTCCAATTTGTTAAAAACCACTCATAAATAGGCTGTCATGGGTACAACATAAGGACAGAGTGCCAGCTGGTGCGACCTCTAGTGTATCTATTCCCCATCAATGCGAGGGATGAACTGGCTACCCGCACTAATGCCAAAACATGGGGTTTTGGGTGCTTTCTGAGGAAATGTTCAACAGGAGAAATCATATCCTTATTCAGAAGGATGCAAAGAAAGTGTTTGCAGAGTATGACACTGCGCACAAGTCATGGAAAATACCCTCCAATATGCGGAGTGAGGGATTGCAAGGACGGTGACAAATTGCTGTGTAACAGGTACTACCTAAATCAATCAACACTATTACTTTTTTCTTCTTGATATGTCCTTCTATCTTGAGAGTTTGAGGAGTGGTAATTCCTGCAAATGCATTACATGATATGGTCAGACACATTTATTCCTCTTCTAGGGTTGGTTCCTGGTGTATATCCTCTTCTTGTTCATTTTCTTCTTCCTCTTCACAATCTATGTAAAACAATTTATTCTCAGCACACTTATGACCTTTAGTGTATTTGCTATCACAATTGTAGCAAAGCCCTTTTGCTCTTTTTTCTTCCAATTGTTGTGGTGTCAACCTTGTAGGTTGTTGAAATCTAGGAGTAGCAACACTTCCCTCTTTATATAAGTGAGTGGTAGGCTTCCTTGTCGCCATATTTTTACATTAAATTTTTCTTGCCAACCTGAATGCCTTCTCCAATGAATCAGGTTCCAAAACGTGAATTTCATGTTGGATGTTATCCTTTAAAGTACCTATGAAGAGATTAATTTTTTGTTCCTCTAGAATATGAGTTACCCTTATATTCAATTTTTGGAAGTCCTCAATGTTCTCCCCCACTAAACCCTTTTGTTTGAGATTTATCAATTTTATTTTTTTTTCTCAATAAGACTAATTCTATTAAGAGAAAATAATATAGTACAATCAGAGCTTGCAAAAAGCAAAGCAAAGAAGCAAGGGGCCGGCAATGAAATATTATCAACCTCGGACCCCAAAAGTAACCATGGACTGAACAAAAGAAAACAAGGATAACATAAAAAGGAGAGCGAAACAAAGGAAGCTACCCAGAGTGGGCAGAGACTTCTAGACGAACTTTTTTCCCTTTCTTTTTAATGACTTTGACCCATCCATTATGATTTGGCTGGGCAGGAACCAATTGTAGATTATTTTGCACTGTAGAGGGAGTCTCCTTGTCTGAATCGGAGGAAGAAGACTCATGCAAACGTTTCTGTGGGATCGGAGGTGCAGAGGGATCCTCAGGGCTGGCCGAGGGCGAGACCTGCGGGTGCACATCTTTCTCTCCTTCCTCTTCCAATTCTTCCTCATCCGAGCTAGAGGACGCTAGATCATTCATGTGAGGAGGATCGCATGGTTTCCAGCTCTTGGATTTCGGTTTGCTATTGGTTTTCTTTTTTCTGTCGGGGAAGCTGGAGCATGTGTTCTGTAGGTGCCCCGTCTGATGACAATGTCTACACCGGAATGCAGTGTTCTCATAATCCAAGGTTTGTGTCCAGTGAAAGTCCCCAATTTTGAGGTTGATCTGATCAGGCAGTCCTTTGCTTAAATCTATTTCCGCACAAATTCTGCCATAGGTATAGATTCCTTTGTCCCCTCGAGAGGTATCTGTAGCCAGGAAGCGGCCCAAGGCATTTCCAATCCCTTGGAAAACCGAGACGTGCCAGAGATGAGCCGGAAGGTTTGGAAGACGGACCCAGATGGGAAGCTTGGTGACAACTGCTGAAGAGGGGTTGAAATCTGGGAACCAAGGAGTGAGGAATAGTCCGGCTGCTCCCCAGAACCATGGGCCTCCTATTAAGGCTTTCTGATAATCTTCGCTGAATGCAAACATTACTATGAAGAAACCCTTTGAACAAAGGAAGACTTGGCAGGTGTCTGTCCAATTAGCGTGGATCCATTGATATAGATCTGTTGTTCGAGGCCAAAGGCCATTGAACCTGCAGATGATGGCAGACTCTGCATACATCTGAATTTGTTCGTCCAGCGATGGATTGGAGATTTCAATAGAGGGGACTTCCTCCATTTTGTCCACAAGGAAAGGCTTGGGAGCCTCAGCTGAAGTAGCAGATTTCTTGGGCGGTTGTGCATGAACCGCATCCTTATAGGAGAAGGCGGGAGTGGAGGATGGCTGCCCAGGTGCTCCGCCTCTAAGTCTCAGGGAAAGCACAATCGAAGCATCCCTATTAATGCTGTAATCAGAGAGGGGGAAAGGGTTTTCAAGTTGTTTACCTTTGTGAAGCAACCTTTGGAGCTCCGATGGAATCCCCAATCTGCGTTCGAGATTGTTTAAGAGATCTTGCACTAAATCCATAGCTTGCACCCAATGCAACATGGTTCTGCCAGATAGAAGCGTGATCTGGATCTGGAAAGAAGAGAGGTGATTGGCCATAAGAGCAGCCGGTTGAATATCGAAACCCTCCTGCGGCAACCTCCTATCCGGTTTGCCTTGCTTCTTCGAAAGGCTGATACTGAATCTTTGCAAGGGAGGATCCAGGCTGTTACAGAAAGAAGCTGGAGCGATTTCAGAAGATCTGCAAGGCTGCATAGCCAATCCCTGACCAGAGCCGTATAAAATCTGCCCTTGGACGCGGCAGAGGAGGCCAGCATCAGGAATAGTTCTGTAAAATAAACAGTGGAGTGCACAATGTCTACGGCCAAGTGATGAGGAGGCTAGGTAGCACAGCCAATCCATCATGCCACAAAACGGCAGCCGTGAGACAGTAAGTCGAGCATTCCCATCCTTCAGAATTCTGCGTAGAGCTTGTGAGATAGCGACCAGGAGGGCCGCGGACTTGTTGGTGCCGTGGGAGACTGAATGATCGCCGGGAGACCAGTAGCGGGTTTCCACGAGGGGCTTCCAAGGGAGCATGGGTGTCGGGGCGATAGTCTCAGCAGTGTTAGACGAGATCAGAGAAATCAAGGCGCCGTCAGAGGAGCATGTTGCAGAAACCCTAAGAGCCATCGCTGCTCTTCGTTCAGCGGCAGAGTTCGGTAATGTTGGCCAAGTGCAATCTTGAGATTTATCAATTGACTAAAGAAGGTGTTGCTCTTTGTATCCTCATAATGTGCTATCATTTCCTCCGAAAAATTGACCAAGTGACAATTTTTTTATGGGAGCAAATCCATCGATACCATACAAATGTATTTTGTTCTAAATGTAAAGTTGCAATGCGTACCTTTTGTATGATTTGCACATTATTGAGATCAAAATATTGCTCCATCTGTAGTATCCATGTTACAGGATCCTTTACATCAAACTTCCTCATATCCATTTTTGGAATATGGTGGTTCTTCCCACCGACATTAGAGTTTATGAAATCACAATTACCATTTATTTTGTTCTCATCATGAGTTTCCTCTACTATCTTTTCACCATTAGGAAACTTTTTTTGTATCAACTTTGTCAAACCTTCCATGTCTGCTTTTATATCATTCTTCATGTTTTCCATCTTAGCTTCCATGTAATCCATCTTAGATTCCATGTCACCTTTCAAGAAATCCATCTTAGCTTCCATGCCATTCTTCAAACCATCCATCTTAGATTCCATGCATTTCTTCAAAACTTCCATGTCGTTTTTTGTTTCTCTTTGCGAGAGTGAAATTTGTTGCACTTGCTCTTATAATTTTGATATGCCATGTTGCCATTCTTTGTCTTCATAAGTCATAGTAGAGCCTTCTAAGGGATTAATTGGTGTTTAATTCCTTTTATGAGCCATTTGAGAATCCAATACTGATATCTATTCTATAATATTCCCTTGGAATCAATTCAACTTGATTCTTCAAACAAGACTTATGCAATTCGGAAAAAAAATACACACCTTTTACTTGCTTTTGAGGAGCTCAATATTGAAATTGACTTATCTCTCTAATTGCAGATCCTCAATATTTGAAATTCAGCCCTGTAGTAGTCATCTAAAGCTTCTTTGAAATTCCACAGGTCTGACTTGATTTGTATTCTTCAAGGAAAAGTTATGTCCAATCTCCCATAATTACCTAATTATGGATTGGTTCAGTAGAGCGAACTTGTATGACTTGCCACATGTTACTTTTTGCTCCTTTGTATGTAAAATTTATAGACAGGAAACTACAATTTGTGTACTTCCAGTCACTTTTTAGAGAATTCCAATCTGATGCTCAGAGAGTGAGTTATAAATATTTTCCCACGATCACCTCTTTGAGATGAAATTCGGGAGCCTGAAACAAACCTAACTTCCACAAATCATATCTCCAAAAATATTACGAACCAAGCTCTAAAATTTTGTGATGATGTTCCTCAGGCTTTCAGCTTCTAGCTCTAAAAATTTCAACTTCTGAACCTTCATAGAAAAAACGTTATAGCGAAAATTCCGCGATGACTTGTTTAAGTGAAATTCAAGAGCCTACAAACAGACCTAACTCACACAGATCATATCTCTAAAAATATTGAGAAACAAGCTCTAAAATTTTGCAACGATGTTCCTCAGGATTTTTAATTTGCACTCTAAAAATTTCACCTTCTGAACCCTAGTAGAAAAAAAGTTACTTCGAAAATGCCACGATGACCTATTTGGAGGAGTGAAACCCTAGAATCCCAAGCTCTGATACCAAATGTTGTGAAACCAGTTCCAAAAATAGAAGACAAGAGATATCAACACCTTATAAATAAGCCACTTCGAGGGGGCAACCTCCAATACATTACATGAATGAAAAATTCTTGGATGATTCAAATTACAAAACCTCCTTTCTATATATAGGAGTCCATGGGGCCACAATGTAATCCTAGCCGACCTAACAATAATAATTTAAGGGCACAATAATAACAATATGGGGGTTACAAGGGTACAATAATAACAATAAGGGGGTTACACTAACAACAATAAGGGACTATACTAGCAATATAGGGACCTAATAGTATGCCATATTAAATGACTCCTAGTTCGCAACAGAAATGGTTCATAACACATCTTAATCTTCCATCGATAAATTAATGAACACAAAAAGAAAAGTTATTTTCTAACATCATCATATCACATTAAAAAAACACTTATCTGTGTCAATTTTTTTTTTTTTTTTTTTTTTTTTTTATACAGTGGGATTGGCAACTAGGGCAGCCTCGCGACTCGCGTTACATGGGGTTGATTCTGACCGCTACCACTATAAACACTAAGAACATGCACCTGCCCCTCTCCACACATTCCATTTTAGTCTGGGGGGATTTGAACTCGTGACCTCCTGTACGGAGCTCGCTTTACAAACGAACTTCACCGCATTTCAATTACCAACTCGCCTACCCCCGTGGGGCTCTTATATGTGTCAATTTAGTTTGGCTACCACAAAACTAATTAGCAAAATAGACTTCTCGAGTGAACATTGAGTCTAGGTAAACTGTAACATTACTCCCCCCAAGGAAGTTTTCTTCTAGAATAGTTCTTTAGATAGGCACCAAATCAGGCCCACCTAAAACTTCCTGAGCACACCAGGCCTATCTAGGTTTATTACAGATATTATAAGTCTAACATGGATGTCCACTAGCCAACCAACTTAAGAACCCCTTTCTTTGGTAGCGTCATTCCCGTCCTCAACATTGTCCTGTATGAGGAATCAACTTCATTTCCTCTCTTGGATCTCCTCATCTAGTTCCAAGTTACTAGTTTTCCTTAGGATTATTCCCTCTCACCCTCTTGGCCCCCTATTCCATAGCAGAGATAATTTCTCTCTAGGGAGAGGATTAATTGTCTCATAACTATATTAAAGCAAGAATCTCACTTAACATATTTTCTCTTTAGTAATTTTTGATAAACCATAACCATTTTCGATTAATCAAATTAAACAAATAAACATAAATGTTTATTTTCTATCCATTTTAGGAAGTTTGCCCAATTAATTTTGTAAAAGTAAATCAAACACTTACTCTTTACTAAGGGGTATTACATCTTCCCCCTCTCAATGGAAACATCGTCCTTTATGTTTCCTTGGCCCTTGAAGTAGGCTAGTATGTGCCTTGTGCACAAAATCTTCATCTTCCAAGGTTGTCTCTTCTAGCGTATTTGCTTGATTTTTGTAGCATAATTTTCTTGATCAAGGATGCGTAGAGGTTCAACTGGGAATACTCCATTTGGTTCATCCTACATCCATAATCATTGCGACTCTCATTAGTTTCTATCAATAATTATTGAAGCATATATATATATATAGTATATTAGTTTTTCATGTACCACATAAGCGTCACCAATATGCATCACAACCCAGCAAGGGTTAGCAACCTGCACTAAATAAGGATCAGTGGTGCTATTATAAGCTCATCAACGATAATTATTTTCTTTTTTTCTTTTACTTTTTTTAATATAATTTTTATGACAACAACAAGGGCCCCATCATATGCTTCCACTATAAATTTTAGATCATGGAGGTGACAGTTCCATCTACATTACTAGCTTAATAATAATAATAATACTTCAAAAAAATTTATTGTTCTTATCCTTTATGAGAGATTTCCACCAATGCATCATCATGCTAAGTAGAACTACTATGCCTCTACCTTAATTCAAATATTACATATGAATTTTTCATGCATGAGTGGAGTTTAGAATAAATTCGTCCTTTTTTCCTATTCAAGGTGGTTTTATAGTTTTTTACTTATATCCGGGTACCTTACTTAGGATAAACTTGGGATATTTTGTTATTTCCTTCTAGTTCCAGAAAAAAGTCCATTTGTGACATTCCTTACTTTTGGTTCTTTTTTTATACCGTATCATAGGTTGTTCTTTTGTTATAAATTATATGGAATCTTGATTTTGTGAACAATTATGGGACTCCCCCTCACTTTCTCTCGTGTGTGTGTTAACTATATCATAATTACTATGTTACTCTAGCATAATTATTTTCTTATGTATCAGATCATAACATGTTATTTACCTTAAATTAGAATACTATTTTAACACACTTGACTTATAAGGTCGTGAGGAATTATTACAGACAACAATTTTATACAAAATGTAAATAACTAATCATCACATTATGCCATGCATCCGATAATCATACTTGTTATCATCATCTCCTTTTCTTCATAAGAAAATTTCCTTACCTTATCCCATGATGTTTCACCATCAATGATCTTTCCTTTAGACAATATCACAATTTATAATATTAAATACATCACAACACAACATTTCCAAGATTCGAGTGAATTTACTATTATCATTGTCCCTTACTTGAGTGGACCCACATATGTCCACGTTAGATATTTGATGATTGTTTCATCTCTTGACTATGGTTTTATAATTCATTTTTTTTATTTAACATCCTTCTATTCTTTCCCATTAAACCCTCGAGATCTAATACTCAAGGTACTATAAAAGAAAGAACTATTAAAATTTCAAGGCACAACTTGTAGTGATACAAGCATTCTTAAAATCAACAAAATCGAGAATTATATTCCTCAATCTTATGGCCATACTTTTTTGACATGCCTCACTTATGGATTTCTCTCAATTTCTACTTGGGGTTTTTCATCCCTCTCTATGGGGTCTTCCCCCCTAGAATCTTCGTGCTTGTTAGATGTATTACCACATCATGTTAGTGTGGTTATCTTGGCATAGTGATTTTGTAAGAATGAAAACATTTTACACAACTTCTTTTATGTCTGTAAAAGTCATATCGAAGTTCTTTGAGGTTCTTATCTGGGGTACCATCACATGACCAAAGGAATACAATATTCTTGCATATAATTTTTTTATTATAATTATCATTATTTTTTTTTACAAGGTTATGTGCCACATTTCTTTGGTCACCTAGCTCGGCTACCCATTGGTTTCTATTCACATTTTTTTATATCCCACCCCATTCCTTAAGTCATGTTAAGGCAATAATCTCCTCAGAGTATTACACATTCGTTGTTGGATGCATATAACATACATACATATATACATATTCCTATGTTTTATTTTTCATCTTAATATATCTTCCATAAGGAAAACTTCATATCAAAAAGACCATATTAATAGTTTCCCCTCGTAGTTTATGACGGTGTCATTTTTAGTTATTATATATATATATATACAACTGTTATATGCCATAATATCCTACTATACACAAGAAACTTTGAAACAATATGAAATGATATATTTTTAGGTACAATACTCCATGCTAACTATGTGTACCAATTATCTACTATTATAATCAGTACTTCGGTGGCTCCCCACATAAAGGGGCTCTCCAATGATTCATTAATTCTCTTTGCGGATATTTATTTTATTTTGTTTTTTTTTATTTTTTTATTTTTTTTTATCTGTCATAAAATCCAAGCTTACTGCTGCTAGTGAGTTATTATTACATGGAACTTGTTTATACCTGATAATGTTAGAATATATGTTTTTATTCATTATTTTTATCACTATTTACGTTTCCATTTCACTTGCTAGTGCTTGATTTGGTGAAAAGGGTTACCACCATTCCTACCAACCACCCAATATAACCCCAATGGCCCAATTTGTTTTCCCACTTAATTTCGACAAAGGTATCATTAAGTATCTCCTTCATTCATTATTTGAGTAATATTCTTAGTCTCCATCCAATCCATGTTCCAGGAGGTAGTTTATAGTAATCAAGTAATTAATTTCCCAATGTGTTCGACATAATAAATTAAATGTTCCTTATAAACTATGTGCTGAAACATAATTTTTTTACAATTTAACGAGAGAATATCTACTATAATAGATAAGCATCATGCAGATAAACTTTAACTTTCTAGGGCGATTTTATATGGAACACCCTGCCTTCCCTCTTAACATATCAATCTGATATTTCTATTTTTTTAATGGTTTGGAACTTGATGTTTTACTTCATTTACACTCGTATGTACCTCCTATTTTTCTTAGCCACATACTTCCTTAATGTCACAAATCATAAAATTCTCTATATTCTCTATCCCCCAATCATGGATACGATTTAATAATTAACATGTGTCAATGTTTAGGTTGTTCACACAAATATCTACCCTCCTAGGTACCCAATATATCAGTTTTTATAGTTAAGGATACCCCAACGATAACTTAATTAGTATTTTTTAATCCTAACTTTAATAACATTTTTTAATTTTTCAATGTAATTATGACATGATTATTCACTTATTATTTCCATGGCTTGACAAAAAAATATATTCTATTTTTTCATTTATGGTTCATGGCTAGCTCTTACACTATGAATCAGAACATAGATTGTTACCATTTTCCCTTAATTAGGTCATGATATTAAACCCTTCAACACTTATACCACTTGTAAAAACTCCCAACAAAATAATAAGTTACATTAATTACGTGGGATAACATATTCTTATTAGAACAATTTCACTTTGCTTCTTCTTTTAAAGGTCATTGAATCTTGTTTGCATTAAATTACTTTATTTGGTGATTATTGTATCCTACATTCCCTTATTTAGCTATCCAACTACTATAACATGTGTTCGATTGCAGCGGATATATATATAATTTCGCTCTTTAATATTAATCACACTGGGAACGTTGTAAACTCATAACCTCCTAAGCATAATTACATCGGTGATGGTAGTTTTTGTTTTTATGTTTCGATATAGACAATACTCAATTCATAATGTATTACATTAATAAATAATGAATATATCGAGAATCAAATTTACTTTGATCTCAAGATGTGTCTTATATACGGAAGTATATGTGTCATTAGATCTATTGCAAAATTAAGCTGGAGTTATGATTGATGGTAGAGAGTGTGCAGGTTTGTTTTGGAAACTAACTCACCTCTATCGCGCTCTCTCTCTGATTTCATTCCTCCCCTCACCAGCTTCCGACAAAGCTCTGAAAAAATTAATGCACATGGGTTATTTTCCATTAATACTTGATAAATTTTACCTTAAGGTGGGAATATTTGCTAACCCATCCTACCATTGCTAGATACGATAAGTCATCATTTTTTTTAAACCTCATTTCCTATAGT
Organism: Pinus albicaulis; assembly: GCA_034641835.2. Classification (NCBI taxonomy): domain Eukaryota; kingdom Viridiplantae; phylum Streptophyta; class Pinopsida; order Pinales; family Pinaceae; genus Pinus; species Pinus albicaulis. Next base: position 170,089,416 of record CM076570.1, read on the forward strand.
GATTATGTTGCTTCCGCAAAAATTATTATTTTTCTTCTACAAAAATATTATGTTCCAATAGATGTTGATTTTAATTTGTACAACCCACCAGAACAAGTTTTTCTCTTTCTTGAAACAATTTGGTTGACTTGGTTCTAGATATTTATGAGATGACGAGCCACCGCAACATTGGGTTTTTAGCAACTTTCTTAGCGAAGGTTAGCTTTACAGCTATCATACTTGACTTATTGAAAGTATTATCACTGAAGGTTTGTTCCTTAAAGTTATTTCTTACTCTCAAATATGTTTTCATTCCCAGATGGTATTCTCTTGTATACAAGAATTTGTTTTTGGGAATTTAAAGCCTTTTTCCTATCTTTCACAATTTTCTTTCTTACCTTTCAAGCCCTAATGAAACTATCAGGATTTGTTGTGAGGGTTTCCTCTATCTAGAGTGGGTCTTATTTCCCATTTTTCAACTACAAAGGATAAGTCTAATTTTGTATTTAACTAGTTATGCTTGAATTCTTCTAAGGGTTTCATCCCTAACTGTAGGTCTATGCCTCCATTCCTACGTTTAATAGGGTTTTTCATTACCCGTAGAGTGTCTTAAGGGCTAATTACAGGTACTTATAATATGCATTTCCCCTTTCTTTATCCTCTGGTTAAATTGCATAAGATTTCCTTGTCTCCTAACTCTTTTCCTTGGTTTTTTACACAATTATCCATTTTGTGCCTTACCAGGGCCAAGCGTTATCAAATTCCACAGGCTATAAACAGGTTCTTCTAACCCTGTGAATTTTCATCTCTGTACAGAACAATTTCCAATGACGTTTCCCTCTAAGAGCTATGAGTAGAGTTATCCAAGCAAGTAAAATTACCATTTGACTAGGTCATTGGCCTTGTTCCATGTATTTAGTTTTAATGTCTCTAGAACTTTACCCATGGTTTCATGATTACATACTTCTCATTTGGTGCACTTGTAATTTTTTTTAAAAATGCTTCACCTAATAGCATGCTGCCAATGGTATATTATGTAATTAAAAGAATGGCGTTAAATTTTACATGGGTTTATTGTTACTTCAAACCCTTGACAAAATTGCACTCTCAGAAATTAATATATGGTTGAAAATTCTTAGTCTGCAATTATGGATTGTATTTTCTGTCAAGAGCATGCTTGTTTTCTATGTATTGCTTACGAATTTCTTTTTCAAATAATAAGTTTTAATGGGAGTGGTAGTTAATTACTTATATTCTGGTTTTTTACTCATATAATGTAAATCAGAAACCTCGTATGTATTTACATATTACACCTTTATGCATGGTTCCTCTGTTTATTTTAGCCTCCTCACTTCATTATTATTTAGCTAGTGAGTGTGGTTATAGTCATACTACATACCTACATTATATATATATATATATATATATATATATATATATAATCACATATACTTATATTAAATCTGGAACATTGGTGGGTTCCAACCCAAGGACCTGCCTCTGTTTTTCCAAATTCTACCATATGGTCTTTGGACTATTCCAGACTAATAGGTCAAGGCATGTACTCGTTGGAATAACCTAGCCCCACATCCTAGTTAAGATTACCATTTACTCCTCAACTTTTATTCCATCTTAAATAACTCCTAGTTCGCAACAAAAATGGTTCATAACACATCTTAACCATCCATCAATAAATTAACAAACACAGAAAGAATAGTTCCTATGCTAATATAATTACATAAAAGTAACAAAACACTTATCTGTGTTAATTTGATTAGGATACCACAAAATTACTAAGGGGAATAGACTGCTCCACCTGACCATCGAGTCCAAGTAGCCTTTACCAGTACTCCCCACTAGCCAGTTTTCTTCCAGAATAGTTCTTTAGATAGGGGAATGTTGAACCCTTAGTTAAACTGAGAGGGGGGGGGTGAATCAGTTTAACATATTCATGGACTTTTGCAACTTTTCATTAAAACTTATTTACACTTTCATTTCATGTCCAACTTAAAATATGAGTAATCTTAGAAATTGAGCACCAAGTATTAATCTGATATAACAATAAACTTAATATGAGAGCAGCAGGTATTAAGAAGATGATATAAATCAGATCAACACATAAACATCATGCACAGAGACACCAGATATAAGTGGAAACCCATAAAGGGGGAAAACCACATCTTATTATTGTTGTGATGCAAAGGCAGGCTCCAACTCCCTCTCACCACTGTTTTTCTGTAGGCACCAACCTACAGGAGGCTCCAACCTCAGTCAGCTACAATTGACAGCTATAAAGCTGCAACTTGATAGGGAAGCTCCAACTTCCTCAATTTATCAAACTGAATGTTTGCTGATTTACCTCAGATATTAGCTCTGTTCTGTAGCATCTCTTTCTGCTCTGCTTCTCTTAATATTCTCTGTCTCAATCTTCTATACTCTGCATTCTCTATACTTCTCTCTCTCTTTTCCACTCTTCATATCAATGTGATATTATATATATAGAGTTCATCACATGACTCTTTACATTCCTCGGGGAATTTGAAGTGAATAGTCCTGACCTTTTGACTTCTGTCTTCTCATTCCTTTATCCAACTCAATTTAAAATTATAATAATATGTACAAAATTTCATGCTACAGTGGGATTTTTCTTTTCCTTAGGATACTTGCCTTTGCATCACAAACAATAAAAAATTAATTACAACATTTACATTCACATTTTTAATTACATATTTCAATTTCACTCAGCTCCTTTACTGGATTTGTCTTTTCCTGCTGCTGTTAAGAACTTGTTCTGTAGACTCTTTGTTCATTGTCATCTGCATATTCCACCTGTTCACTTCATTCCTGTATTTATTCTTGTTCAATGTACTTTGTGCACCTGCTGCATATATAACTGCTTTTTAATATAACAGCTGATTTTAAATCTGGGCAAACTCTCTAGGTTCTAATCTCTTGGGCTGGCACTTTAATCAACTGTGGAGGCTTTTTATACTCACGATTATAAAACCCATAAAATACATAATATGCTCATGTAATAAACCCAATTAATGTTTTAATACAACTTCGGAGCAATATTACAGCCCACTATATTAAATATCAGCGTAGTATATATCTCAGCATATATATATTTCCCACTAAATGTGAGGACCCATGTATTCACTTCAACGTATGCCCATCTCCGAGTCAAGCATTAACAATTATTAATAGTCCTTGGCTTTTGTTTAGTGCCCGATCGTAAGTAGGGTCAAGGTTTTATAACCTTTATAACATCAAACTATATTACATTCCCATATATTTCATAAAGTGTTGACTTCACAAGCGCAACCATATGGTCTTAATCTTCGTATGTCCGAGTTGCAATATTTAAATAAAATACCTTGAACTATATCCAAACTTTTTGGATATATTAAACCATTCCTTTTTAAATTCCGCGGGGGATAATGACTAACCTTTGCCACCATATACGAGGCCTCTGGAATGACATTCTCGACCTTCGCCCATGTAATATTATAACCAAAGTTTAATAACCATTTACCCTTCATTTGTGTACAATACTCGGGCCCACTTCGCGACGTACCTTGTTAAATCCCCGTGCCTATCCAACGGCCGATATCCCGTTGCCCGATCCAATGGATATCGCTTGATCAACATGCATAGACCATAACGCGCGATGGCGCACAATAAAAGGTGGTTTTCCAATTTCACTCGGGGACACGCGTCAGGAATTCTATGGAATCGCTGCCCATTCCTTCAATACCACTTTCCGTATAAGGGTGGTGCGATGAATACCACCATTCTGATTTACTGTTCCTCCAAACTGCGTTCACTGTTTGTACTCGGTCATGGTTCCGCTCTTTCCACGCTACAGGTTCCATTAACTCCTTTACACTCAGGTTCCACTCTTTTGCCTCAGGTTTCCACACTATTCAAGCTACGTAGTTCGTTTATATTCTGACGCAGAGTTCTGCCATACGTAACCCTGGTGCTTGAATTAGATGCTCTGTTTTTGAAAGCACTGATTCCTTTCGAATCAATGTTTTGACTTATCTATTAGTTCTCCTCACTGTACTCGAGATACCCCTCAGATATTCAACCAATAGTTCCATGATTGCAGATCTCCTTGCTATCTCCTTTTCCTTTCTTTTGCTATCTCTCTTTGTCTCTGTTTCCTCTGATGTCTATGATGTTTCAAGTGCTCCTTCTTTTCCATCTCCTTTGCCATCAATGATAACATTTCCAATAGGGAAAAATCAGGCCCACCTAAAACTCCCTAACCACACCAGGAATGTCTAGGTTTATTACAGACTTTATTGGTCTAACATGAAGTTCCATCGGCCAACCAACTCAAGAATCCCTTTCTCTAGCAGCATCCTACCCTTCCTAAAAAATGTCCTGTCTGAGTAATCAACTTCATTTCCTCCCATGGAACTCCCCCTACTGGTTCCAAGTTACTAGGTTTCCTCTGGATTCTTCCCTCTCACCCTCTTGACCCCTTATTACCTAACATAGATAATTTATATATAGGGATAGGATTGAGTCTCTCATAACTGTCTAGAAGAAAAACTCTTGCTTAACATATTTTCTCTTCAGTAAATTTTTATAAACCATAACCAATTTAAATTAATAAAATTAAATAAATAAACATACATGTTTATTTTCTATCCATGTTAGGAATTCTTCCCAATTACTTTTGTAAAATTAAATCAAACATATACTTTTCAATGAGGGGTATTTCATCTTCCCCCTCTCAAGTGAAACACCTTCCTCATCGTTTCCTTGGCCCTTAAAACAAGCTAGTATGTGCCTCACACGTAAAATCCTCATCTTCCCAGGTTGTCTCTTCTGGGGGAATTTCTTTCTTTTGTAGCATAATTTTCTCCGATCGAAGATGCATAGAGGCTCAATCAATAATAGTTTGTCTAGTTCATCATACATCCACACTCATTGTGACCCTTATTAGTTTCTATCAATAATTATTGAATAAGCATACACACACACACACATATATGGTCATTTCAAACTTTATTACAAACATCATCATTCGTTGTTCATGTACCACGTAAGAGTTGCTAATATGTATCAAAACCCAATAAGGGTTAGAAACCTGCACTGAATAAGGATCAACAGTACTATTACAATCTCATCAACGATAGTGATAATTCTTTTTTTTTTACCCAATGGCTATGCCAACAACAAGGGAATCATATGGTTCCATTATACATTCCAGATCACAGAGTTTCCAATTCCATCTGCTTTACTAGATTACTAATAATATTACTTCAAAAATAATTCATTGTTCTTGTCCTTTATGAGAGATTGCAACCAATGCATTATGGTGCTAAGTAGCACAAATATGCCTCTACCTTAATTCAAATATTACACATGCATTTGTCATGCATGAGTGAAGTTTAGAATAAATTCCTCCTTCTGTCCTATTCAAGGTGGTTATATAGTTGTTTACTTATATCCAAGTACCTTAGTTAGGCTTAACATGAGCTATTTTGTTATTTCCTTCTAGTGCTAGCCAAAAGTCCATTTGAAACATTCCTTATTTTTGGTTCTTTTATTATATCAAATAATAGGTTGTTCTTTTGTATTAAATTATACACAATATTTCTTTTGTGAACAATTATGGGACTTCCCCACACTTTCTCTCATGTGTGCATTAACCATCTCACACTTACTATGCTACTCCAAAATAATTCTTTTCTTATGTATCATATCACAACATGTTATTTCCCTTCAATTAGGATATTATTTTAATACGCTTGACCTATAAGGTCTTGATGAATTATTACAGACTATAAGTTTATACAACAGGGAAATAACTAATCATCTCATTATAAAATTCATCGAGTAATCAAACTTGTTATCATCATCTCATTTTCTTCCCTCTTTTATTTTTTTAATATTTTATTTAACTTTTTTTTTCTTTCTCTAAGAAGATTTCTTTACCTTGTCCCATGATGGTTCACCATCAATGATATTTCCTTTAGACAATATCACAGTTTATAATATTAAATCTACTGCAACACAACATTGCTAAGATTCGAGAGCATTTACTAATATTATTGCCCCTTAGTCGAGTGGACCCAAATTTTTTCACACTAGATATTTTTACGATTGTTTCATGTTTTGACTATGGTTTTATAATTCATTTTTTTATTTAGCATCCTTATATTCTTCCCCATTAAACCCTTGAGGCCTAAGACTCAAGGTACTATAAAAGAAACCACTATGATGATTTCAAGGCACAACCTACAGTGATACAAGCATGCTTAAAATCAACAAAAGGGAGCATTGTATTCCTCAATATTATAGGCACAGTTTTTCGATATGCCTCACTTATTAATTTATCACAATTCTCTAATTGGAGTTTTTCATCGCTCTTTATGAGGTATTTCCCCCTTGCATCTTCGTTCTTGTTAGATGTCTTACCACATTATGTTAGTGTGGTTATCTTGGCATAGTGATTTTGTAAGAATGCAATTGTTTTACACAACTTATTTTATGTCTATAAAAGTCATATCAAAGTTATTTAAGGTACTTATCTGGGGTACCATCACATGAAAAAATGAATAGGTTATGCTTGCATCTAATTTTATTTTTATTTTTATCATTATTATTTTTCTTACAAGGTTATGTGCCACATTTTATTTTGTCACCTTACTCGGCTACCCACTAGTTTCTAATCACATTTTTTTGTACCCCACCCCATTCCTTAAGTCATGTTAAGAAAATAATCTCCTATGAGTATTACACAATCGTTGTTGTATGCATCTAACATACATACATATATACATATTCCTATGTTTTTTTTTCAGCCTAATATATCTTCGATAAGGAAAAATTCATATCAAAAAGACCATATTAAGAGTTTCCCCTCATAGTTTATGACTATGTCATTTGGATTTATTATTTATATATACATATATATATATATATATATATATATATATATACAACTTTGCTAGAACTCCCACGGGAATTTAGCCTTCATCTACACATGTTTAATCTACTTTAATTAACAACCCTTTCAATTAGTCATAATTATCTTGTTATATTGATTTCAATCAAACTTAACTTTTCCAACAAGAAGGCCGTTATACAATGGAATGATTAGCTAACCAGTCCAAGGTTCAGTATTTTGATTTTGTATCTTACAACAATCTTGATGTTCTTGCATCCATCAGATAAAGTAAAATTAAACGCTACGTGGATTCCATTTCTATATATTTTAGGGCCATTGCATTCCCTCCATAGTATATTCCACATTCTTGAAATTGACTCTAATCTTACTCACTAACTAATTTTGATGTAATTTAATATATTTTTGTGTATAAACAACAATATTCCAAAGTGCTTCCATGTTTATTGGTATTTTGGAGTGACCCATATATTATCATAAAGTTTCATTCAACTTGAAAATTTCAATTATGTTGCTTACTTACTTTTTTTTTCTGAGATTAATTATTTTCCATGACAAACTATTACAAATGTTTATTGCAACTCCCTTCAATTTTGTTGGTTTTTTTTAACAGGAATTTACCCAACCATTAGAATACCATTCTCAATCACTTGACTATTGTATTTATTTGTATTTTTTTTATTGTTTGAAGAGAACATATTGGTCATGTTCATCCAATTATCAAAATATCTTCTTTTACTCAAAGAGCTCGAACATGATTTCCTTTTGAAAATCTAACAACTGATATATGCCATAATATCCTACCACACACAAGAAACCTTAAAACAATATCAAATGATATTTTTTAGGTACACTACTCCATTCTAATGACGCGTACCAATTGTCTACTATTATAATGATTATTTTAGTGGCTACCTTTGTAGAGGGGCTCTTTAATGATTCATTAATTATCTCTCTCTCTCTCTCTCTCTCTCTCTCTCTTTAGTCGTAAAATTGAAGCTAGTGAGTTATTTTTTCACTGAACTTGTTTATACTTGAGTTATAATGTTATCATATAGGTTTTTATTCAGTATTGTCATCATTGTCGATGTTTCTATTTCACTTGCTAGTGCTTGATTTGGTGAAAAGGATTACCACCATTCCTACCAAGCACCAAAGATAACCCCAATGGGCCAAAAAAAATTGCCACTCAATTTTGAGAAAGGTATCATTAAGTATATCCTTCATTCATTTTTTCATTAACATTCTTAGTCACCATCCAATCTATGTGCTAGGAGGTAGTTTTATTCTAATCATGTAATTATTTCCAGAATGTATTTGGCATATTAAATTAAATTTTCCTTATAAACTATGCGTTGAAAATTATTTTTTTTACAATTTAACGAGAGAATGACTACTAAAATGGATAATAATCATGCATATATACTTAAAATTTCTAGGGTGATTTTATATGAAATTCCCTGCCTTCCCTCCTAACATAGGCATCTTGTATTTTATATTTGTTTAACATACTGGAACTTTATATTTTACTTCATTTACACCTATATGTACCTCTTGCTTTTCTTAGCCACATACTTCCTTTATGTCATAGATCATATACTACTCTCTATTTTCTAACCCCTAGTCATGGATATAATTTACTAGTTAACATGTTTCAATGTTTAGGTTGTTCACACAACTACTTTCCCTCTTATGTACCCAATATATCATTTTTAATAGTTAAGGGTACCCCAATGATAACTTGATTAGTATTTGGTTATCTCAATTTTCGTAACTATTTTTTTATTTTTCAATGTACTTATGACAAGATTCTTCATTTCTTATTTCCATGGATTGACACAAATTTATTTGATTTTTTCATTTATGGTTCATCGCTAGCTCTTCTCCTATGGAAAAAAGCATAGTTTGTTACCATTTTCACTTAATCATACCACAATGTTGAACCCTTCAACTCTGATACCACTTATTAAAACTCCCAACATCTTCGATATTAACAAAAAAAAATAAGTTACATTAATTACCTGGGATAATGTATTCTTAATAGACGACTTTCACTTTTGTTGTTCTCTTAAAGTTCATTGAATATTTTTTGTATCAAATTACTTATTTGGTGATTATTGTATCCCACATTCCCTTATTTAGTTGTTCAATTACTATAACATGTTTTGGATTGCAATTTCCAATCAATATATATATATATATATTCACTTTAATATGTATCTCACCGAGAATGTTGTAACATCATAACTTATTAAGCATAATTATATTAGTGATGGTATTTTTTTTGTTATGATATCAACGATGCTTAATCCATAATTTATTACATTAGTATATGTTGAATAGGACTCCACCTATTTTCTGTCATTTATAATTGAACATTCAAGAATATGGGTAATCGAGCACTAGATTTATCTAATCTCAAGATTCGTCTTATCTGCAGAATGTGATGTGTTATTAGATCTATTGCAAACTGAATCTAGTGTTATGATCGATAGTAGATACTTCATAGGTTAGTTTTGGGAACTAAATCACCTTTGTCGCACACTCTCTTTGAGTTCATTCCTCCCCTCACCAACTTCCAACAGAGCTCTGCAAAACTTAATGCAAGAGGGTAATTTTCCATTACTACTAGCTAAATTGGACATTAAGGCAGGTGGATTCATTAACCAATCCTTCCACTGCTAGATATGGTAAGTCATCATTCTTTGTTTTCTAAACCTCATTTCCTATAGTTATTATGTTGCTTCTGCAAAAATGATTATGTTTCTTCTACAAAAATCGTCCCTTCCAACTGATGTTGATTATAATTTGTATAGCCCATCCAAACATGTTTCTCTCTTTATTGAATCAATTTGGTTGAATTTGTTCTAGATTTTTATGAGATGATGGGCCACCGAAGAAGTGGGGTTTTGGTAACTTGCGTAGCGAAGTTTAGGTTTACAGCTACCATATTTGACATAGTAAAATTAGGATACCTAAATATTCTTTCCTTAAATTTATTGCTTAGTCTTGAGATGTTTTCATTCCCAGATGGTATGCTCTTGTTTACAAGAATTTATTCTTCGACATTTAAATCCTTCTTCCTATCTTTAATAGTTTTCTTGCTTACCTTTCAATCCCCGATGAAACTACCGGAATTTGTCGGAGCGTTTCCTTTGTCTGAAGCGAGTCTTTTTCTTGTTTTTCAACCATATAGGGTAAGTCTAATTTTCTCTTTAATTAGTTATGCTTGAATTATTCTTAGGGTTTCATCCTTAAACTCAAGTTGATTCCTCCCTTCCTACATTTGGTAGGGTTTTCCATTATTGATAGAGTGTCTTCAAGGCTACTTATAGGTATTTATAATCTGAATTTCCCCTTTCTTTATCCTCTGAATAAATTTTATAAGATATCCTTGCTTCCTGACTTTATTGCTTGGTTGTTTACATAGGTACCCACTATGTTCCTTACAAGGCACGAGGGATATCATATTCCCCAAGATATATATAATTTTTTTGTACATGACATTTTCCATATAGGTTTCCTTCTGAGCACCATGAGTAGAGTTTTGTAAGCTAGAAAAATTATCATTTGACTAGGTCATTGGCCTTGTCCATGTATTAATTTTTAATGGCTCTAGAACTTCACCCATGATTTCAAGAGTACATCTCATTTGGTGCATTTTTAATTTTTTCTAAGAGTGCTTCACTTAAAAACATGATGTTGATGGTAGACTATGTAATTGATAAAAACCTTCCTTCAAATTTTACATAGGTTTATTGTTACCGAAAACCCTTGTCTAACTTTCTCTCTCAGAAATTAATATATGGTTGATCTTTCTTAGTCTGCAATTATGCACTACATTTTCTGTCAAGAACATGCTTGTTCTCTGTGCGTTGCTTACAATTTTTTTTTATTTTTTTTTAAATAATCAGTTTTAATGGGAGTTGAAGTTAATTATTTATATTATGTTTTTTTACTCATATAATGTAAATCATAAGCCTCATAAGTATTTACAAATTACACCATTATGCATGATTCCTTTGTTTATTGCAGGCTCCTCACCTTATTATTATTTAGCTACTGAGTATGGTTATAGTCATATTTGTGTGTGTGTGTGTGTGTGTGTATAATCACATGCATTTATATTAAATCAGGAGCCTTGGTGGGTTCCAACTATTAGCCACCTATAATATTTGTTATACCAAAAGGTGGCTAGACTTTTTGAGCCTCCAAGGAACAAATTTTATCTCTAAAAATTGTTGGCTCTTGAAGACTCTTCTAGGCCTCATGCCTCTATCCCAAATCTTCATTGTTGTTCCCATTTTTATACTCAGAAATTCTGCTAAAATCATGAGAAGAAACTGCTGCAAAATCATCCTTTTTCCCTTTCCCTCTTTCAAAACTAGCCTTCATTTGTTTCCCCTTTTCTTCATAAATTTCCTCTATTTTTCATGTTTTCCTTTCTTCCCTTCATGAAAACCCCCTTTCCATAGTTAAAAACTCACTTTTTAACTATTTCGAAACCCCCATTTCCATTGAAAAACTATGAAAATTTTCATAAAAAACAAAGTTTTATTACTATGGACTTAAGCCCTTTAGGCTAAGTCCTAACCACTTCCCCCTACATGCCCGTGCGTTAAAACCAAATGCCAAAACCTTTCGGCGCTGATCGCATCACACAAATTCAAAAAGCGCAAGTCTTTCGCCATGGACCAAAGGTTCTGATTGCGATTGGATTTTTTATGTGTTTAAAGCTCCCGATTATATTATTTCTCATGTAAACCATAAAACCCAACCCAGCACTTAAAACATTGAATAAATCATTCCCGATTGTTCTTTTTCTTTGTAAAGTCTTAAAAACCCACTTTTCAAAAGTTTTAACTTAAAAAACCAAGTCACGTGTTGAAATATTACAATGGGTTGATTGAAAAGAATCGATCGCGCAATCGCAATCGGAGAAATCAAATGGGTAGATTGAAAAGGCCGCATCAAACTTTTCGATGCGATCAGGACTTTTTACATATAAACTCCGCCCTTTCATTACATATGGATTTTACCTGGGACCAAGTGTTAAAGATCTCGGGCGCCAATCGCATCGCAAATATTACAATGGGCTGATTGAAAAGAACAGGCCTGATGGCCCGATTGCGATTGGCCTTTGTTTTAAATACGCCTCGGGCATATTTCATTCTGTAAAGACCAAAGGCCCCGCAGTCGGGCGCCTGTCCACCTTATATATATTTTACACCCCCGATCCATAAAAAACTTTGTTTTATTCCAAAAGTTCGAGTTTTCATAAAGTATAAGGGTTTTTCCGCTGAAGCATAGTTGAAACTAGTCCCAGCCATAGATCGAAAGTCGATCAAGCGGCCAGCGCTCCATCGCATCAGAGCTTTCCATCGCATCGCAACTTTTGCATCGTGTCCCTTTGTTATTTCCCCCGATCGGCCTCTCCCCCGATTTATTACCCATCATTGATCTAATCTATAGATCAACGGCCTGCGCTTCATCGCATTGCTTATTTCAATCGCATGCACTTACCTGCTACCCCCAATTGCGATCCTTCGATTAGATCTGGACCATCCATGTGTCCAGATCAGACGATCCAGAATCACTCCGCCTTATTTCTTCTCCCCGCTCTCCTTTGCCTCTTCTATGCAGATCTCCACTGTTGGATACTTTCATCCAACGGCCACGCTCTTTCCCGCATTCTGAAGCAGTTAAACCTAAAAATGAAAAATTTCTTAATTATTTGTGTGTTTTGCAGGTGTTTTAATGGTTTTCCATTTTATAATGAAGAAAATCTGAGGACCAAGAAAGACGTTTTCCGCGCCTTTGAGTGATCAAAGAGGACCATTCACGAGGTTTTCATTCCATTGTTTTATCAATGCTTCATGGGCATTGATGCCTTTGAAAGCCCGTGCGGCCTGCACATCGACAAGACACTGTGATTTAAATCACATTCAAAGAGTATCAGTTCTTGAAGACAGAGTACAGAAGAATGAAGATAGAAGACTCATTTACGGGGATTACGGCTAAGATTGAGTATCAAAAGCCTAATCCCCCGAATTAAAACAGAATTAAAGGAAAATCAAAAAGATCTATCAGACAGAAAAGACCTCCACCGCTGTATTGGAGGCGAATTGATTCCTCCTAGCTACCACAGAGCCACCTATTGCCTCAAAGCATTTTAAAAGAGGCTGAAATTATTGAAGAAAATCATATATTCACCTCCAGCGCAGCCAGGGAGTTACTTCTGCAAGGGAATAAATGCATAAATATCTGCAGAGTTACTCCACACAGCACGCAGAGCCTCAAAGTCAAATAAGGATCCCACCGAGTTTAAATTCATAAATGTAAAAATTAATATAGTGGTCCACCTGTACACTTCTCCATCGAGCCCCTCAAAAGGCCGATAAGTCATTTAATATGTATTAATGATCCTTGAGATCTTTGTTAGTTCTCACCTCCTCATTCTTCTATAAATACCTCAGTAGAAGATGAGAAACTGTTGGTTGATTAAGTTGCTGAGCATTGTTATGTAATTGAGCTGTAAACTTCTGATTGTAAATATTATTCACTGGCCCTTGAAGCTCTGTTTGTGCTAGATAAGTTAGGCTGAATAGTGAAGATGATTACTGAACTGAACCATTGGACTTGATAACTGTAACTGGTTTGACATCAATAACAAGTTGTTTCTTGGGATCCTGGTCTATATTACTGGTGAAGTGCCCTTTCTTTGTTATTGTTTTTCCTTCTATGTATGCCATATTGTTCATTATTCTCTTATAAAGAACAACATTTACAGAGTTAGGATCTACTGTTTATCAGTTCCCTTCTCTAACTGAAAGTCTTTATCTCAATGTTTTCCTCCAAATTGTTTATTTCAGAATGATTTAATACAGCTTAAGCAGTTAGGAATGTTGGCATTCCCTCGTCCTACTGTTGGCTTTAAACATTATTCTTGAAAGCTATTTTCACCATTTTCTTATTAAAGTTAGACTAGAAAATTTATGGTTTGCCCTGTTTCTAGTTTATATTCTCCAAAGGTAGATTCTGAAGGTTTCCCTTGGTGTTGAATGAAAGCAGACTAGGTTTAAAAGTACTTCATCTGATCTTAAGTTTACACTTTGTTTCTCTTATGTGTTTTCATACTTTCTTAAGGTAATTATGTGGATTACTATATTGTTTGTCAATTAAGCTGTTTTAATACAAACTTGCCTAAGAAGTCAATGGTTATCCCTGCACTTGGTTGGTTTTAAACAGTTACTTAAGAGGCTTTTCTTGTTTGGAATGACTATAAATCCCTTGAGAAATTATTATCAGTTTCCACCCCTCCAACACTTTATTGTTTCCATTCCATCACTTTGATCTCAATAATCTTGTGATATAGATGACTTTCCCCTTGGATCACTCTTGATGTTGTTGCTCAATTAAAGCCCTGTTATGACCCCATAGCCCAATGGATTAAAAAACAGTGTTATATCTATCTTTTAGCCAAAGCTGTTCTACTCTCTTGCAACTTCCCACCTTTGAAACTCTTTACACTTAGAACTTTCCCCTCAAACAGTATTCTTACTCAACCATCCAAAAACAAACAAAACCCTTGGCCTTCATAACTAGCCTAATATCATTACCTAAACCTCAAAGACAAATCCATCTTTGCACTTATTGGAGAGATCCCTCTCTAGATTCAGGAGGGCTAGATCCTAGAATCCAAAAGTTTGTTGAAACGATGTTGCTTCCGTGATCGGACTTTGCCAATCTTGCTGATTACAGGATCCCAACATTTCTGGCGACTCCGCTGGGGATCCAAACCGTATACCTTTGTTGTGTTCTCCCACACTCCTAGACAGAGTCTGGAAAGGTCCAGGTAGCCTCCGGATCTCATCCTCTTTCAGAGGTGACATATCTGGTGAATTCCCTCCCAATCAATCACTGGTTTGAGTTCCCTTAAACACTTCATAAAACCTTGAGAGTAAAAATCAGCCTTTTCAAGCACTAGCAAGTCATGGTAATCATGGTAAAACTTGTTTGAATCAGTGAAAAACTAGGTCAACCATAGCATTCTCATAAGACTTTATCTAACCTTGAAAAATCAGCTGGCTTAGCCATAAGAGTAGACTGTCTTTGTCTCATAACCGTAGCTAAGTTTTGAAATAGAGTTAGGATATTATTAAAAACCATACAACTGAAAAATAATTTAGAAAAGCTTAAAAATATTTCAGATTGGTTCTCAATAAACATGGTGGTGGACCATAAAACCTTTTACCTCCCTAGGAGCTAAAATCTTCCACTTGGCGACTCCGCAATCCTTAACAGACTGTAAGACTCCACTGGGAAGAACCCTCATCATTATAATGTCTTTCAAAACTCAGTTATAGGACTGTAGGATTGATTTTCAAACAAATTAGTTAATCTCTTAAATATTGTCATACCTAGTTGGAATTTTCTTGTTTATTTGGGTTTGAAAAAAATATCATAGTGGCTCCTAGAAAGATTCACACTAGAGCCCATCCTGACCCTAATCCACCTGAGATAGTTGATGACCTAGAAAGTATCCTTTGGAAGTCTCCTAGGATTAAATTATCAACTGTTTTTAGATCACCCTTGAGAGCTAATTCAGTTCCCGAAAATCTTTCAGCTCTACACCAATCACAAGTTGACTTAGTAAATCCATTTAGAACTAGGTCATTTGATGATATAATTTAGCTAGAATCTCAGTCCTCACTTTCATCCCCGAAGACAAATGAACATCCTGGTAGTAGAGAAACAACACCTCCTGATTGGCATTTCCTTTACAATTTAGATGTCTATCATCCAGGATCAGCTCAGCAATCTTCTGTTGGTCCATCCACTTCTGCTCACCCTACATCCACTGTCCAAACCACTCCACTTCAGTCCACTTTCCCTTTTGTTAATCCACCTCTTGTAAATCCACCTCCACCTCCTGCCATGGCTACATGGTATGCTCCCTTTGTCCTTCTTGCACCATTAGTCAATCTTCCACAGGACTATTAGTCCAAAATTCCATTATATGATGCTAGCAATACTATAACTACATCAAAACATGTGGATAAGATGAATGACTACTTTGACAAAAATGAAATTGATGATGATTCTGTGAAGCTTAGATTATTTGCTCAAAGCTTTGGGAGAGAAGTAAGAAAATGGTTCAAAGGCTTAGCCCCCCATAGTATTAATGATCTCCAAGACTTCCATCAAACATTCTTAAACTAATGGGAAGTGAAGAAGAATCCTTTCCAAGTCCTTTCTGATTACAAAAATCTCCATAGAAACCCTGGGGAAAGTGTGCAAGCTTATTGCACTAGGTTTAATAGTGTATATAATGCACTTTCCCCAGAATTAAAACCTCCACAGGGCTCGACTTTAAAAAAATTTCCTGAAGGGTTTGACTCTGACATGACCTATTCGCTAAGAGAAAGAGATTTTGCAACTCTTGAAGAGAAGTCAACTTAATGGAGAAGAGAGCAAGAATGAAAGCTGAAAAGAGAGTATCTTTCAGAGAGGAATCCACACCTTCTACTTCAAACTCAAATATGGAGAGAATGATGGAAGAAATGATGAAAGAGATGAGCATAATTAAGAGAGAAAAAGCAAGTCAAAACCAAACTGCTCCTCAAAATAGAAGCCAGAACCATAATCAGAATTCTAGAAGGAACCAACCTCCAAACAGACCTAGGGAAGATGATCAGCAGATCAATCCTCCCTTTCATCAAAATTATGTAAGTGAGGTCGAGGAAACAGATGAAATAACAGAGGAGGATGATATCAACATGCTGGGGGTAGGAAATGATGACTTTGAGATTCATTATGATAGAAAACAAGGTCTATATACACCTTATGATGACAGAAGAGATGATGATGGAAATTGTTATCAAGACATGGAAAATGTCATCATAGAGCCTGAAAGAGAATATGACCTTAGAAGCAAAACCAGTCAACAAACCCCCAACAACAAAACCTCTGACAAATCTTCACAAAACAGCACTACAACCAAGCCTAAAATGGTCAAACAAAAGGACAAAATAGTGGTTGTACATTCTGATAAAGGTAAAGAGAAAAGCACTCAAAACAATGAAAAACAGAGTGTAGACACTAGTAGTACTAACACTTCAGCTAGTACTCCTGTTAAAACTATTTTGCCAAGTGTAAATAAAAAAAATCAGCAAGCTGATGTTGCTGATAGAATAGCAGTTAATAAGGTTGAAACCAGTACTTTAAAAATCCAAATTCCTTTCAGCCTAGAGCAGGAAATTTCAAAGATCAAAATCTCTGTTCCCTTGACTGAGTTAGCTGCCCAACATGTATATAGGACCCAAATTTTGAAGGCTTTAAACATAGAGGAAAATGGAGATACAGTCAATCTTAATGATGACCAGCCAGAGCTTATTTTTGGTCCTAAGATTGAAGGTAGATATCAAGAGGGACCTGTTCCTCCCTTTTATGTGAGCTTAAACATTCATGAAAAAAATTTGCACAACGCTATGCATGATTCTGGGGCTTCTCATAATTTAATGCCTAAAGCTTTCATGGAGAGCCTTGGTTTGGAAATTACTAGACCCTATAAAGACCTATATTCCTTTGATTCCAGCAGATTAAGGTGTTTAGGATTAATCAAAGACCTCTGTGTTAACTTAGCCGAGATTCAAGCTAAATGCCTAGTTATGGATATTGTTGTGGCTGATGTCCCCCCCAAGTATGGAATGTTACTATCAAGGTCTTGGGGGGCTAAGTTACAGGGGACTATGCAAATGGACATGACCTACGCGACTATCCCTGTCTTCAATCAGAATATAAGACTTTAGAGGGAGTCTCATATGCAATACACGGTTACAAGTCAAGAGAGACCGCAAAACTCCCCTTTATACTCTGTAGATACTGGCCTTGATTCATTTATCCTTTTTAATGAAGAAACATTAGATGAAAAAGTAACCTTGACAGAGTTAATGGCTGATAGAGATGAGGAGGTAAATACCACAAAACTGACAAAACAATTTGCTACGTTGGAAGACATTAGCAAACTAAACAAATGTCTTGAACTACAGGTCATACTTCCTTTGCTTTGAACCTAGACACTAAAGAAAACGAACCTCGAATGAACGCAAATCCTGGGGAATCAAAACAGGTACGACTAAGTGCTAACATTCTGCAACTATTGAGCACATTAGTTGGAGAGGATGGTAACTAGAGTGAAACCAAGAATAGTCCTCTATGGAGTATGCATTTTGACGGGTCATACACTAGAAATAATGTTGGTGCAGGTGTATGGATTTGCAACACTGAAAACAACCATACAAAATGCATTTCCTGTAGATTTAAGTTTCAGTGTTCCAATAACATAGCGGAATATGAATCCCTACTTTTGGGCTTACATTTATTGAAAAACTTAGGAGCCAAGAGAATCAACGTATATGGGGATTCATAATTAATTATTAGGCAAGTCAATGGGGAGTATAACACAAATCATCCCAGACTTAGGACCTATTGAAATGATGTCGTGGACCTTTTATAAACTTTCAGAGAGTCCAAACTAATTTTTGTCCCAAGAAAAAGAAATATTGCGGCCCATAATTTGGCTTCTGCTGCTAGAACATGCTTAACGCCATATGAAACCAAAGACTGTACAACTCAAATAAAATTTAGACCAGCTGTGCCTGATTACGAGAAGTATTGGCAGGTGTTTGACAATGACAAACAAATAGAAGACTTCATGCAATTCAGAAATGAATTCGAACTAAACAGTTCGGACTCAGACTATGAAACAGACTGCAAGGAAGAAATTTTTCTTGATAAAGAAGAACCGTCCCCTGAACTTGCTAATATAAACCTGTTATCTATCAAACTTGAAGGTGAAACAGAAATGAATGCAGAGTCTGAAACTGAGGAGTTAGAAACTCTGCACTCTAAAGATGAAAGTTTGCCCAAGGGTCTGGCCCCTTTAGAAGAGTTGTTCAATTTTAACGATGTGGCAAATAAACCAAAATTGGAACCTGTAGAGACTAAAGTGGAAGAATGTAATATCGGCAACGAACTTAAGCCGAAAATGATTAAACTATCCAAGACTTTACCAGCTCACAATAAACTCAAATACATTCGGTTGTTTAAAGAATTTTCTGATGTTTTTGCGTGGAGTTACGAAGATCTTAAATCCTATGACACTAAAATAATACAGCACAAAATCCCTCTTAAAGAAAACCAAAAACCATTCAAACAGAAACTGTGTAGAATAAACCCTGTTCAGTTACCATTGGTTCAGAGGGAGATCATGAAAATATATGATGCTGGTATAATTGTCCCTATTAGATATTCTAAATGGGTATCTAATCTGGTGTCCGTTAGGAAGAAAACTGGAGACATCAGGCTTTGTATAGACTTTAGAGACTTAAACAAAGCTTCATTAAAATACAACTACCCTTTACCCAAAATGGATCATATTTTACAAAGGGTGGTAGGGTCTAGAAGAATTTCTTTGCTTGATGGCTATTTAGGGTACAATCAAATCTTAGTTCACCCTGCTGATCAATTAAAGACAACCTTTACTACACCATGGGGCACTTTCATGTATGTGAAGATGCCCTTTGGTCTAGTGAATGTTGGAGCAACTTTCCAAAGAGCCATGGACATAGCATTCTTGGAGGAACTAGGCTTCATCATCATTATCTATCTTGATGATGTTACTGTGTTTTCAAAAATAGATGAAGAACACTTAAAACATTTAAGAAAAGTTTTTGAGAAATGCAGAAAGTTTGGAATATCCTTAAACCCTAACAAGACACTATTTGGTCTCCAAGAAGGTAAACTTCTTGGGCACATTATTTCTGAAGAGGGTATAAAGATAGATCCAAAGAGGATTGAGGATATATTTCAAATCTCTCATCCTCGAAACATCAAAGAGCTGCAATCTTTCATTGGGAAGATCAACTTTTTGAGAAGGTTCATCCCCAATTTGGCTGAGCTCCTTAGGAATATCACAAACATGTTAAAAAAGGAGCAAGGGGTGAAATGGACCTTGGAAGTAAAGAAGTCCTTTGAACTGGTGAAACAAGCCTTAACCAAAACACCGGTTCTAATAAGTCTTGATTTTTCAAAAGACTTTTATATTTTTTCATTTGCATCGGAACATACCATAGCTGCAGTCCTTTTACAGAAAAACCCACAAGGACAAGAGTAGCCTATTGCATTCTTTAGCAAGGCATTGAGGGATACCCCTTTGAAGTATAACATTATGGAGAAGCAAGCTTTTGCTTTGGTTAAAGCATTGAAAGACTTTAGAGTATACATCCTTCACTCACACATCATTGCCTTTGTCCCAAATTCAGTCGTTAAAGACATTTTAACACAGGACCCAGATGGTAAGAGAGGTAAGTGGATTGTTGTTATCCTCGAATATGATTTAGAGATAAAACCCACTAAACTCATCAAAGGCCAAGTTCTAGCTAGATTAATGGCTGGATCCAATTTTGAAGTTCTTGATATTAATATGATTGATGCTTTGGATGACCAAGAAGAATTCTCAACTTCCATTGTTGAAAACCATTTTATGAATTCTCCTTGGTATGCTGATATTATTTACATTTTGCTTAATTTGAATACCCCTCCTGGTTTGATAAAAACAAAGGCAAGGTTCCTAAAGTTAAAAGTTGTAAACTATTGCATTATAGATATATGTCTTTATTGGAAAAATGCAAGTAGTCTATTGCTTAAATGTTTGCCTGAGTTTGATGTAGAGAAGGTCAAGCACGAGTTCCATGAAGGAGAGTGTGGAGGTCATTTGTACTGGAAGACAACAGCCAACAAAATATTGAGGGCTGGTTTCTATTGGCCTACTCTTTTCCATGATATCCACAAGATGATCATTGCCTATCATAAATGTCAAATTTTTGAAGGCAAAAGAAAACTCCTGCCCCTGCCTCTAAATCCAATCACTATTGAAGCCCCATTTCAATAGTGGGGACTTGACTTCATAGGAGAAATCCATCCCCCATCTTCTGCCCAGCATAGATGGATTCTCACTGCCACAGACTATTTCACTAAGTGGATAGAAGCCATACCTTGTAGACAGGCCAATGACTCAGTTATCATAAAATTTATGGAGACTAACATTCTCTCCCGTTTTGGCTTTCCTACCAAAATTATCACTGATAATGCAACAACATTTGGATGAAAGAAGATGGTTGAATTCTGTCACAGATATCAAATAGCATTGGGGCATTCCACGGCCTATTACCCTCAAGGTAATGGACTTGCAGAATATTCAAACAAGAGCTTAGTGAACATAATCAGAAAACTATTGGAGGATAACAAGAAGTCTTGGCACAAAAAGCTGGTTTGTGCACTTTGGGATGATAGATTGACTTTGAAGAAATCTATTGGCATGTCACCTTTTCAGCTTGTGTATGGTACTAATACAATTTTTCCAAACAGCCTTGGTGTACCAATGATGAAGTTGATTCAAGAGTTACAAACTGAAGATAATGACATGATCAGAAGAATAAATCAGACCATTCATCTTCAGCAAACCAGAGAAGAAGTTTATAACAAAGCATTGCACAAACAAGACAACATTAAAAAGATTTTTGACAGAAGAACAAAGGCCAGCAATTTCAAGATTGGAGACAAAATTTTAAAATGGGACTCAGGGAGGGAGGACAAGGGCAAGCATGGAAAATTTGACAACCTATGGCTTGGCCCTTACTCTATTCATTCAGCTGCTGGTAACAATGCATTTTTCTTGCAAGAGTTGAATGGAGCATAATTGTTTGGAGGTCCTGTCAATGGCAGGATGCTTAAACATTACTTCTCTTGATCCTTGACATGTTTTGAAGCCTTTTTATCTTTTTTCCATTATCAATATCTCATCCACCATTGCATTCAAAAGTTAGAAAAATCAAAAATACAAAAACAAAGAAAGGAAGAAAAGAGGGCATATTGTCATAACAATAAAGGTACAACCCCATACCAAAAAGAGAAATAAAATCTGAAAGTGTGCAAGCTTAAATTCCACTCCTGAAAAACACACTTCTAGTCAGTCAAACAGCCTAAACTTGACTAATTAGTTTTAAATTTTTTGATGATAGGATAGTGAATATGATTTGCCAAACTGTTTAATCTTGGCTTATCAATAGGTAGATTAGGAAAGAAATGAAAGGTTCAAACATGTTCAAAACCTGAACCTAAAATTCCAAGAAAAGGAATGACTCAAAACTGTTCTATTTTCTGAGTCAAGAGATAAAAAAATCTGGTTCTAATCAGCTCAAAATCTGAACCAGAGAACAATGAAAAAACAGCTCAAAAGAGAGTCAAAATAGAGCTGTAAAAGAGTGAAGGAAGTGCTTGAATTTTCAGATCTTAAGCCTTCCATTTTGATTTAATTTTCTGCAAAAATAATGTCTATGTGCAGCTTGTTTTTATTCCATAGATCACAGCAAGTCAAACAGCTTAATCTTGACTTGGCTGTTTTTAAATTTTCGTTGTAGAATTTAGAGAATAAAATCTGTTAGACTATTTAATCCTAACAGATTGATAGAATAGGTAGAGAATCATATGGGCTCAACTGTTTAATCTGAGTCCATGGAGAAATAAGGAGAAGAAATAGATTAGGTTTCCTTCTTTCAGAAGAATAAAATGTTGTGAATAGAGTTTGCCAATCCAAGTGCACTCTAATGAAGAAAAAATTTTAGATCAGTAGGTTTGGGTAGGTAGAAAGCTTATAGATAAAAGTCCATTGTTATTATAGTTGCTGATATGTTTTCAGAGCAAGATCATCCCACCAAAGGAAGGGTAGCCCAATGGATCAGGCACAGGTCAGCCTCCCAGACAACATAATGGATGAGGCAACTGATCAGCATCCCAGAGAGTGCAAGTCTGAAGTTCTTGATGCCTTCAAGAAGGCATCATCCCCAAGTGGAACCACTGTTAGCCACCTATAATATTTGTTATACCAAAAGGTGGCTAAGACTTTTTGAGCCTCCAAGGAACAAATTTTATCTCTAAAAATTGTTGGCTCTTGAAGACTCTTCTAGGCCTCATGCCTCTATCCCAAATCTTCATTGCTATTCCCATTTTTATACTCAGAAATTCTGCTGAAATCATGAGAAGAAACTGCTGCAAAATCATCCTTTTTCCCTTTCCCTCTTTCAAAACTAGCCTTCATTTGTTTCCCCTTTTCTTCATAAATTTCCTCTATTTTTCATGTTTTCCTTTCTTCCCTTCATGAAAACCACCTTCCCATAGTTAAAAACTCACTTTTTAACTATTTCGAAACCCCCATTTCCATTGAAAAACTATGAAAATTTTCATAAAAAACAAAGTTTTATTACTATGGATTTAAGCCCTTTAGGCTAAGTCCTAACCACTTCCCCCTACATGCCCATGCGTTAAAACCAAATGCCAAAACCTTTCGACGTTGATCGCATCGCACAAATTCAAAAAGCACAAGTCTTTTGCCATGGACCAAAGGTTCCAATTGCGATTGGATTTTTTATGTGTTTAAAGCTCCTGATTATATTATTTCTCATGTAAACCATAAAACCTGACCCAGCGCTTGAACCATTGAATAAATCATTCTTGATCGTTCTTTTTCTTTGTAAAGTCTTAAAAACCCACTTTTCCAAAGTTTTAACTTAAAACCCAAGTCACGTGTTGAAATATTACAATGGGTTGATTGAAAAGAACCGATCGTGCAATCGCAATCGGAGAAATCAAATGGGTAGATTGAAAAGGCCGCATCAAACTTTCCGATGCGATCAGGCCTTTTTACATATAAACTCTGCCCTTTCATTACATATGGATTTTACCTGGGACCAAGTTTCAAAGATCCCGGGCGCCAATCGCATCGCAAATATTACAATGGGTTGATTGAAAAGAATAGGCCCGATGACCCGATTGCGATTGGCCTTTGTTTTAAATACGCCCCAGGCATATTGCATTCCGTAAAGACTGAAGGCCCCGCAGTCGGGCGCCTGTCCACCTTATATATATTTTCCACCCTTGA
Source organism: Pinus albicaulis (assembly GCA_034641835.2). NCBI lineage: Eukaryota > Viridiplantae > Streptophyta > Pinopsida > Pinales > Pinaceae > Pinus > Pinus albicaulis. The sequence continues at coordinate 170,113,322 of CM076570.1, forward strand.
TCCATAAAAACCTTTGTTTTATTCCAAAATTTTGATTTTTCATAAAGTATAAGGGTTTTTCCACCGAAGCATAGTTGAAACTAATCCCAGCCGTTGCTCGAAAGCCGATCAAGCGGCCAACGCTCCATCGCATCGTAAATTTTGCATCGCGTCCCTTTCTTATTTCCCCCGATCGACCTCTCCCCCAATTTATTGCCCACCGTCGATCTAATCTATAGATCGACGGCCTGCACTTCATTGCATTGGTTATTTCAATCGCATGCACTTACCTGTTACCCCCGATTGTGATCCTCCGATTAGATCTGGACCGTCCACGTGTCCAGATCGGACAGTCCAGAATCACTCTGCCTTATTTCTTCTCCCCGCTCTCCTTTGCCTCTTCTATGCAGATCTCCACCGTTGGATGCTTTCATCCAATGACCATGCTCTTTCCCGCCTTCTGAAGCAGTTAAACCTAAAAATGCAGGGTTTCTTAATTATTTGTGTGTTTTGCAGGTGTTTTAATGGTTTTCCATCGTATAATGAAGAAAAGCCGAGGACCGGGAAAGACATTTTCCATGCCTTTGAGTGATCAAAGAGGACCATTCACGAGGTTTTCATTCCATTGTTTTATCAATGCTTCATGGGAATTGATGCCTTTGAAAGCCCTTGTGGCCTGCACATCGACAAGACACTGTGATTTAAATCACATTCAAAGAGTATCAGTTCTTCAAGACAAAGTACAGAAGAATGAAGATAGAAGACTCATTTACGGGGATTATGGCTAAGATTGAGTATCAAAAGCCTAATCCCCTGAATTAAAACATAATTAAAGGAAAATAAAAAAGATATATCAGACAGAAAAGACCTCCACCGCTGTATTTGAGGCGAATTGATTCCTCCCAGCTACCACAAAGCCACCTATTGCCTCAAAGAATTTTAAAAGAGGCTGAAATTATTGAAGAAAATCATATATTCGCCTCCAGCGTAGCTAGGGAGTTACTTCTGCAAGGGAATAAATGCAGAAATATCTGCAGAGTTACTCCACACAGCACGCAGAGCCTCAAAGTCAAATAAGGCTCCCACCGAGTTTAAATTCATAAATGTAAACATTAATACAGTGGTCCACCTATACACTTCTCCATCGAGCCCCTCAAAAGGCCTAGAAGTCATGTAATCTGTATTAATGATCCTTGAGATCTTTGTTAGTTCTCACCTCCTCATTCTTCTATAAATACCACAGTAGAAGATGAGAAACTGTTGGTTGATTAAGTTGCTGAGCATTGTTATGTAATTGAGCTGGAAACTTCTGATTGTAAATATTATTCACTGGCCCTTGAAGCTCTGTTTGTGCTAGATAAGTTAGGCTGAATAGTGAAGATGATTACTGAACTGAAACATTGGACTTGATGACTGTAACTGGTTTGACATCAATAACAAGCTGTTTCTTGGGATCCTGGTCTATATTACTGGTGAAGTGCCCTTTCTTTGTTATTTTTTTTCCTTCTATGTATGCCATATTGTTCATTATTCTCTTATAAAGAACAACATTTATAGAGTTAGGATCTATTGTTTATCAGTTCCCTTCTCTAACTAAAAATCTTTATCTCAATGTTTTCCTCCAAATTGTTTATTTCAGAATGATTTAATACAGCTTAAGCAGTTAGGAATGTTGGTGTTCCCTCGTCCTACTGTTGGCTTTAAACATTATTCTTGAAAGTTATTTTCACCATTTGCTTATTAAAGTTAGACTAGAAAATTTATGGTTTTCCCTGTTTCTAGTTTCTATTCTCCAAAGGCAGATTTTGAAGGTTTCCCTTGGTGTTGACTGAAAGCAGACTAGGTTTAAAGTACTTTATTTGATCTTAAGTTTACACGTTGTTTCTCTTATGTGTTTTCATACTTTCTTAAGGTAATTATGTGGATTACTGGATTGTTTGTCAATTAAGCTTCTTTAATACAAACTTGCCTAAGAAGTCAATGGTTAGCCCTGCACTTGGTTGGTTTTAAACAATTACTTAAGAGGCTTTTCTTGTTTGGATTGACTATAAATCCCTTGAGAAATTATTATCAGTTTCCACCCCTCTAACACTTTATTGTTTCCATTCCATCACCTTAATCTCAATAATGTTGTGATATAGATAACTTTCCCCTTGGATCACTCTTGATGTTGTTGCTCAATTAAAGCCCTGTTCTGACCCCATAGCCTAATGGATTAAAAACCAGCGTTATATATATCTTTTAGCCAAAGTTGTTCTACTCGCTTGCAACTTCCCACCTTTGAAACTCTTTACACTTAGAACTTTCCCCTCAAACAGTATTCTTACTCAACCATCCAAAAACAAACAAAACCCTTGCCCTTCATAACTAGCCTAATATCATTACCCAAACCTCAATGACAAATCCATCTTTGCACTTATTGGAGAGATCCCTCTCCGGATTCAGGAGGGCTAGATCCTAGAATCCCAAAGCTGGTTGAAACGATGTTGCTTTCGTCATCGGACTTTGCCAATCTTGCTGATTACAGGATCCCAGCACCAACCTAGGGATGTACCTCTATTTTTTCAGATTATAACATATGGGTTCTAGATTGTTCCAGACTAACAGGTAAAGTCTTGTACTGGTTTGAATAACCTAGCCGCACATTCTAGTTAAGGGTATAATTTACTCCTCAACTTGTATTCCATATTAAATGACTCCTAGTTCGCAGCAAAAATGGTTGAAAACACATCTTAATATTCCATAAGTTAATTAACTAACACAAAAAGAACAAATCCCACGCTAACAAAATCACATCAGAGTAAAAAAACACTTACTTGTGTGAATTTGGTTAGGCTACCACCAAATTATTGAGGAGAATAGATTTCTCCACCTAACCATCGATTCTAGGTAAACTTTACTAGTGCTCCCCGAGAGCCAGTTTTCTTCTAGAACAATTCTTTAGAAATGAATCAAATCAGGCCCACCTAGAACTTCTTGACCAAACCAGGTTTGTCAAGGTTTATTAGATACCTTATAGGTCTAACAGGGATCTCCATTGGCCAACAAGCTCAAGAACTCCTTTCTATGGTAGTGTCCTTCCCTTCCTGAACAACATCATGTATGAGGAATCAACTTCATTTCCTCTCTTGAACCTCCTCCTACCAGTTTCATGTTACTAGGTTACCTCAAAAGTTTTCCCTCTCACACTCTCGACTCACTATTCCCTAACATTGATCATTTATCTCTAGGGAGACGAGTATTTGTATCATAATTGTCTCGAAGCAAAACTCTAGGCTTACCATCTTTTCTCTTCAGTCATTTTTTATAAACCATAACCAATTTCAATTAATAAAATTTAAAAAATAGACATACATGTTTATTTTCTATCCATGTAAGGCAATCTGTCGAATTAGTTTTGTAAAAGTAAATCAAACATTTACCTTTCACTAAGGGGTATTAAAGTTGTTTTGTGAAATTATCTTTGTGTCATTATTTATCTATAATTTTATGGATTTTACATTCCTTATTTTTTATGATGGTATCAAAAGAAAAATTTTATCATAAAAGAGCCATGATGTGTTGATTTCTAGTTTTAAACTTGTAGCCTATTTAATTAAAACAAACGCACAACACAACACAGAATCGTGAGACAAATCTCACTGAATAATTGATTTCAACTTCACAATTAAATTACATTTATATAGCACAGTGCATTCACCTAATCTCCTGAATTAGAGGAAGCAAACCTAAATAGCTAGAACTAAACTCTAAATAAAAGCTCTCGTTCAACAACTCAAAACTAAATCTATTTCTACATTAATCTAGATTATTCTCACATCCTCCCTTAATGGAGAAATGGATTTTCTACAATACCTAATTTACTTCTAAAAATTTCAAATTTGATTTTACCAAGAGGCTTAGTAAATATATCAACCATATTATCCTTGGTATTACAAAATACTAATTCAATTTCATTTGACTCAATTTTCTCTCGTACAAAGTGGTATTGCAGCTCAACGTGTTTTGTTCTGGAATGGTATATTGGATTATGTGCTAATTTGATAGCACTTTGATTATCACAATTGATGCATGTTGAACCACTTTGTGCCTCTTCAAGATCTGCAAGAATTCTCCGCAACCAAACAGCTTCACAGGTGGCATTGGTCAAAGCTTTGTACTCAGATTTTGTTGATGATAAAGAAACAGTTGGATGTTTCTTACTACTCCAAGACACAACCCCTGATCCTATATGAAATTCATAGCCAGAGGTAGATCGCCTATTATCTGGATTTCCTGCCCAATCTGAATCAGAAAAACCTATCAGTGCAACATCAGATTCATCAGTATACATAATACCTAAATTCATTGTTCCTTTTAAGTATCGGAGAACTTTCTTTGTAGCATTCCAGTGATTTCTTGAAGGCTTAGCCATGAATTGACTAAGTATACTGACTGAGTATGCAATGTTTGGTCTGGTAGTGGTGAGATAGTTCAAACTTCCCACCAACTGACAATACAATGTTCCATATGTCTCTTTAGTTCCATCTTCTCTGTACAATTTTACATTCTGTTCTAAGGGAGTTGCATAGGTTTGCAATCACTCATATTGAAATTTTTAAGAATTTCCTTTGTATATTTTCTTTGAGTGATCAATGTTTTACCAGGCTCTCTCCATACCTCAATCCCTAAACAGTAATGCAATTCACCCATATCTTTCATTTCAAATTCCTGCGACAACTGAATTTTAATTTCTTCAATTAACTTGTAAGCACTGCCTATGATAATGAGATCATCCACATACAAAGATATTAAAGAAACATTTCCTTCTTCATCTTTCTTAACATACAGGTTAGGATCATTTTTTCTTTTCACAAACCCATTCTGAAGAAAGAAGGTATCAATCTTTACATACCATGATCTTGGCGCCTGTTTCAAACCATATAAGGCTTTTCTTAATCTGCAGACTAGATGCTTCTATCCCTGTTTGAAAAAACCTTTAGGTTGAACCAAATAAACTTCTTCCTTTAAATCGCCATTCAGAAAAACAGATTTGACATCCAATTGATGTATATTCCAATTATGTTTTGTAGCTAAGGCAATCAGTAATCTAATTGTATTCAATTTTGCTACTGGTGCAAAAGTATCTTCATAATCAATTCCCTCCTGTTGAGCATATCCTTTTGTTACTAATCTTGCCTTAAATTTATCAATGCTACCATCTGCCTTAAATTTATATTTATACAACCATTTGCTTCCAATTGGAACTTTGTTTTCAGGGAGTTCCACTAATTCCCATGTTTGATTTTTCATAAGAGAGGCATATTCATCATTCATAGCATTTCTCCATTGTTCATGTTCTTTAGCTTGTTCATAATCAACTAGTTCTACAACATTCATGATATTAGACATCAAGGCATAATCTCTATACCTTGCAGGAAGCTGGGTTTGTCAGGTTGACCTTCTTGGTGCTACAATACCTGTTGGAGTTCCATCTATGATTCTTTGGCTCTGAGGTGAATCTTCCTCTCATGATGAATCACTGCTACTGGATGTGCTCATGCTGCTCTCATTATGATCTTGAACCTGTACCTGTACCTGTTCCTGTTCCTGTTTAATCAAAGTATCAAGTTTGACATGATCATCATTAGATATATGCCATGCATCATTCTTTGTATCGCATTTATCAGCCTGCTCATGAAACACCACATCTCGACTTGCAAACATTTTATGTGAACTTGGATCAAACAATTTATATGCTTTCTGATCCATACAATACCTAATTTATTGACTTTGCATCAAGCTTTCTTCTGTTAGCCTTAGGAATATGTGCAAAGGCAGTACATCCAAAGACTCTTAAATGACTGACATCAGGTTTATAACCATGAAGAATCTCAAAAGGAGTTTGAAAAACTAATTGCTTAGTGGGACATCGATTCTTCAAATAAACATCAGTATTAATGGCTTCTGCGCAGAAACCATTATAAATGTTTTTACCTTGAAGCATACTGCGAGCACACTCCACTAGTGTTCTATTCCATCTCTCAGCAACACCATTTTGCTGAGGGGTATGAGGTACTGTTAACTGTTGTTGGATCCCATTAGATTTACAATAGCTATTAAATGCGCCTGAACTATATTCACCCCCTTGATCAGATCTGAGTATTTTAATGTACTTACCTGTTTGTTTTTCAATCATAGTTCAGAACTGTTTAAAATACTCAAATATATCACTTTTCCTTCGAATGAAATAGACCCAGGTATACCTAGATCTATCATCAATAAAAATAACAAAGTAGGAAGCACCACCAAGAGACCTAGTTTGCATAGGTCCACATACATCAGTGTGAATTAATTCAAGTATATCATATTGTCGTTTCTCAGTATGAATGGGAAACTCTTCTCTATGCTGCTTACCAAGTGCACAAGCTTCACATGGTAAATGTTCACACTTCATAACAGGAAGACCTTCAACCATTAATTTTCTTTGCAACAACGATAAATCATTGTAATTTAGGTGCCCATACCTGTGATGCCATAATTCTACTGTTGATGTCTCTTTGGATGTCAATGCAACATGACGCTTCATCATCACATCCAATTTATACAATCCTCCAACCCTGGTACCTGTGGAAACAACCCTGTAGTGGTCCTGAACATCTTTCACAATACACCCCAATTTACCAAATTCCACTTTTAAATGATTATCAGTGATAGTGGAAATAGATATCAAATTCTTTTTTAGAGTAGGTACATACATCACATCATGAATCTGTCTCATTTGTCCATTAGGTAAGTACACATTTATTATGCCATAGCCTTGGACTTTAAGTGACCTGTCATCTCTTAGATAAATGTGTGTGCCATCAGTTTTCTCATAATATTTATCATACCATTCTTTATTACAAGTCATATGTGTTGATGCACTAGATTCTATGAACCAAGCATTCTCATCATCAGTTTCAGCAGACAATGCAGCATCAGAAAGAAACAACTTAAGATTTTTAAATCCATCAGTAACTGAAGTGTCTTTGTTTATGAAATTTCCACTATGCCTTCTATGTATTTGATTTAATTCATGATTCTTTCTTCTATAGAAATATTTAGCTAGATGTCCAGGTTTTCCACAATAATCACATTCAATGTTTCTCTTAACATAAGAATCAAGATGTGTCATACCTTTCTTCTTTGCTTGAAAATGGCCACTGTCCCTGTCCCATGGTCTCCCTCGGAATGATCTTTTACCTCTTGCAGTCAAAGCCAAATCAGAACCATTTGACTCCAGTTCAAATTTTTTCATTCTCTCTTCTTCTTGAAGAAGAATTCCAGCCATTTCATCAAATGTAGGAGGCGTTGGTCTAGCTGAGAGCGCTGAAATAAAGACTTTATAGTCTTGGACTAAACCCTTCAAAGCAACAGTTACCAAATCGCTACTAGACACTTTTTCACCAATATCACCAAGCTTATCACTTAAGTCTTTAATTCTGGAAACAAAGTTGCTAATGTTCTCATCGGCTTCCATTTTGATAGATAATAGCTTTTTTTTAAAGAATAAAATGCAGTTTTCATTAGTAGTTTCATACAAACCTTTGAGAGTGTCCCATGTCGCCTTTGAAGATTGACAGTCTCGAATGTGAGGAATAATATTGTCCTTCATTGACATGCGTAGCAGCACTTTTTCTTTCATTTCTCTCTTATCCCAATCTGGAATTGCAGCAGCAGTGGTAGGCTTGGGCTCATCACCTTTAACAATTGTCCAGAGATTGTATGCCTCCAAAACTGTGATCAGCTTAAATTTCCAACTTACATAATTTTCACCATCAAGTTTGGTGGATTCATTTAAATATGAATCTGCAAGAGGATTAGCCATTTCAACAAAAAAAATGATCAAATTTAATTTGCAGGAAATTAATTCACAGCAATGATCCTGTACTGAATTTGAGCTATACGCTTCTTCAAAGGAGCCTCACAACAAATGACAGGGTCGACTTTAATAGTGTTGCTCACAAGTTGATTTTGACAAACATTCAAAACTTAAAAATAAAATTTGCACTGCACAATGCATAACTAATTACGCACGAAAAATTGAATGACACAAGTGCAAAAAAAAAAGATTTATAAATCCTTAGACAGCGTGATGATGTATGAGTAGCATGGTATGAATCTGCACTTAAAAACTTAACAAGTGAAACCTCCACGCACTGGCTTGAACAACAACTGTCACAATGGTAGTCGAATATATCTGCTATCCGAAATATTTGAAGTTCACGCAAGATAGTTGAGCATATCACGTCCTTCAGCAAAGACCATGTTTGCAAGCCACGAACTCATGTAACAGCAAAAGCAAATCTGAATGCTACGTTGAACTGGTGTTCAATTTCTCAAATCCGTTCAACCTTCATGATGGGTTTTGAAAGTGGAATGTGAGCAACAGCTCACTCCAATACCCAAAATCGGTACAACTCACAGCTCATTGAATTTCTGCTATGACTCGAACAGCTCCTGAATGTAGCAATACGCTGCTCGCTAAAACGATCACACAGCTCTCAGAAATTGACGCAGTGTTGTGCTCCACGCATGGATTGGCTCTCCACCACAAGGATATGCATGCAGATCTTAGCTGGTAATCGTGCATGAACGAACTTTTCAGCACAGTTGTGTAGCCTTCAAAATGCGCAGATTAAAAATGCACAATAAATCGTCTTCCCTCACACACAATGCAGCACTCAAACAGTTGAAGCTCTGATACCAAATTAAAACAAACGCACAACACAACACAGAATCGTGAGACAAAGCTCACTGAATAATTGATTTCAACTTCACAATTACATTACATTTATATAGCACAGTGCATTCACCTAATTTCCTGAATTAGAGGAAACAAACCTAAATAGCTGGAACTAAACTCTAAATAAAATCTCTCATTCAACAACTCAAAACTAAATCTATTTTTTCATTAATCTAGATTATTCTCACATATTTTCAGGAGATTGGTTCTTGGAAATTGGTCCTTGGAAACTATAACTGAATATCTTGAACTAACTTCAACTTGCATGCCTGCCCAAGCCTCAAAAGGTGCTTATATGAGATATATTTTGGATGTATGGGGCGCAATTTATAGCTTCAGCCCATAATTTTGACGAAAGAGATCTTGCATGCAACATGAAATATCCCATCTTATTTAAATATATATTCTTACTTTCAGCCAACACATCTTGTTATGGAGTGTAAGGAACTGTATGTTGCAACTGTATGCCTGCTTCATTATATATATTAGGGAAAATTTTAAGGATGGAAGCTTACCTTAAAGTTTAGCAACCTTGGCGAATCTTACTAGTCCTTAATATCCAAGTTTTAAAATGTTTGATGATAATTTTGTAAAAATTTTTAGCTTTATAATTATTTTGTATTAGACAATATAAAACATTGGTTATTTTTAAGGCAAAATTATTTTATACTATAAAATTTGGGCGAATTCATTTTTTACAAAAATGGAAACTGGCGAATCTTTTTTTTGGAAATAACATTGAATATTAGCCCCTGCAAATATTAGCCCCTAACATTTTCCCTGACAAATATGTTGGATATCTTTGTTGATATATTCCTTTCCATTATCGGTGAAGAGTGTCTTGATGTATTTTTCATATTGATTTTCCGCATGCTCTTCGAAAATATTTAGATGTTGACAAACTTCATACTTGACTTTGAAGAAGTAAACCAAGTGAATGTCATGTAATAATCTATAAATAAAAACACATATCTTTATTTTCTCATTGAAAGTATTAGAGAGTGACCCATGAGGTCAGTATGTACAAGCTCCAAAGGTGAAGAGTCTCTCCATGCATGCCCCTTCTCGAATTCATCTTATGGATGCTTTCCAATAGCACATCCACTACAAACACCATTTGAAAATTCAATTGTCGGCAATCCTTTAACCATCCCTTGTGATGGCGGTGATGGTGCCAGCGTTAAGGAGAGATTCTAAAATTTACTCACAATGGTTTCTAACTTCGGAGGAGTTGGATTCAGTTCTTCGTTTTCATTTTCATTCATCAAATTTGTAATAACTTTAAAAGGTCATTTACAAAATCGGCTCCTTTGAACATGTTATAAATCCTTGATTCCAAATTCAATTAATAAAACCCAAGTCAAAATCCTTTTCAGGTTTAATACTTTGGCATATGCGTAAAAGGTAAACCTTCATCATAGTATAAATAGTAATATTAATTCCCTTTTTAACAACAATCGAACCTCAAGCTTCTAACGATAACCAATTAACTTGGTGAACAAGAGCTTATATTACTTGGATTTTTATGGGTCCCACACATCCAATGTTTAACAAACAACTTTAAAATTGCACATTTACCATTGAAACCAACACTGGCCGTACCTCAATTAACGTCCGTGTAGCTTGACTAGCGATCCCCCTTGGATCTTCTACTCTTGAGATCGAACGCATATCACGTTACTTTCACCACAGATATTTAACACTTAAATCTTACGTGATATGGGTAGTTTTGGACTGATGACGTGTTTTCAAACAATTGGATCGCGTGAAATTTTACAAAACCGCTCCTTAGCTCCAGAGGCGCGTGATACTGGTAGTTTACCCACTCAAAACTGCTTTTCAAAACTTCAAGTTTCTGACTGCTTTGAACGCTGGTTTTCAACCAAAATTGAATTTAATTCAACCCAGAACTTCATCACTCCTCTCTAACATGGGTTCCTCTACGTCAAGGCTGATTCAAAAATATCATTCCAGCAAATAGATGAATTCTGCCTCTGCATTAAGATTGATTCAACAACTATCATTCTAGAAAAACAAAATGAATTGCTTCCTTTCAAACACAACTCTCTCTACGCTGAAGATTGAAATCGACTTCAATTTGCATTGGAATAGAAATCACTTCACTGTATTAATTCATCAATAGCGTTTTAATCAAACAGAGTTTCTCAAATCGATGCCGCTAATTCATTACTATTATAATGGACTTTTCTTGAAAGGAATTCGATTCCGGCAAATAAAATCGATCTAGAATTAGCGTATTCAATAATTAGAAAGTAATAATTGTTCCTTCCTTTATAAAATCAAAAATCTTTTGAAATTCTATATGGTAGCCTTTATGCAAAGAACTGTATGCATTCAATTGATACAATCAAGGCAATGCGTATATAATCTAACTCCTTTCCCAAAAACGTAAATCGATTCAATCGACTTTACCCAAAGAACAGGCTCGATGCTTGCAGAGTTTAGACAAAGATTCAAAATGCTTAATTAAACATAGAATTGCTCTTTAATAAAAAAAATGAACCCTTGTAACCTCCTTTCAGTTTTCTATACAGAAAACTATTTAATTGATTCTACACAGCGTATGAAAAACTCATTAAATCACGAAGGTGGAATCCTCTGGGGATTTCCAGTATACACAGTAATTAGAAAAATTGCAATCTTTATTGAAACAAATCCTCACAAATAATTCCTCTCGGCCAACTCCGAATTTCTCAATTACAGAGATTACAATTTATAGTTTTATTACAAAATAGAAACCTTCTCAATTAGGATCGAATTTCCTAAATTGAGAGAAAATCTTACTTGCCCAATATCCTCCTAAAATCTATCAACTACTGCTAGATATGCTCAAAAATTTAGCATCTATTAAAACTACTTATCTCTAAATATTCTCCTAATTTATTACATAAAATAATAATATTAATTTGTTTGAGGAATTCAATCCTCTCATTAAACATTGACTTTCACCCATCAGTGAATGAATCTTAACTCAGCTAGCCACAACATGTGAACAAGCTTTCACATTGCTGGCTAAAATCTAATGCCCTTGCATTAGACTCCCGAGGACAAAATTATTCATGGGCTCCTGTCCATGAGCTCCTTTACAGAATTTCCCAGTTTCTGCAAGATAGCTTCTCTCATCCATGTAGCATCTTCAACTGGCTGATTCTTCCATTTAATCAAGTACTGGAAATACTCTTGTCCTCTGGTTCTCTTAAACACCTTTTTGTCTAAGCTCATCTCTGGCTGTAATGTTTGTGTTGTAGGTAACTGTTTTACCCAGTCAATCTGCTCTTTGTCTTCTGGTCTTTCATCTGTGCCATCATTTTCATACCTGTACAAATCTACAACATTAAATATTGGAGATATTCCAATATCAGATGGTAATTCAATTTCATAGCCATTAGCAGAAAATTTTCTCAGGATTCTCCATGGTCCTATCTTTTTAAACTTCAGTTTGTTATACTCTCTTTTTGGAAATCTGTCTTTCCTCAAGTGAGCCAAAACTAAATCACCAACTTCAAATTGAACTTTTCTTCTGGTCAAATATGCTCTGCTCTTGTACTTGATATTGATGTCTTGTAGTTGCTGCTTTACTTGCTCATGAATTGCTTGAATCTCTGAAGAAAATTCTTCCCCTTCAGCACTTCTCATTTCTGCTTTTCCCAAGTTCCTCAATTCAGAAAATCCTCTTGGGTGCATCCCATAAACAATATGAAATGGACTCTATCCTTTACTTCTGTTTGGTGAATCATTGTATGAATATTCTGCTTGTGGTAAGATATGATCCCATTGCTTAGGATGTTCTCCTGCAAGACTTCTCAAAATATTACCTAAACTTCTGTTTACTACCTCAGTCTGCCCATCAGTCTGAGGATGATAAGTTGAGCTGAAACTCAGATTAGTACTGAGCTTCTTCCACAATGTCCTCCAAAAATGACCAACAAACCTGGTATCTCTATCAGAAACAATGCTTTTAGGCAACCCATGTAATCTAACAATTTCTTTGCAAAAAAAATTGGCAACATGAGTAGCATCACTGGTTTTATAACATGGAATAAAATGTGCCATCTTTGAAAATTTGTCAACAACAACAAAAAATGTATCATTCCCTCTCTATGTCTTAGATAGTCCTAAAACAAAATCCATACTTACCATATCCCAAGGCCTATCTGGAATAGGCAATGGAATGTACAAACTTGCATTCTGGCTTCTTCCTTTAGCATACTGACAAATTTTACAATTCTTCACATACTTTTCCACTTCAGATCTCATTTTTGGCCAATAATAAAAATGACTCAGTTGCTCATAAGTTTTATCAGTACCAAAATGTCCAGCAAGTCCACCACTATGCTTCTCTTTGATGAAATTTTCTCTCATGGAACAATTTGGTATACACAATTGATTTCTTCTTAATAATAAACCCTCTTGCAAGAAATAATCCAACCACTGACTTCTATCTATCGAAACAGGATTCAAACATGCTTCAAATTCTTCCTTGAAATCCAAATCTGTTTTATAGAGTTCCTTAAGAAAATAAAAACCTACCACTTCAATTTGACTTTCTTGGACAAGAATGTTCTTCCTACTCAAGGCATCAGCTACCTTGTTTGCCTAGCCACTTATGTGCTTTAAAAAAAAGTTTAAACTTTGAAGATATTCAACCCATTTAGCATACATTTATTCAATTTAGGCTACTACATAATGTATTGTAAAGCATGATTATCTGAACACAGTACAAATTCCTTAGACATTAAATAATGTCTCCACTTTTTCAATGATTGTACTATTGCATAAAACTCTTTGTCATAAGAAGAGTATTTTCTCCTAGTGTCATTCAGCTTCTCACTGAAATATGCTACAGGCCTATCTTCTTGACTTAAGATAGCTCCAATAGCTTCTCCACTGGCATCACACTTCACTTGAAATGGTTTAGTAAAATCAGGCAAGACTAAAACAGGTTTCTCTGTTATTTTCTGTTTTAAAAACTGAAAATTCTTTTCAGCTTCAGCAGTCCACTTGAATGGTTGTTTGTCTTTTTTTATAGTTGCAATGATAGGTGCATTAATCTTGCTAAAATTCCTTATGAATTTTCTGTAAAAACTACCAAGTCCATGGAAACTTCTTACCTCAAAGACACTTTTTGGTGAAGGACACTCCACAATTGCTCTGAACTTTTCTGGATCCATCTTTAATCCCTCAAAAAAAACAACAAAACCCAGATACACCAGCTCTTCCTTCATGAATGAACACTTCTTTAGATTTATCAGCAACTTCTCTTGATGTAATTTCTTCAAGACATAGTTAAGATGCCTTAAATGTTCTTCTTTTGTTTTGTTGTAAATTAGTATGTCATCCAGATATACTATTGCAAATTTACCAATAAATTCTCTTAACACTTCATTCATGAGCCTCATAAAAGTACTGGGTGCATTTGATAAGCCAAAAGGCATTACCATCCACTCATACAATCCCTCATTTGTCTTAAAGGTTGTTTTCCATTCATCACCTTCCCTTATCCTAATCTGATGATACCCACTTTTCAGATCTAGCTTTGAAAATTATCTTGCTCCACTCAAACAGTCCATTAAATCTTCAATTCTGGGCAAAGTAAATCTATGTCTGATTTTTATCTTGTTGATTGCTCTTGAATCAGTGCACATTATCCAGCCTCCATATTTCTTCGAACTTAGCACTGTAGGTACTGCACAAGGACTCAAACTTTCTCGGAACAAACCTTTGTCAACCAATTCCTGCACTTGCTTTCTGATTTCTTCATTTTATGCTGGAGTCATTCTGTAAGTTGCTTTGTTTGGCAGATTTGATCATGGAATCAAATCTATCTGATGGCTGATTTTTCTTACAGGTGGTAACTCATTAGGAAAATCATCCACAATTATATCACAATAATTGTCCATAATTTCTTGAATTTCAATTGGAAAATCAAAATTTTTTGTAGAAGTAAGTACTACTTTAGGTTTGCAAACTAAAGCAAAATTTACCTCTTCTTCTTCAATCTAATGTAAGTATTCTTTCCCACTCAGCAATAAAGTCTTTGGATCAAACTTTTTGCTTGATGCTTCTCCTTCTTCCATTGGCAACAATGTTTGATACATACCATCCTTGAAGAACTTGTAAGCGTTTCGCTTACCATCATGCACTGGTCCTCTGTCATACTACCAAGGTCTACCCAGTAGTATATGACACACATCCATAGGCATCACATCACACATTACCTTATCTTTGTAGCTGCCCATCTGCAACTCTATCTTACACTGCTCTTTCACAATCAACTGATGACCCTTTTCAAGCCATGACACCTTGTAGGGTGTTGGATGTTCCTTTGTCATTAATTTCAACTTCTCTATCACCTCTGTAGAAACTAGATTGTATGTGCTGCCACTATCAATGACTAATTGACAGCATTTTTCTTGAACTTTGCAGACACTTCTGAACAAAGTTTTCCTCTGTGTTGGTTCAACAACTTCCTTTGTTTGCTTCAGCAAAACTTTATTAACGACCAAAGATTCGCCCTTCTCTGGCACAATTTCTCTTTCTGCTTCAAGAAAATTTGCTGCTTCTTCAGTTTGAGCAACAATTGCATTTCTCTGACTTGTACCCACATTCTCTTTCTCTGGGCACTCAAAGGCTCTATGTCCCAATTTGTTACATCGGTAACATCTTACTTCTCTTCCTCTACTTCTGCCTCCTCTTCCTCTGTGGGAATTTATTCTACCACTTGCATCACCATCTGTGTGTGCATGTTGAGGTGAGCTGCTGCTAGCCCCATCCTTTGGTGCTGTAGATCTCCCTCTACCACCTTGACTTCCCTTTCCTCTGAAAGTACCTCTTCCTTTGGCAGACTACTTTCTCAGCAGTTTCTCTTCAGCTTTCAAGGCCATTTGATAAGCCTCTCCAACTGTCCTAGGAGACAAAATACTGATTTCATATTGGATCTCCAATATTAGACAATTCACATACCTGGAAATCTTCTCTATTGTGTCCTGGATCTGTCCAGCTCTTATGCTCACTTTGTAGAATTCTTCTATGTACTCTTTCACAGTCATTAGTCTTTATCTAAGATTCTGCATTTTTCTAAACAATGTAAGCTGATAATCACTAGGCAAGAATTTACCTTTTAGTTTTGCCACCATTCTGCTCCAACTTTTGATTGGTTGTTTTCCAGCTCTCCTTCTCTCTGCTTGCACTCCATCCCACCAAAGTGTTACACGTCCCTTTAATCTTGTGACTGCAAATTTGACTCTCTTGTCTTCAGCCATATCTTCATAATCAAAGAATTTATTCATCTCATTGATCCAGTCTATCAACTATTTTGGATTCAATCCTCCCGCAAAAGCTGATACTTCAAGTCTAGGCTTGGATGTAGATCCTAAAACTGTCTTAAAGAATCTCATCTCAGGAGTAAGCTCAAAATTTCCTCCTTCTTCTTCTTCAGCTTCAGGTTCACTGACATCTTTAGGATCCCTCGGTTGTCCTACTTCAATTTCTTCCAATCTGGCTTGGATTTGCTGCATAGTCTCCAGTACCTCTGCATTAGCAACTAGCCTACCTCTTCTTCTACTAGCAGCACCTCTACCAATTCGAATAGCCATGCTGGATTTCTTCTTCTGACTCTTGGAAGTCTGCCCAATCTCTCGTAATTTCTTTGAAGTCGGCTCTGATACCACTAATGATGGCGGTGATGGTGCCGGCTTTAAGGAGAGCTTCTCAAATTTACTCACAATGGTTTCTAACTACGGAAGAGTCGGATTCAGTTCTTCGTTTTCATTTTCATTCATCAAATTTGCAAAATTTGATTAATGAAATCACAATCACTTTAAAAATTCATTTACAATATCAGCTCCTTTGAAGATGTTATAAATCCTTGATTCCAAATTCAATTAATAAAACCCAAGTCAAAATCCTTTTGAGGTTTAATACTTTGGCATATGCGTAAAAGGTAAACCTTCATCATAGTATAAATAGTAATATTAATTCCCTTTTTAACAAAAATCGAACCTCAAGCTTCTAACGTTAACGAATTAACTTGGTGAACAAGATATTATATTACTTGGATTTTTATGGGTCCCACACATCCAATGTTTAACAAACAACTTTCAAATTGGACATTTACCATTGAAACCAATGCTGGCCATACCTCAATTAACATCCGTGCAGCTTGACTAGCGATCGCCCTTGGATCTTCTACTCTTCCGATCGAACGCATATCGCATTACTTTCACCACAGAGATTTAACACTTAAATCTTACGCAATATGGGCAGTTTTGGACTGATGACATGTTTGCAAACAATTGGATTGCGTGAATTTTTACAAAACCGCTCCTCAACTCCAGAGGCACGTGATACTGGTAGTTTACCCACTCAAAACCACTTTTCAAAACTTCAAGTTTCTGACTGCTTTGAACGCCGATTTTCAACAGAAATTGAATTTAACTCAATCGAGAACTTCATCGCTCCTCTCTAGCACAGGTTCCTCTGCGTCAAGGTTGATTCAAAAATATCATTCCAGCAAATAGATGAATTCTGCCTCTGCGTTAATATTGATTCAACAATTATCATTCTAGCAAAACAAAATGAATTGCTTCCTTTCAAACACAACTCTCTCTACGCTGAAGATTGAAATCGACTTCAATTAGCATTGGAATAGAAATCACTTCACTGTATTAATTCATCAACAACGTTTTAATCAAACAGAGTCTCTCAAATCGATGTCGCTAATTCATTACTGTTATAATGGACTTCTCTTGAAAGGAATTCGATTCCGGCAAATAGAATCGATCTAGAATTAGCGTATTCAATTATTAGAAAGTAATAATTGTTCCTTCCTTCATAAAATCAAAAATCTTTTGAAATTCTATATGGTATCATTTACGTAAAGAACTGTATGCATTCAATTGATACAATCAAGGCAATGCGTATATAATCTAACTCCTTTGCCAAAAATGTAAATCGATTCAATCGACTTTACCCAAAGAACAGGCTCGATGATTGCAGAGTTTAGACAGAGATTCAAAATGCTTAATTAAACATAGAATTTCTTTTTAATAAAAAAAATGAACCCCTATAACCTCCTTTCAGTTTTCTATACATAAAACTATTTAATTGATTCTACACAGCATATGAAAAACTCATTAAATCACGAAGGTGGAATCCTCCGGGGATTTCCAGTATACACAGTAATTAGAAAAATTGCAATCTTTATTGAAACAAATCCTCACAAATAATTCCTCTCAGCCAACTCCAAATTTCTCAATTACAGAGATTAAAATTTATAGTTTTATTACAAAACAGAAACCTTCTGAATTAGGATCGAATTCCTAAATTGAGAGAAAATCTTAGTTGCCCAATATCCTCCTAAAATCTACCAACTACTGCTAGATATGCTCAACAATTTAGCATCTATTAAAACTACTTATCTCTAAATATTCTCCTAATTTATTACAGAAAATAGTAATATTAATTTGTTTGAGGAATTCAATCCTCTCATTAAACATTGACTTTCACCCATTAGTGAATAAATTTTAACTCAGCTAGCCACAACAAGTGAACAAGCTTTCACATTGCTGGCTAAAATCTAATGCCCCTGCATCACCTTGCTTTCTAAATTACTGCATATATCTAAAATTTAAATGCCAAAATATCTCATGCCAAATCTTACTTTCTTCATTTGCATGCGTAAGTATCAAAATAAAATCTAAATTAGGATCAAAATCAGAAAATGTATACAAACGAGATTAATCATTTACCTTGACAAACACAATCTTCAAGTTGGTTTGCATATCATAAAAGCTCATGGAATTCGAGGTAAATTCCACTCTCCTTCAGTTTCGTGTGTGTGTCATTTGATACAATGAAACAAGATTCATAGAAATCCTTGGAATATGCAATAAATTCTCTTCGAATTGCACTCTTCCTTGTCCAGTTGCTTCAATTGCAGAATTGTCCCCCATGAAAATAGGAGGTCCTGAGTATGCATGTAGAGAAGAAAAAGATTCCTTTGAAGAAGCCATATGATGTGAAGCTCCTAAATCGATGATCCATTATTGCAGTGTAGAATGAATAATAATCGAAGCATAACCATTACCCCTTTTTTCCGATGGTTTTTCCTCATTCTTCTTCTTAGAACTTTCTCGAATGTGATGACCAAGATTATTTTGTTGAAATTTCTTTTCCATCAGATCAATAGTCTTATGCATGCAAGATGATTCAGAATAAAAACCTATATTACAATAAGGACACTTGGATTTTCCTTTTTTTTCCTTCTTACCCATGGAGCTGGAAGAATCATATAGAGGTTTTGGATTTCCTCCCTTTCTTCAATCATGATCTCTTTCCTTTCCTTCACCTTTGGATTGTTGATTTGGTTTCGAGTTGGACTTTCCTTTCTCATTCATGGAAAGTGCATGTGCATTTGGAGACTTTAATAAATCCATTTTTATGACCTTATCATGCTCATGAATGAGAGACTTGATACAGACATGAGGTTTGGGAATTTTCCATTTATCTCCAATTATAAATCTAACTATATGAAATGTAGAAATGAAACAACATATTCATGGCCTATTTTAGCCAAAATATAAATGATCAATTGACCTTCCTATTTGGATTTATCAATCCCACAATCATGTAATTGTAGAAGAAATGATTTTAATTTCATAAATAAATCTTGAATGCTCTCAAAAATATTTGGATATAAGGAATTTAGCTAATTTTTCAGAATATGAGCCTGCATCTCATCTTGCTTTCCAAATAAATTTTCCAAGGTTGTCCAGACCTCATTCAGAGTGATGCATGTGTCCACATGGAAACACAATGTTGGAGATATGGAAAACAATAGAATTCCAAAAGCCTCGTCCATCCTGTTGAAGTATTTGGATTTTTCAATGGTGGAATTGGGTTTAACATCCATATTCACAACTATCTTATACAAGTCTTTGCCTCTTAGGTGAAGAGAAACATTTGGCTTCAATTTGAAGTAGTTATACAGAGTAAGAATAGGTGAAGATGAGAACTCCATTCTTTCACCTTGTAGTTGTAGCAACAACTGCAACAGTTCTTCAATATTTTGATATGAAAATCAAATCTCCGAACATTTTCCAATTCTTTAATATCAAAATCTACAAAATATTGTTCATGTACCTTCTCCAAGCCCCTATAGCTCTGATACCATGTAAAATTATTAGAGCACATATACATATCTAGCTGAATAATAATGGCATAAACTTGCAATAATTGAAAAGAAAAATAGAATTGGGAATGAATTTTATTACACAATATTAGTTTGAGAATCAACACATAAAGTTGCTAAGTTAAGCTTGTACATGCAATATCTATGGATAATTAAAGCCAATTAAAATTGACTATGCTTTATGTTCTGTTAATGTGCACATGCACCACATTCAAGAACTAGAGTTAACTAACTAAAGCCAAGTGCACACCACATGTAAACACTCGAGTTAACTACTTAAATTCAAGTGCACATCACATGTAATAACTAGAGTTGAATTGAAGCTAATTAAGGCTAACTAGGTACATGTACACCAAAATATTTACACCAAGATGTTCCTATGATGGATTTGGTTGGGCATATTTGACCAATAAGACCTCTGTATTTTCATCCTCCTCCCTCTAAATAAAAATTGACACGTGGGCAATGCAATCGTCATGGAATTAGCTAGAAAGTATGTTGTCCTCTAAAGTTTTCTAAATCCCATCATAAATGAATAAAGAAAGATTCTAATCTCTAAATTTTGACATATTTTGATTTTTCATTATTTTTTAAATTAATTTATCATAAAATTAAGTTTTACTGGGTTTTGAAAAATAAATACATAAAAATATTAGAATAATAATTTATATTTTTTATATTTATATGTTTTAAAATCAATTTACAATAAAAATTTCAATATTTATTATACAAAATTTTAATATATATATTGTTAATAAATACATATTTTTCACACTTGGCAC
This sequence comes from Pinus albicaulis, assembly GCA_034641835.2. NCBI lineage: Eukaryota > Viridiplantae > Streptophyta > Pinopsida > Pinales > Pinaceae > Pinus > Pinus albicaulis. The sequence goes on from CM076570.1 coordinate 170,134,062, forward strand.
TACACATAGAATTAGCTAGGAAGTGTTATGTATTTTAAAGTTTTCTAAATCTCATCCTAAATGGAAAGAAGAAAGATTATAATTTCTAAATCTTGAGATATTTTGATTTTGCATTGGTTTCTAAGTTAATTTATCATAAAATTAAGTTTTAAAAAAGAAATCTATAAAAATATTATATATATATATATATATATATATATATATATAAGTGAATTTATAATAAATAATTTAATATATATTATTAATATATAAATATTTTTTAATTATGATTATTAGAAATATTTAGCAAGAGTGATGTGATGTGATTTAGCAAAGATGTGATGGAGTTTCAGCTAGAGTGTAAGAAAATATTTAATTCTTGTAGATTAATTATGGAGTAATGTAGCTTTTGTGTCTCCTTCTTTTAATCAATCTCATGGATTGGATGTGTCTATAATCTATCAAATCTTTGGCCAAAATTAATTTCATTGGTGTTTCTTTTTCCAAAAAATGGAAAATTATGGGGACTTGGACAAGCATTCAATGTCATTGGTGTTTATTTTTCCCAAAAATGGAAATTTATGGGGACTTGGACAGGCATTCAAATATTGATAGTTTTATTCGCAAGCCCAAGCCTCAGATCACAAGAGATCACAGGGCAGTGTGCTTGGGATTTCACATGAACGACCTAGAAATTGGTTGGTGAATTCAAGACTGTCTACTTTAGAAGATAACTCCTATTCCTAAAAAAAGATTATGTAATTGCAGTCACCACAAGTGACATGTGCTACCCATTTAGGTTAGATTTCACCAATAAGATCTTTTTATTTTCCTCCTCCCTCCCTTCAAATAAAAATTTACAAGTGGAAATGCAACTCTTATGGAATGAGCTAGAAAGTGTGTTGTCCAAGTTTTCTAAATCTCATAGTAAATGAAAAGAGAAATTCTAATCTTTGAATCTTAATCTTATGATATTTTGATTTTTCATTACTTTCAAAGTTAATTTATTATAAAATTAATTTTTATTGAGTTTTATAAAATAAATCTATCAAAATATTATATATATATATATATATATATATAGATATATATATATATATATCTGTGTGTGTGTGTGTGTGTGTGTGTAAGTTTCCAAAGAGTGAAAAATTCGATAGATCTAGAGCGTGCCAGTGTTTTGATTTAAAACTACTTTTCATCAAAAATAAGAACACAAGCATATCTAGAAATGCGTCCCTTTTATTTATATTATTAGCTGAAAATAATATACATGCCCATACAATAAAAACTGAGCTCCTGCACATGGCATGCTTGGCTGCTCATTAAACAGAAAAACAACACTGAACCACAATCATGGACCCTGGATGGATCCACTATACAAAATTCACCATGGGGTTTTCATCCTTGTATTAATGCTAGAACTAGCCAGGCCAAGTTCTCAACGCAAACATAATAAGATAGATAATACCAGAATGATCCTAAATGCCTAGCTTTTATCCCTTTTTATAGGCTTGATGGACCTTATTTTATTATTTTCCTCGAAAACCAACAACAAATACCATGGGCCGATACGATGGGAAAATACCACGGTAATACCATGGACCAATTCCGTCCACTTTGACTGGATCAAGAAAAGGAATATTAAAAATCCTTCCACCCGAAGATTGCTTGTCCTAAAGTGATCCACTTCTATCGACAACAGAAGCATTTGTACATTGATACCAAGATCCCATACAACCTGATGTATTGTTCCATCCCTCCATGTTGAATGGTCCTGAATGGATCCTTCGATACCTGGATCCCAAACAATCCTTTGGAAAATCCTACCCCCAATGGATTCTCCTGGATCCCAATGCCACCTAAATCTTGGGACCTATGGGTTATGGTACCATTTCAACCCTCCATTCCTGCTGTCACAAAATGACTCAAGCTGTAATTTTCTCTTGTCTATGGGTATCCTCCAAAGAATCAATCCATTAATAGAATACCAACTCATAATCTCTCACCAATCCATACCTGGGAAATAATGAATATCTGCAAATCTACTATGTTGATGTTGTTTGATACTCGAATCATGCTGCTCTACTTTGTTACCAAACATGATGTATTTAGAGAACTCTGCCCTGCTCTTCTCAATGTATCAAGGTGGGTTGTTGGTGTTGCAAGCCTTATCTATGTATTCCTATAGAGTGTTGTTATGGAACTCCCAATTGTACTCCTCATGCGGCCTTGTGAGGGACTTGAGTTGTTCCTCAATACTAGGCAGCTTGGTCAATGATTTGGCACATTTCCCTATGAGTTCCTCAATTTTTTTGTTCTCCTGTAAGATAGTGTCTCGGGTTGTCCAGATTCTTTGCTTCAACAACATAAGATCTGTCTTGAAATGCATGATCCTCTCTCGAAAGTATTTCACTAGCAATTCTAGTGCACTGCAGAATGTCTCTACTTTTTACTGCACCGGATGCCCCATGACAACTACTTCAACTTGAACCTTTGATTGGCCCTTTAGAAATGACTCATCCTGCATAATATATTTTCCATGCTGCCCTACATGATCATGCTCATCATATTGATTTGTTACGGCTGGCTCCTCATTTGATTCTCCTTGATAGTATTCTTCTTGGACCTATTTACATGTGAGGATAAGTTGTCCATCCTCTTTGGTTTTCCAACATGGATGTACTGGTGGACTGTTGTTTATACCTAATTTCCCATACTCTTTATGGATGTCCTCTAGTGTATTTATAGACTCAACTACCACATCATCAAGAGGAATTACCTCCTTCCTTTTGTTAATTACTTTGTCAAGTTGAGTGTGTTGGAAATATGATGCAGAGTGTTGTCCTTGATGGCAACCCACTGAATGAAGATGAAGACATGCGACTGTTGACATGTGTTGTCCTTGATGGCAAACCACCTGATGAAGTTATTATTGACCTGATGGACTTAGTAAATGATGTAAATCTGATGTGAAATGATATGATGCTGAGTGTTGTCTGTGAATGGCAACTCACTTGATGAAGATGATGGCAACCTACTTGATGAAGTTTGTGCTTGATAGAATATTTTCTTAATGAAGTAAATTTGATGTATCTACAGTGTGTACAGAAGGCAATGAAGAAAGGAATTCAGCATGTGCTAAATCTATGATGAAATGAGTATGTTTCAAGGCATACATGGATATGTCTAGGAGAAGTTGCGTATGCACGCGGGAAAGAACTGATAAGTCGCGTATGGGCAAAAGCGCTCAAAAAGTGAAAAACCAGGGGTAACCACCATGGTATTGACCCATTTTATTGGGTAATGATCCGCCTAATTGACCCCGTCCAGGAATACCATCGGAAGTAATGTAGTTTTGGGCTCATGGTATTGTTTTGGCTCATGGTATTGAAAAAGGGGCTCATGGTATTGAAAAAGGATAAACCTATATAAAGAGATGAAATTCATTATGCAAATTATGAGTGTGGGTGCAAGATGTCTGAGCTTGAATGAATACTTCTCTCTGAAGTAGATCTGAATGGAAAGGGTTACACTTGAATGATAAATCTGAGTGTATGATGCACCAATGATGAAGAAGGGGATATAGATCTGAAATGTGCTTGTATTTGCTAGATCTGTTTATGGAATGATTAGATCCAAGAAGAGGCGAACATCTGTCTGAAGTGAAGGGTTAAATCTGTGTGAAGTATCTGTTCTGAAGAAATGCAATGACCTAAAATCTCTAAAGAACCATATGCTAGTTCGCCGAAGAGGAAGCGCGTATATACGCGGCTTCGCTGAAAGAAAAGCGCGTATGCGCAATTAAATTGGTTATGTAATATGTGCAGAAGTATACGCTGGTTCGTGTGAATGGAAGCGCATATATACGCGACATCAGTAAAGTAAAAGCGCGTATGCAAACTAGGGTTTGCTAAAGTCCGTGGTAAGAAATGACTGTTCTATTCTACTGTATTGCTGCTATCTGTATTCTACTGTTCTGAGTTGTCTGCATCAGTTTGGTTGTATGATTGAACTTAAATCTATGAAGAGGGTCCAGTCTGAAAATATGATGAAACGTGGCCTGCAAGTGTTGTTCTATTAAGTTGTTGGATCCAGTGTGAAAATTGATGAAACGTGGTCCAAGGTGGTGCTGAGGGTTGTAGCCTTCAGTCAGGGGGTTGTAGCTCCCTTCCAGGTGAGGATGGTAAACGAGATCGGGGGGTCGTAGCTCCCTTCTAGGTGAGGCTGGTAAACGAGATCGGGGGGTCGTAGCTCCCTTCCAGGAGAGGCCGGTAAACGAGTCAGGGGGTTGGAGCTCCCTTCCAGGAGAGGCTGGTAAACGAGCGCAGGTGGGTGCCTGCGTGCTGGTAGGAGTCTGCACCAGCACATATGTTGTAAGATGTTTTCTCTATAATAAAATATTGAAGGCTGAGCAACTGCAGTGGTGGTTTTCTCCCGACTTGGGTTTCCACCTAAAAATCCCGGTGTTCATGTGTGATGCTTTGTGTGATGGTTTATTTTGTTGTTACTACTCATGTTTATTGTTAACTTAACATCAAATGAATGAATAGTGCAAAGAACTAAGTTAATAAATATCTGCATATTTAGATCTCTGCTAATACGCGAGTTGTATGAAGGATATCCGCGTGTATACGCGAGTTTACTAAAGGAAAGTAGCGTATGGGTTTTAGAGAGTGAAAAAGTAAAAAGTTTTGAATATGAAGTAAATACTGATTCACCCCCCCTCTCAGTATTTTTCCCAACAATTGGTATCAGAGTCGGTACTTCTGCAGAAGCTTGATCGCTTGAAGGAGATCCGTCGCAATGGGAAGTCAAGAAGGAGTAATGTCTATAAAGCCACCTCTATTCAATGGAAGCAATCTGATATTCTGGAAGGTACGTACAAAAGCATATCTGCAAAGTCTTGGTACAGATGTATGGGCAATCGTGGAAGAAGGTTATCAATACCCGGCAAGTATTCCTACTGATGCAGCTGAAAGAAAGAAGTATGAAATCAATGCCAAAGCAGTGAATGTCTTATTGGGAAGCATGTCTGAATCAGAATTTGCGAAAGTGATGCAGCTACATTCGGCAAAGGACATATGGGACAAAATCATTCTAAGCTATGAAGGAGACACAAAGGTAAAAAGTGCAAAACTCCAAACTCTAGACCAATATGAAAATTTCATATATATGAGATGGAGAGTGTCGTCGCTTTTTCTTCATCTGATACATTGTAAATCTAATTGATAATGAAGGGAAACCATAACCATGTCATTCTAAGGTAAACGAAGATTCGATTTCAAAATTTGACTCCAAAGCCAGCTATTGAAGAAAGGCAAGAGGAGGTAAACGCTTACTATTTGCAGTGTTTCAATTGAAAGGGAACTTCATTGCTTTTAAAATGAGACAAGGAGGTCCTTCTCAAATAAGAGAAGCTGCTTTTAAGGCATCTACAAAAGGAAAGGAAAAGGAAGTTGTCAAAGAATCCAGCTATATATTCGATGAAGAAGAAGCGAATTTCTTGAGAAAGCTCCAACTAGGTACTAGAATATTCAAAGGTAAGCTTCCCTTCAAATGTTTTGAGTGTGGAAAAGTTGGTCACTATGCTGCTAAATGTCTTTATAGAGAAAAGCATAGTAAAGGGAAACATTTTGAAAAAAGAAAGAGTTATTATGCAAAAGAAGATGATGATGAAGTGTCCAGTGAAGATGAAGAAGATTCTGACCATGATCTGAAAGTGCTCATGGAAAAGAAGCAAAAGAAGAAGCCTACTCGAAACAAGGAGATACCTCAGAAATCATGTATAGCAAAAATTGAAGAAGATGAACCATGTATTAATCGTTGTTCTTGTCTCTTACTTAATTGCATGTGCAAAGATTATGATAGTGAAAGTGACAGTATGGATCCAGAAGTTTCTGACGAAGCTCTAAAAATGCTCATGGCAAAGAAGGAAAAGAAGAAGGCCACTTGTAATACTCTTCTTTGTGCAAACAATAGTGAAGATAGTAAAGTTGTGGAAGCTATCAAGATCAAAGTTGAAGAACAACAAAAGGAAATTGATACGAAAGATTCTATTTACAAAGAGATGACCTCTCAAATGAAAGATCAAACAGAAATGTTGAATGGACAGGTGGACAAGTATCAAAGGTTTCATACTTATGCATCCAATCGAATTAAAGAACTAGAAGCAGATCTTGAAAAATCAAGCAAGAAGAATGAAGGACTTGAAGCTGCAATCATCTCTCTACAGGTAGATCTAGAAGCATCAAGTAAGAAAAATGAGGAACCTCTACAATCATTTGAAAAGGAAGGCCTTGAAGCAGAAATCATATCTCTCAAACAAGATCTGGAAAAATCAAATAAGAAGAAAGAAGAGCTAGAACAAACATGTGAAGAAAACGAAAATTGGTTGAAAGAAGAGATCCTAAATCTGAAGGATCAAGTAGAAGATGGAAGAAGGAAAGAAGAAAGCATGACAAAGCAATGTCAAGCCCTGGAGGTTGAGGTAAACATTCTCAAAGGTAAATTAGAAAAAAAGGTTAAAATTTTGATGTTTCAAGATAGTACTAACACTTTGGACAATATTCTAAGTTATCAAAGGTCTCCTGCTATCAAACTTGGTCTTGGTTTCCATGAAACTGTTAAAGGTGAATCTAGCTCACAAGGAAGTGCTAAAAAATTCAGAGGATGTCAATGCAAAACCTGAAGTGTTGATGTTGGGTATGTGTTATATTCTTTCAACGATTAGCCCCACGCGTTGTATGTTGCGTCGGGCGTAGCTGGGGGGTCATGAGGGGTGAAGCAGTCCCCACCGTTGGGGGCCAAAATTTGTTTTTTGTGCGGACCCACTCATAGGCGGATCCGCCCATGGTTTTGTGCATGGTTTTGCACATGGTTTTGGGGTTCGATGGTTTTCGGCCCCTGGTATTTTTTTAGATCCGGCCAAGGGAACTACGGTTATGTTCTAATCCAGGGTTAATGGATTGGGGTTTATGTATGCTCCGGCATGTATATATATGTGTTGTAACACTAAAAGGAATATATGAAAAATCAAGCTGGTCATCCCGATTTGGGATCCAGGGGAAAATCTCTGTGTTTATCTATTTTATGTTTTATGCTCTTGCTATTGTTTATTTTCTGTTATAAGAATCGTGTGTAGATATTTCTGTTCAGGGTTAAAACCTACATTTGGTATCGGAGCTGTTTCGGCTTCAAGGGGACGCCTTTGTTGTTGAGGGTTTTTTTGCTCGGGCCTGTGGTAGACCCTGTTCAGTGGGAGATCTGCGGGATCGATTCTTGCGGTGAAAGAAGATGGCGAGCGGCGGAAAGATAGAGATCGAGAAATTTAATGGTCAGAGTTTTGAGTTGTGGAAGCTCAAGATGGAGGATCCGCTGGTGGATAAAGATCAGTGGATCGTGGTAGATCTAGGTACTAAACCAACGGCAATGTCAGATGAAGACTGGAATAAACTAGATCGGAAGGCTAAGAGCATAATACAATTGTGTGTCTCAGATTCAGTATTGTTGAATGTATCTGGGGAAGCTACGGCGAAGAATTTGTGGGAAAAACTTGGGACTTTGTACCAATCTAAGTCTCTGGTGAATAAGTTGTTCCTGCAGAAAAAGCTGTATAACCCGAGGATGAAGGATGGAGACTCGGTGACAGAGCATCTGAACGCCTTCAATACTATGGTAAGTCAGCTGTCATTTGTTGATATTAAAATCTCAGATGAAGATAGGTGCATCAGTTTGTTGTGTTCTCTACCAGACTCATGGGATAGTCTGGTTATTGCAATAGGTAGCAATACAACTACCTTGAATTTTGATGAAATTGTCTCAAAATTTTCATTGCCGGGAGAAAATGAGACGAAGAAATATGGACGCGTCGAATGGAGATGCCTTATTCTGTACGAGGAAGGTCCCGCAAACGAAACAAGAATAAGGTTTCGAGTGGGAGATCCAAATCTAGAGGGAGATCTAAATCTCCTGGAAAGTTTGTAAAGGTATGTTGGAAATGCGGAAAGGAAGGGCACTACAAAAGGACTACAGATCTAAAGCTCCCGAGAAAGGAAAGTGATATGATGATGCTCCTTCTGCAGAGGAAAAAACCACCTCGGATGAAGGTGGGGATGTGTATTTGGCTTCTTCTTCAAATACACATGTAGATCATGAGTCATGGTTGATTGACTCAGGTGCATCCTTTCACTTCACTCCCCATAGGGAGTGGTTCTGCAAGTATGAGAAATATGATGGTGGTGATGTCTTCCTAAGGGATGATAGGAGGGCCAGAATCATCGAATGTGGAAAGTTCAAGCTGAAGCTACAAGGTGGAAGGATTAGAACACTTCCTGGTGTTCTGCATATTCCTGCATTGGCCAGAAATCTGATTTCTGTAAGCAAGATGGATGATGCAGGTGTAAAAACAGTGTTCGAGAAAGATGCCCGCAAGATGGTTCGGGGAGCACTGGTATTAATGCGGGGAGTTCGGACTGGAACTCTGTACAAGCTACAAGGTAGTACTGTTATTGATGGGTGTAACAGTTCTGTGGTTCCTGAAAGTGGGACGAAAAGCCTAGTTGTCTCCGGAGAAAAGACCATGCTATGGCATCAAAGGCTTGGACATATTGGAGAGAAGGGCCTTCGGATACTGCATAGAGATGGTATGGTAGAAGGTATGTCTAATTGTTCTCTGGATTTCGATTTCTGTGAACATTGTGTATATGGGAAGCAGAATCGGGTGAGTTTTCCTTCTGGTGCTAAGAGGGCAAACAAGACATTAGAACTTGTGCACAGTGATGTGTTTGGGCCTGTGTCAGTTCCATCACTGGGAAAGTCTGTGTACTATGTTTCATTCATAGATGACTTCTCAAGGAATACATGGATATATTTCTTGAGGAAGAAATCTGAAGTCTTTGACAAATTTAAATAATTTAAGGCTCTGGTGGAAAACCAGACAGATAAGAAGATAAATGCGCTGAGGAAAGATAATGGTGGGGAGTTCTGTAAGAAGGAATTTGAAGAGTTCCGTAAGAAGTGTGGTATAGCACGGCAGAAGAATACTCCATACACACCTCAGCAAAATGGAGTTGCAGAAAGAATGAATAGAACACTGATGGAAAAGGCAAGAAGCATGCTCAGTGGTACCGGGTTAGGACAAGAATTCTGGGCAGAGGCAGTGGAGACTGCATGTTACTTAGTTAACAGATCACCTTCATCAGCGTTGGAGGATATGACCCCACATGAGGTATGGACTGGTAAGAAACCCTCTCTTTCACATCTAAGGGTATTTGGATGTGATGCATATGTACATGTTCCAAAGGAGAAAAGGACTAAGTTGGATAATAAATTTGAAAGGTGCATCTTTATTGGGTATAAGGATGGTTTAAAGGGTTACAAGCTTTGGAACCCAGAAACAAGGAAGGTTGTGTACAGCCGTGATGTGGTGTTTAGAGAGGTAAAAGATGTTGTTACACATGAAGTCATACCAAAGGAACCTGAGAAGATAGAGTTTGAGCTAAAGGAGGATGAATCAGACTCTACAATAGAAGAAGACTCAGAAGATGAAGAGCCACAAACTCCAGCTTTGAGAAGATCAGTTTGGGAAAGAAGGCAACCAAAAAGGTATAGTCCATCTGCTTTCTGTTCAGGTTTTGCCTTAACTATAACTGATGATGAACCCAGAACTGTCAGGGAGGCAGTAGATTCAGAGGATGGAAAACTCTGGAAGGAGGCCATGGTTGATGAAATGGCATCCTTGCACAAAAACGATGCATGGGATTTGGTGGAGTTTCCGGCCGGAAGGAAGCCCATTGGGAGCAAATGGGTGTTTAAGAAGAAGATGAATGTAGAAGGCAAGGTGGAGAAATACAAAGCTCGGTTGGTAGCGAAAGGTTATTCCCAGGTGCCGGGAATTAACTTTGGTGATATTTTTTCTCCTGTTGCCAAAGTTACTTCTATTAGATTACTTTTATCTGTTGCTGTTGCATTTGATTTTGAGATAGAACAGATGGATGTGAAGACAACATTTCTTCATGGGGATCTAGAAGAGGAGATCTACATGAAGCAACTTGAAGGCTTTATGGTGAAGGGTAAGAAAGAACTAGTATGCAGGTTGAAGAAGTCTCTGTATGGGTTAAAACAGTCACCAAGGATGTGGTATCAGAAATTTGATACCTATATACGGGGACTTTGCTTCACCAAAAGCAAGGAGGATCACCGTGTTTATTTTAAATTAATTGGTGACCGTGTTATTTATTTGGTCTTGTATGTGGATTATATCTCGTTGATTGGAAATGACAAAGAAATTATCCAAGATTTGAAGACCCAACTGTTCTCCAAATTCGACATGAAGGATCTTGGTGCTGCAAACTATATTTTGGGCATGGAAATTAAGAGAGATCGGGCAAAGAGGAAGCTCTGGTTAAACCAGAGGAAGTATGTCGAGACTATATTGCAGAGGGTCAATATGCAGGATAGTAAACCAGTGAAGGTTCCCATTCCTGTAGGTGTAAAGCTGTCTGCTGAACAGTGTCCCAAGACACAAGAAGAAGAGGAGTATATGTCCCGTGTTCCATATGCAAGTGCAGTGGGTAGCTTGATGTATGCAATGGTCTCTACTAGACCAGACATTGCACATGCAGTGGGAGTATTGAGCAGGTTTATGTCAAACCCAGGGAAGGAGCATTGGACAACAGTGAAGCGGGTTTTCAGATATTTACGTGGCACTAGTGATTATGGCTTGTGCTACCATGGAAGACCAGGATTGGAAAGAATGTTGGACATTCGTGGTTTTTTTGATGCAGACTGGGCTGGAGATCTGGACCAAAGAAGATCTACAAGTGGGTATGTGTTTAGCCTATTTGGAGGCGTAGTCAGTTGGATGAGTAAAATACAGTCTGTAGTGGCTCTTTCAACTACAGAGGCAGAATACATAGCAGCCACTCATGCAAGCAAGGAAGCAATTTGGTTGCAGAGATTGTGTTCAAGTATGGGGTTGGTACAAAAAGCTATAAGGATAGACTGTGATAGCCAAAGTGCAATTTTCTTGGCTAAGAACCCTGCTTACCATTCAAAGACAAAGCACATTGATGTTCAATATCACTTTGTTAGAGATATGGTTGAGGCTAAAAGGGTGTTTCTAGTAAAGGTGGACACTTTGAAGAATGTTGCAGATGTATTGACGAAGTCTGTGAGCACTCAGAAGTTCTCTTGGTGTAGAGAAACAATGGGTGTTGAAGAATTGGCCCAATGACTAAGCTCTCCTGTGGCCCCCTGTGGAAAGAAAACAACAAGTGGGAGAATGTTGGGTATGTGTTATATTCTTTCCACGATTAGCCCCACGCGCTGTATGTTGCATCGGGCGTAGCTGGGGGGTCATGAGGGGCGAAGCCGTCCCCACCATTGGGGTCCAGGGCAGCGCCTCGGCCAAAATTTGTTTTTTGTGCGAACCCACTCATAGGCGGATCCGCCCATGGTTTTGTGCATGGTTTTGCACATGGTTTTGGGGTTCGATGGTTTTCGGCCCCTGGTATTTTTGTAGATCCGGTCAAGGGAACTACGGTTATGTTCTAATCCAGGGTTAATGGATTGGGGTTTATGTATGCTCCGGCATGTATATATATGTGTTGTAACACTAAAAGGAATATAATGAAAAATCAAGCCGGTCATCCCGATTTGGGATCCAGGGGAAAATCTCTGTGTTTATCTATTTTATGTTTTATGCTCTTGCTATTGTTTATTTTCTGTTATAAGAATCGTGTGTAGATATTTCTGTTCAGGGTTAAAACCTACAGTTGAAAGAAATAAAAGATCAACCAACAATCATGAATTCTCAAAAGAATTCATTCAACGTTGAATGTTTTAAATGTCATAATTATGGGCATGTTGCAGCAAATTGTAGGAGCAGATCATTTCAGCCACAAACAAACAGGTTCTACTCAGAAAGGTACTCTAGTTTCTTCAGGGGATATTGTTTCTCATGTAACATGTATGGACATAAAGCAGTTGATTGCAAAAGGAGAAAGATTAGAAATACTCATTATGATTCTTATGCTTATTTCTCTGGACACATGAGATGTTATTTTTGTAACAAGTATGGACATGTAGAAAAGGAATGCAGGTTGAACAGATCTGAGAACGTGGACAATTTTCAGCACACAAATAAAAAGTTCAAACAAATCTGGAAAAGGATGGAGGACCGATCATAAACGTAGGGAATTCTGACCCTATTGCAGTCATCCGCTTCTGAAGCTTACTTCTCTGATTGACTGCAGGAATGATGTGGGATACATTATCAAATTTAGTAATGTATCGTCAGAGGGGGAGCAATGTATGATGAATCTCATGGTTGATTTGATCATTTTGGTTATGTTTATTTCTGACAGAGCATCTGATATGAAGAAGACAAGTACAGGAGTTACAAGTTTAGGAGAAGATGAAAGAATGTGAAAAATTTATATGCTTCACTTTCCATACGCGGGTTCGATGAACTAAAGTCGCGTATACACGCGAGTTCTAGCAGACACAGTCGCGTATGCATTGATGATAAGAGAATTTATATGCTAGTCGAAGATCCGGAGCAGAGGCTCAGGGGGAGCATCGGCCCGATTGTTAATAACCGTATTATTGACTCAGACGTCTAGTTTCGCCTCTAAATAATGATGATATGATACATGGTGTTCATGTGTGATGCTTTGTGTGATGGTTTACTCGTTCTTACCGCACATAAGCTATCGTTTATTAGACATCTGATGAATGAATGATGGAATGATCTAAGTGAAGAACCTATGTCATAATTATATATCTGTGCATACGCGATTTTCATAAAGGGTATCCGCGTATATACGCGAGTCTGTTTCAGGAAAGTAGCGTATGGGTTTTAGAAGCAAGAAAAAGTAAAAGTTTTAAATATGCAGTAAATACTGATTCACCCCCCCCTCTCAGTATTTTTCCCAACAATTGGTATCAGAGCCGGGTCCTTCTGCAGAAGCTTGATCGCTTGAAGGAGATCCGTCGCAATGGGAAGTCAAGAAGGAGTAATGTCTATAAAGCCACCTCTATTCAATGGAAGCAATCTGATATTCTGGAAGGTACGAACAAAAGCCTATCTGCAAAGTCTTGGTGCAGATGTATGGGCAATCGTGGAAGAAGGTTATCAATACCCGGCAAGTATTCCTACTGATGCAGCTGAAAGAAAGAAGTATGAAATCAATGCCAAAGCAGTGAATGTCTTATTGGGAAGCATGTCTGAATCAGAATTTTCGAAAGTGATGCAGCTACATTCAGCAAAAGAAATATGGGACAAAATCATTCTAAGCTATGAAGGAGACACAAAGGTAAAAAGTTCAAAACTCCAAACTCTTAGAATTGAATATGAAAATTTGAAGATGCATAGTGATGAGAGTGTTGCCAGTTTCTTTCTTCGTCTGGATGATATTGTAAATCGAATGAGAAATTTAGGTGAAACCATAACTGATACTACTCTGGTGGAAAAGGTCTTAAGATCCTTGACTTCAAAATTTGACTCTAAAGTTTCAGCTATTGAAGAAAGGCAAGATATGCAAACGCTTACTATTGTTCAATTACATGGTACTCTGACTGCTTTTGAAATGAGACAAGGAGGTCCTTCTCAAATAAGAGAAGCTGCTTTTAAGGCATCTACAAAAGGAAAGGAAAAGGAAGTTGTCAAAGAATCCAGCTATATATTCGATGAAGAAGAAGCGAATTTCGTGAGAAAGCTCCAACTAGGTACTAGAAGATTCAAAGGTAAGCTTCCCTTCAAATGTTTTGAGTGTGGAAAAGTTGGTCATTATGCTGCTAAATGTCCTTATAGAGAAAAGCATGGTAAAGGGAAACAATTTGAAAAGAGAAAGAGTTATCATGCAAAAGAAGATGATGATGAAGTGTCCAGTGAAGATGAAGAAGATTCTGACCAAGATCTGAAAGTGCTCATGGCTAAGAAGCAAAAGAAGAAGGCTACTCGAAACAAGAAGATACCTCAGAAATCATGTATAGCAAAAATTGAAGAAGATGAACCAGGTATTAATCGTTGTTCTTGTCTCTTACTTAACTGCATGTGCAAAGATTATGATAGTGAAAGTGACAGTATGGATCCAGATTTCTGACGAAGCTCTACAAATACTCATGGCAAAGAAGGAAAAGAAGAAGGCCACTTGTAATACTCTTCTTTGTGCAAACAATAGTGAAGATAGTAAAGTTGTGGAAGCTATCAAGATCAAAGTTGAAGAACAACAAAAGGAAATTGATACGAAAGATTATATTTACAAAGAGATGACCTCTCAAATGAAAGATCAAATAGAAATGTTGAATGGACAGGTGGACAAGTATCAAAGGTTTCATACTTATGCATCCAATCAAATTAAAGAACTAGAAGCAGATCTTGAAAAATCAAGCAAGAAGAATGAAGGACTTGAAGCTGCAATCATCTCTCTGCAAGCAGATCTAGAAGCATCAAGTAAGAAAAATAAGGAACCTCTACAATCATTTGAAAAGGAAGGCCTTGAAGCAGAAATCATCTCTCTCAAAGAAGATCTGGAAAAATCAAATAAGAAGAAAGAAGAGCTGCAACAAACATGTGAAGGAAATGAAGATTGGTTGAAAGAAGAGATTCTAAATCTGAAGGATCAAGTTGAAGATGGAAGAAGAAAAGAAGAAAGCATGACAAAGCAATGTCAAGCCTCGGAGGTTGAGGTAAACATTCTCAAAGGTAAATTAGAAGAAAAAGTTAAACTTTTGAGGTTTCATGATAGTACTAACATTTTGGACAATATTCTGAGTAATCAAAGGTCTCCTACTATCAAACATGGTCTTGGTTTCCATGAAATCGTTAAAGGAGAATTCCAGCTCACAAGGAAGTGCTAAAAATCTGCAGGATGTCAATGCAAACTCAAGTGTTGATGTTGGGTATGTTATATTCTTCAACGATTAGCCCCACGCGTTGTATGTTGCGTCGGGTGTAGCTGGGGGGTCATGAGGGGCGAAGCAGTCCCCACCGTTGGGGGCCAAAATTTGTTTTTTGTGCGGACCCACTCATAGGCGGATCCGCCCATGGTTTTGTGCATGGTTTTGCACATGGTTTTGGGGTTCGATGGTTTTCGGCCCCTGGTATTTTTGTAGATCCGGTCAAGGGAACTACGGTTATGTTCTGATCCAGGGTTAATGGATTGGGGTTTATGTATGCTTCGGCATGTATATATATGTGTTGTAACACTAAAAGGAATATAATGAAAAATCAAGCTGGTCGTCCCGATTTGGGATCCAGGGGAAAATCTCTGTGTTTATCTGTTTTATGTTTTATGCTCTTTCTATTGTTTATTTTTTGTTATAAGAATCGTGTGTAGATATTTTTGTTCAGGGTTAAAACCTACATTTGGTATCGGAGCTATTTCGGCTTCAAGGGGACGCCTTTGTTGTTGAGGGTTTTTTGCTCGAGCCTATGGTAGACCCTGCGCAGTGGGAGATCTGCGGGATCGATTCTTGCGGTGAAAGAATATGGCGAGCGGCGGAAAGATAGAGATCGAGAAATTTAATGGTCAGATTTTTGAGTTGTGGAAGCTCAAGATGGAGGATCTGCCGGTGGATAAAGATCAGTGGATCACGGTAGATCCAGGTACTAAACCAACGGCAATGTCAGATGAAGACTGGAAGAAACTGGATCGGAAGGCCAAGAGCACAATACGGTTGTGTGTGTCAGATTCAGTATTGTTGAATGTATCTGGGGAAGCTACGACAAAGAATTTGTGGGAAAAACTTGGGACTTTGTACCAATCTAAGTCTCTGGTGAATAAGTTGTTCCTGCGGAAAAAGCTGTATAACCTGAGGATGAAGGATGGAGAGTCGATGACAGAGCATCTGAACGCCTTCAATACTGTGGTAAGTCAGCTGTCGTCTGTTGATATTAAAATCTCAGATGAAGATAAGTGCATCAGTTTGTTGTGCTCTCTACCAGACTCGTGGGACAGTCTGGTTATTGCAATAGGTAACAATACAACTACCTTGAATTTTGATGACATTGTCTCAGCCTTGCTGTCGGAGGAAATGAGACGGAGAAATATGGAGGGTCATAATGGAGATGCCTTATCTGTACGAGGAAGGTCCCAGAACAGAAACAAGAATAAGGTTTCGAGTGGAAGATCTAAATCTAGAGGGAGGTCTAAATCTCCTGGAAAGTTTGTAAAGGTGTGCTGGAAATGCGGAAAGGAAGGACACTACAAAAAGGAATGCAGATCTAAAGCTCCCGAGAAAGGAAAGGGATCTGATGAAGCTCCTTCTGCAGAGGCAAAAACCACCTCAGATGAAGGTGGGGATGTGTATTTGGCTTTTTCTTCAAATACACATGTAGATCATGAGTCATGGTTGATTGACTCAAGTGCATCCTTTCACTTCACTCCCCATAGGGAGTGGTTCTGCGAGTATGAGAAATACGATGGTGGTGATGTCTTCCTAGGGGATGATAGGAAGTCCAGAATCATCGGACGTGGAAAGGTCAAGTCAAGCCGGCAAGGTGGAAGGATTAGAACACTCTAGTGTTCCGCATATTCGCATTGGCCGTAAATCTGATTTGTCTGATTTCAGAAGCAAGATCCATGATGCATAAAAACAAGCAGCCCGAGAAAGATGCCCGCAAGATGGTTCAGGAGCACTGGTATTAATGCGGGGAGTCTTGACCGGAACTCGTAGTTGGGGGAAGGTAGTACTCGTTATTGAACGCGGGCGCCGTGGTTCCTGAAAGTGGAGCGGAAAGCCTAGCTATCTCTGGAGAAAAGACCATGTTATGGCATCAAAGGCTTGGACATATTGGAGAGAAGGGCCTTCAGATACTGCACAGAAATGGTATGGTAGAAGGTATGTCTAATTGTTCTCCGGATTTCAATTTCTGTGAACATTGTGTATATGGGAAGCAGAATCGGGTGAGTTTTCCTTCTGGTGCTAAGAGGGCAAACAAGATATTAGAACTTGTGCACAGTGATGTGTTTGGGCCTGTGTCAGTTCCATCACTGGGAAAGTCTGTGTACTATGTTTCATTCACAGATGAATTCTCAAGGAATGCATGGATATATTTCTTGAGGAAGAAATCTGAAGTCTTTGACAAATTTAAAGAATTTAAGGCTCTGGTGGAAAACCAGACAGAGAAGAAGATAAAGGCGTTGAGGACAGATAATGGTGGGGAGTTTTGTAAGAAGGAATTTGAAGAGTTCTGTAAGAAGTGTGGTATAGCACGACAGAAGACTACTCCATACACACCTCAGCAAAATGGAGTTGCAGAAAGAATGAATAGAACACTGATGGAAAAGGCAAGAATCATGCTCAGTGGTACCGGGTTAGGACAAGAATTCTGGGCAGAGGCAGTGGAGACTGCATGTTACTTAGTTAACAGATCACCTTCATCAGCGTTGGAGGATAAGACCCCACATGAGTTATGGACTGGTAAGAAACCCTCTATTTCACATCTAAGGGTATTTGGATGTGATGCATATGTACACGTTCCAAAGGAGAAAAGGACCAAGTTGGATAATAAATCTGAAAGGTGCATCTTTATTGGGTATAAGGATGGTTTAAAGGGTTACAAGCTTTGGAACCCAGAAACAAGGAAGGTTGTGTACAGCCGTGATGTGGTGTTTAGAGAGATAAAAGATGTTGTTACACATGAAGTCATACCAAAGGAACCTGAGAAGATAGAGTTTGAGCTAAAGGAGGATGAATCAGACTCTACAACAGAAGAAGACTCAGAAGATGAAGAGCCACAAACTCCAGCTTTGAGAAGATCAGCTCGGGAAAGAAGGCAACCAGAAAGGTATAGTCCATCTGCTTTCTGTTCAGGTTTTGCCTTAACTATAACTGATGATGAACCCAGAACTGTCAGGGAGGCAGTAGATTCAGAGGATGGAAAACTCTGGAAGGAGGCCATGGTTGATGAAATGGCATCCTTGCACAAAAACGATGCATGGGATCCGGTGGAGTTGCCGGCTGGAAGGAAGCCCATTGGGAGCAAATGGGTGTTTAAGAAGAAGATGAATGTAGAAGGCAAGGTGGAGAAATACAAAGCTCGGTTGGTAGCGAAAGGTTATTCCCAGGTGCCGGGAATTGATTTTGGTGATATTTTTTCTCCTGTTGCCAAAGTTATTTCTATTAGATTACTTTTATCTGTTGCTGCTGCATTTGATTTTGAGATACAACAGATGGATGTGAAGACAACATTTCTTCACGGGGATCTAGAAGAGGAGATCTACATGAAGCAACCTCAAGGCTTTATGGTGAAGGGTAAGAAAGAACTAGTATGCAGGTTGAAGAAGTCTCTGTATGGGTTAAAACAGTCACCAAGGATGTGGTATCAGAAATTTGATACCTATATACGGGGACTTGGCTTCACCAGAAGCAAGGAGGATCACCGTGTTTATTTTAAATTAATTGGTGACCGTGTTATTTATTTGGTATTGTATGTGGATGATATGTTGTTGATTGGAAATGACAAAGAAATTATCCAAGATTTGAAGACCCAACTGTTCTCCAAATTCGACATGAAGGATCCGGGTGCTGCAAACTATATTTTGGGCATGGAAATTAAGAGAGATCGGGCAAAGAGGAAGCTCTGGTTAAACCAGAGGAAGTATGTCGAGACTATATTGCAGAGGTTCAATATGCAAGATAGTAAACCGGTGAGTGTTCCTATTCCTGTAGGTGCAAAGCTGTCTGCTGAACAGTGTCCCAAGACACAAGAAGAAGAGGAGGATATGTCCCGTGTTCTATATGCAAGTGCAGTGGGTAGCCTGATGTATGCAATGGTCTGTACTAGACCAGACATTGCACATGCAGTGGGAGTATTGAGCAGGTTTATGTCAAACCCAGGGAAGGAGCATTGGACAGCAGTGAAGCGGGTTTTTAGATATTTACGTGGCACTAGTGATTATGGATTGTGCTACCAGGGAAGACCAGGATTGGAAAGAATGTTGGACATTCGTGGTTTTTTTGATGCAGACTGGGCTGGAGATCTGGACCAAAGAAGATCTACAAGTGGGTATGTGTTTAGCCTATTTGGAGGCGCAGTCAGCTGGATGAGTAAAAGACAGTCTGTAGTGGCTCTTTCAACTACAGAGGCAGAATACATAGCAGCCACTCATGCAAGCAAGGAAGCAATTTGGTTGCAGAGATTGTGTTCAAGTATGGGGTTGGTACAGCAAGCTATAAGGATAGACTGTGTTAGCCAAAGTGCAATTTTCTTGGCTAAGAACCCTGCTTATCATTCAAAGACAAATCACATTGATGTTCAATATCACTTTGTTAGAGATATGGTTGAGGCTAAAAGGGTGTTGCTGGTAAAGGTGGACACTTTGAAGAATGTTGCAGATGCATTGACGAAGTCTGTGAGCACTCAGAAGTTCTCTTGGTGTAGAGAAACAATGGGTGTTGAAGAATTGGCCAAATGACTAAGCTCTCCTGTGGCCCCTCGTGGAAAGAAAACAACAAGTGGGAGAATGTTGGGTATGTGTTATATTCTTTCCACGATTAGCCCCACGCGCTGTATGTTGCGTCGGGCGTAGCTGGGGGGTCACGAGGGGCGAAGCAGTCCCCACCGTTGGGGTCCGGGGCAGCGCCCCGGCCAAAATTTGTTTTTTGTGCGGACCCACTCATAGTCGGATCCGCCCATGGTTTTGTGCATGGTTTTGCACATGGTTTTGGGGTTCGATGGTTTTCGGCCCCTGGTATTTTTGTAGATCCGGCCAAGGGAACTACGGTTATGTTCTAATCCAGGGTTAATGGATTGGGGTTTATGTATGCTCCGGCATGTATATATATGTGTTGTAACACTAAAAGGAATATAATGAAAAATCAAGCTGGTCGTCCCGATTTGGGATCCAGGGGAAAATCTCCGTGTTTATCTATTTTATGTTTTATGCTCTTGCTATTGTTTATTTTCTGTTATAAGATTCATGTGTAGATAATTTCTGCTCGTGTGGTTAAAACCCCTTACAAATGAAAGAAATAAAATATCAATCAACAAACTGTGAATTCTCAAAAGAATTCATTCAAGAACGTTGAATGTTTTAAATGTCATAATTATGGGCATGTTGCAGCAAATTGCAGGAGCAGATCATTTCAGCCACAAACAAACAAGTTCTACTCAGAAAGGTACTCTAGCTTCTTTAGGGGATATTGTTTTTCATGTAACAAGTATGGACATAAAGCAGCTGATTGTAAAAGGAGGAAGATTAGAAATACTCATTATGATTCTTATGCTTATTTCTCCGGACACATGAGATGTTATTCTTGTAACAAGTATGGACATGTAGAAAAGGAATGCAGGTTGAATAGATCTGAGAAAGTGAACAATTTTCAGCACACAAATAGAAAGTTCAAACAAAGCTAGAAAAGGATGGAGGACCGATCAGAAACGTAGGGAATTCTGACCCTATTGCAGTCATCCGCTTCTGAAGCTTACTTCTCTGATTGACTGCAGGAATGATGTGGGATACATTATCAAATTTAGTAATGTATCGTCAGAGGGGGAGCAATGTATGATGAATCTCATGGTTGATTTGATCATTTTGGTTATGTTTATTTCTGACAGAGCATCTGATATGAAGAAGACAAGTACAGGAGTTACAAGTTTAGGAGAAGATGAAAGAATGTGAAAAATTTATATGCTTCACTTTCCATACGCGGGTTCGATGAACTAAAGTCGCGTATACACGCGAGTTCTAGCAGACACAGTCGCGTATGCATTGATGATAAGAGAATTTATATGCTAGCTGAAGATCTGGAGCAGAGGCTCAGGGGGAGCATCAGTCTGATTGTTAATAACTGTATTATTGACTCTGTATCAGCTTAGTTTCTCAGTTCTAAATAATGATGATATGATACATGGTTTCTTGTGTTGAAGATTGTGGATGAGTCATGTTTGCTTGTTGATGAAGAGTATTCATTGTTGAGATGAAAGTCCTATAATTCGGAGATAAGAGCAGCCCATGCAGAGATTGTTTCTGATGACTTTCTGATGAACGTGTTCAAGTTAAAAGGAGCACTGGTCCAGGGGGAGTAGCAGGTTGAATACTAATGATTGCATTGTTGGCAATATGACTGCTTATTCTTTGGTTTTTGTGATTCTCATGCTCAAATGATGATGACTTGGTACATGGTTTATTATGATGAGATTTTGAGCCCTGGTTGCTGATAAGTATCTTTTGTGCTTACACATGGATGAGTTGGATGTCGTTTGATTCAGAAATAAGAATAGATCATGCAGAGTCTGTTACTTTGGTTGAGATCTTTTGCCTACATATGTTACTTCATGTTAAATTTTGAAGATCATGGTGATATTGGACCACATGGATGATTGCTTGACACATATTTGAAGATGTTGTTCTGGTATGATAATCTCTCTTGGAAAGAATGTATTGATGCTACACGGAATATGAAGACTTGGTTACTAATTTGATTATGCTACAACCATTGATTGACGCTTGAAGACACAACTAAACTGTTCTATCTATCTGTAGTCCAGGGAAGCAGTCAAATATCTCAGAAAGAAGCTGAACATTGTCTTTTCCTCACAGAGGATCAGATCTGGTCAGAATATAGAAGATGGTAGTGGATACGCGGGTTTCCTGAAACACAGTCGCGTATATACGCGAGTTCCTGCACAGAAAGCTGCGTATGTCTGATTGCTGACAAATTTTTGCTTGGAGTCAGCTCTCTTCAGCACAGCTGAAGTGTTGTTTGGTATCTCTGATAATGTTTGGTATCTCTGGTGGTGTTCCAGTTCTCATAATTCTATTTCTCATATTTTGATCAATATGCCTTGATGATTTGTTGGTGAAAGTGTTCAGGATGCACAAACTAAGGGGGAGCCTTAGTCATATGAAAAGAATGTTTGATGCACAGATTCAGGGGGAGCATTAGCGTTGCTGAGTATAATGCTTTGTTGGCATTATGATGGTTCTAAAATTTGTTCTCTTTCTTGAGGACTGTCTAGATGTTGGTCTTAAATGGTCATTTTTGTAATTTGGTGAAAAGGTCTTGTTGAGACCCATGATGTAAAATTGTAATATTCAGTCATGTAAGGACTTGTCAATTTTGTAAACCCACTTGGTTGGGTAGCTGAGTCAAATTTTGTAAACCCACTTGGTTGGGTAGTTGAGTTGAAATGTGTAAAGCCACTTGGTTGGGTACTTGAGTCTCCTATGTAAATCCACTTGGTTGGATATTTGATGCAAGTATGAGTCTTTGGTGATAGGAAGTTCATAGCGTCATGTACTTTATTGAAAAATATGTTTGAAGGATCAGCATGAACTCAGGGGGAGCTTGGTCACTTCAGTATATATCAGATCTGCAGAACGCTTCTTCTACATGAGGAGAGTATGTTGGCTTTGGTCCGCCCTTTGCCCTTGATTTCAAAGGGGGAGAGTGACATGGTGTTTGAATGAAGCTAATGGTGTCAAAGAATGGAGAATGTGACATGGTGTCATTGTATTCTTAATGTATCTATCTGTTGTGGTAATCAAACACCATCATGGTTGCCATCAAGTCCAAAGGGGGAGATTGTTGGAAATATGATGCAGAGTGTTGTCCTTGATGGCAACCCACTGAATGAAGATGAAGACATGCGACTGTTGACATGTGTTGACCTTGATGGCAAACCACCTGATGAAGTTATTCTTGACTTGTTGGACTTGGTAGATGGTGTAAATATGATATGAAATGATGTTTGTTAAGCAATCTGATGCTGAGTGTTGTCCTTGAATGGCAACTCACTTGATGAAGATGATGGCAACTTACTTGATGAAGTTGTGCTTGATAGAATATGTCTTGATGAACTAAATATGATGTATCTACAGTGTGTACAGAAGGCAATGAAGAAAGGAATTCAGCATGTGCTAAATCTATGGTGAAAAGAGTATGTTTCAAGGCATACGCGGATATGTCTAGGAGAAGTCGCGTATGCACGCGGGAAACAACGTGCCAAGTCGCGTATAGGCAAAAGCGCTCATAAAGTGCAAAACCAGGGGTAACCACCATGGTATTGACCCATTGTATTGGGTAATGATTCGTCTAAATGACCCCGTCCAGGAATACCATCGGAAGTAATGTAGTTTTGGGCTCATGGTATTGTTTTGGCTCATGGTATTGAAAAAAAGGGGCTCATGGTATTGAAAAAGGATAAACCTATATAAAGAGATGAAATTCATTATGCAAATTATGAGTGAGAGTGCAAGATGTCTGAGCTTGAATGAATACTTCTCTCTGAAGTAGATCTGAATGGAAAGGGTTACAATTGAAGGATAGATCTGAATGTAAGATGCACCAATGATGAAGAAGGGGATATAGATCTGAAATGTGCTTGTATTTGCTAGATCTGTTTATGGAATGATTAGATCCAAGAAGAGACGAACATCTGTCTGAAGTGAAGGGTTAAATCTGTGTGAAGTATCTGTTCCGAAGAAATGCAATGACCTAAAATCTCTGAAGAACCATACACTAGTTCGTCGAAGAGGAAGCATGTATATACGCGGCTTCGCTGAAGGAAAAGCGCGTATGCGCAATTAAATTGGTTCTGTAATTTGTACAGAAGTATACGCCGGTTTGTGTGAATGGAAGCGCGTATATACTCAACATCAGTGAAGTGAAAGCGCGTATGCAAACTAGGATTTGCTGAAGTCTGTGGTAAGAAATGTCTGATCTATTCTGCTGTGTTACTGCTATCTGTATTCTACAGTGCTGAGTTGTCTGTATCAGTTTGGTTGTATGATTGAGCTTAAAAGTATGGAAAGGGTCCAGTATGAAAATATGATGAAACGTGGCCTGCAAGTTGTGTTGTATTGAAGTTGTTGGATCCAGTGTGAAAATTGATGAAACGTGGTCCAAGGTGGTACTGAGGGTTGTAGCCTTCAGTCAGGGGGTTGTAGCTCCCTTCCAGGTGAGGCTGGTAAACGAGTCAGGGGGTCGTAGCTCCCTTCCAGGTGAGGCTGGTAAACGAGTCAGGGGGTCGTAGCTCCCTTCCAGGAGAGGCTGGTAAACGAGTCAGGGGGTTGGAGCTCCCTTCCAGGAGAGGCCGGTAAACGAGCGCAGGTGGGTGCCTGCGTGCTGGTAGGAGTCTGCACCAGCACATATGTTGTAAGATGTTTTCTCTATAATAAAATATTGAAGGCTGAGCAACGGCAGCGGTGGTTTTCTCCCGACTTGGGTTTCCACCTAAAAATCCCGGTGTTCATGTGTGATGCTTTGTGTGATGGTTTACTCTGTTCTTACTGCATATGTTTACTTTTTATTAAACATCTGATGAATGAATGATGGAATGATTTAAGTGAAGAACTAATGACATAATTAGATATATGTGTATACGCGAGTTTCATAAAGGGTATCCGCGTATATACGCGAGTCTGTTTCAGGAAAGTAGCGTATGGGTTTTAGAAGCAAGAAAAAGTAAAAGTTTTGAATATGCAATAAATACTGATTCACCCCCCCCCCCCTCTCAGTATTTTTCCCAACAGAGTGATCAACTTGTCCTGCAAGTTTCTCTGAAGAGCATGGTGTCGTTGCTCACCATTGGTACTTTATTGCTCAGATCCTTCATAGGTCATCTCCTGAAAACTAGTGAACCCATCTATGGATGAATCCCCATGATCTGAAGAGGTATATAATTTTTCCGTCCTTGTCGCCTCCTTATCATCTAGACATGAATGGTCCAGTGCCCAAACTCCCTTGCATACAAAGCATAAGCCTTTCCTCCTTAGTTCATTCTTGCTGTCTCCACAAATATTTGTTAGTTCCTCCTTGGTTAACATCTTTCTAAGTAGTTTTATGCTCTGTTTGATCAACCCCTCAGCTAGTTCATAAGCAGCAGGTGATACAATTAGCTCCTTCCTCCAAATGGCCAACAATTTGGATCTCAATTGTTCACAGATGGCCCTATCTTCTCCTAAGACCAGAGACAAGATATTTTGCATGTCTCTTTTGATGAAGTTTGGATGAGACATTGTGATTCCAGTGCAGAAGTATTGGAGCATATGAAGGATTAAGTCATCACACTCTATATCCAGCATAAGTATACCAAATATGAATTTCGCCATACGTTCCAAAATTGTGCGCTTCTGAAAAAAGTAAGAAGGGTGGTGTTCTCCAACCCTTGGAGTGCTTCTACCATTACCCGAAAAGTCCTCCTCATGATGTCATCATTGTAGGGCAGTAGTGGTGTTGTTAAGGCTATGATTTTACTGAGACAAGAGGCGACTATGAGTCTTACCTTTTCACAAGAATGCTTCCAGAGCCTAGGTTGTATCAAAGAAAGCATGGATGGCTTCAAGGCCGAAATTGACCCTTCCCATTTTGATTTCTCTATCAAGCTCAAAGCCATATTTAATATGTCCAGCTGTAGGAGGACATCTTCTAACTTTGTACCCTGCAATTTGGATCCAACGTCAAAGAGACACTTGATTTTTACATCTTCCTTCCGGATATCTTTTGACTGTTGAAGAATAACATAGACCATTTGAGAGAAAGGCCTATTATTCTACTCTAGCTTTTGAGTTGTATATTGTTGCCATATGTGATCCACAGAAGAATTGTATCCCATAGAATTGAGTGATGTATCATTATGTTGATTCTTGTGGCATTTCCAAAAGTAAAATGATGACATTGTGGTTTGGCATCAATGGATCTCAACACTTTTTCTTCTCTCCTCGGCTTTCTTCAGTAAAACTGATTTACACCCTTTTGAGAACTCAACTTGATTCTTCTGCCTCCATAAGGAAATCAATCACTCCATATCCATAGTCTTCTCTGATTCCAAAACTACTTGTCCTTCCCAGCAAGTCTTCTCCAATTGATTCGACCTTCTCCCTTTTGTAGACAGTGATAGAGAAATATTCAATAGTTTGGCCATATAAACTTGTTGCTAGTGTTCAATTAATTCGTCCTCTGCTTGACTATAGATTCTAGGAAACGGTTGAGGTATAACCTTGGAATCCTAGAACCCTTATTGAAGATAAAACTTGGCTTCAACGAAAAATCTAATCTACCCAATAGCCAATTGATTTGGATGCAAATGTTGGTGGGAACTCAGCCTCCCCGTCTTTGGAAACTTGATCGGATGCCACTACATTCGTCCTCTTTAGAATGAGAACTCGACTTACAACCGAAATATTTCAGGAATTTATCTCAATGGCTCGAGCCTTCCTGGGAGACTCAATCTCTTTCTGGAATGTGTTTTGCTACCCAATTTCACAGTCTTCCTTCAAATATTTGGCCCTCTTTAAATTTCCACTGCCTTCGGCGCTCAAAGTTGAAGATAGACACTTGGTTTGACAAGATGGGTCAACTCCTTTCACCACAACGAGTTTTGCTGGGGCTTAGTTTAATCAACGAAGAGATGATAATCCTAATAATATTGTTTTTCTTGTTAAAGGAAGGTGTGTTTGCTACAACGGTTCAACCAACTGCTTCTCTGTGCTAATGGGTCAGCCACACCGATTCATCCACATTCATCACACGGAATCACAACACCGGCTTGGTGGATATGTTGTAGGCAAGGGAAATCATCGATCTCTCGGCCGATACGATTTGCACGCCCA
Source organism: Pinus albicaulis (assembly GCA_034641835.2). Lineage (NCBI taxonomy): Eukaryota > Viridiplantae > Streptophyta > Pinopsida > Pinales > Pinaceae > Pinus > Pinus albicaulis. Next base: position 170,160,605 of record CM076570.1, read on the forward strand.
GTCTCACGTCAGATACCCATCCTTTGCACTGCACAGGGTGTGTTCTTGTTGTTGTTGGCCAGCTGTACTCACTACGTTGTAGAAATGGTCATCTAGAACCTCGAAAAATCGCCTTTCTTCACTGCGTTGCGGATGTTGTGATATGTGACACACAACTCTCTCTTCGACGGTGCAACGACCAGATTTGGCTCTGGGGCAACTGACCAAGATTGATCTAATAATCTTTGCAAGAAAATTAATAAATTCTCAACCTGAACACGGTCTTCTCCCAGTCACCTCGACCCAATACCAAATGAATGGCGTGGATCTATTTTCACTGAGAGAATCACACACTAATCCAATAAATGTTGATGGTGATGCAACTTGTGCCACCACTACTTAACTCTAGGCCTTGGTTTGGCCTTTTGTGTTCTGAATCCTGAACAATGGCCTTATGGCCCTTTCTCCTATAGCCTAAACAAAGTGAATTCTTGCCCTTCATAACCTTAAAAGATGTAAAAATTTGGAAATCAACTAGGGTGATATCAAATACCACTGAAGATGAAAGATGCTGGCTAGGGTGAGAAGAAATCCCACTGAAGGTCCTTGCATAAAACTCTTAAATAATTATTCAGATAAATTGAAGTTTGTAGATAAAATCTTTAGGCTGGCAGGATGCACAACTCTCATACCACTGTAAGATTCCAAATAGTGAAAATTTTGATAGATCTAGAACGTGTTAGTGTTCTGATTTAAAACTATTTTTCATCAAAAACAAGAACACAAGCATATCTAGAAATGTAGCCCTTTTATTTATATTATTAGCTGAAAATAAAATACATGCTCATACAATAAAAAATGAGCTCCTGAACATGGCATGCTCGGTGCTCGTTAAACATAAAAACAACACTGAAGCACAATCGTGGACCCTGGATGGATCCACCATACAAAATTCACCACAGGGTTTTCGTCCTAGGATCAATGCTAGAACTAGCCAGGCCAAGTTCTCAACCCAAACATAATAAGATAGATAATACCAGAATGATCCTAAATGCCTAGCTTCTATCGCTTTTTATAGGCTTGATGGACCTTATTTTATTATTTTCCTCAAAAAACAACAACAAATACCATGGACCGATACTATGGGAAAAATACCACGGTAAAACCATGGACCGATTTCGTCCACTTTGACTGGATCAAGAAAAGGAATATTACAGTGTGTGTGAAAGTCAATTTATAATAAAATTTTTAATATATATTACTAATATGTAAGTCATTTTTATTTTTTATTGTGATTATACTATATTATGATATCTTAAAAAAGGGAAGATAAAGATTTAGCAACAGTGAAGGACTATGTCAAGATGTGATGGAGCTTCAACTAGAGTGTGAGGAAATATTGAATTCTTGTAAATTAATTATGGAGTAATGTAGCTTTTGTGCCACCTTCTTTAGTCAATCTGATGGATTGGATGTGCATGTAATCGATCAAAGTTTTGTCCAAAATCAATGTTGTTAGTGTTGCTTTTACCCAAAAATGGAAAATTATGGGGACTTGGAAGCTAATTTGAAGCATTCAGGGATTGATAGTTTTATTGGCAAGCCTAAGCCTGAGATCAGGGATGGTGTTTTTGGGATTTCACAAGCATTGTCTAGAAATTGGTTGATGGATTCAAGATTGTTTACTTTAGAAGGCAACTCATATTCAAAAAAATAAATATGTAATTGGAATCACCACATGTGAAACTCATTTCGCTTAGATTTCTTTTGTTTCTTCTAAAAAGACTTTTATATTATCATGGTTCCTTATTTACAAAACTTGGAACCTAGAAGTTCAAAGCTAGCACATAAATGAGCTCAACCAGAAAATGATTAACGAAATTAGATTGTTTTTCCTGGAAGACTGTCTCTCTACTCTAGTTCCACCTCCTCTATTGTCATTCTCATTCTTTTTGCTCCTACACTGGACTGTACCTAGGAATTGACAACGGCCTCTTTATGAATACCCAAAATGTCTTCTTTAATCCTAATAGCAACCTAATTTTTCTTATCAATAGTTAAAATCTAACATGTGGAGTACTCTTCAAAGATTTGTATGCCCCTTTCTAAGGTTCTTATACAGAAGTAATTTTGCTGCACTCATAAAAATAATTATTGATGTTTGCATTGGCGTGAGAAGCAAAATAATCTTCCAAATCTTCTATTCCTTTAGTGTACCTTTATAGTTTTATAGTTTTAGGTACAATTGCCAGTTATATTTCAAGAGCAATGGCCAGTTATATTTAGATGATTAAGGAGATTTAATTTCGACGATCCTTTGCTCTCTTCCAATTTTATGTTGTATCTTTAGTTTCGGTCATTTTTAATCCTTGTTTTGTCTTTGGTTTTAGATTTCATGAACTCGAGCCTGTAGCTTATGAGGCTGGAGCAATATGTATGACTCTTGGTCATCCGGATATATATTCACGAATATGTTAACTGCCTTTTTATATATGAAAGAAGTTTGTTTTCTTCCTGTTGAAAAAAAAAAAACAATGAGTAAATCGTTTTTCTATCTTTTTTGGAAATTAATCGTTCTGATGCTGAGTGCAAAGATTGCAGCAAACAAAAGTGCGACTGTCACTGTAGCAACCGCAACCTGTCCCAGAAAATCGTGGTTATATCCAAAGTAACTACTCAAAAATTTGTTCACTTGTTGGATCCCGCCATCTGCCATCACCACTTCATCTGAAATATCGCCAAACTGAGATACCGCCAGTCCGTAGAGCGTCCATGCGAAGGGGCAGCCCCAGTAATACCATCTCCACCACACAGGAATCCGCTGTAACACTCAGAAACACCCACATTATCAATGAACATGATTTGACTGATTTTGGTGATGCAGAGTCAAAAGAGAAAAAAGAGATTAGGCAATTTTTTATTGAGGTTTCTGGAATATTTTAGAAATTTGATAGATAAAACCAGTGACATGAATAGTTGATTTCTTTCTTATCCATTTTTAAATTTCTAAAATCTACAACCCACTAATCTCACCGGACGTGGAATTATGAAGCCGCTGAAAATCATCCAGACTGCAATACAAGCCGAGGAGAGAGCTGAAGCTATGGTTGCATTAGGAGTGACAGCCACCATTATCATCCCATAGTATGTAGTATAAAGGAACGTGAAGAACATGAAAAACAAATACCAAAAGAATTTGGCTGCTGCCCACGTTGAGCCTGTCAAGGCATAAACTACCACTCCATACACCACTGTTTGAACATATACGTATGGCACTTCGATTAAAAGCTGTGTCAGACAAATATTGTTGCATTAGTACACAGATTTTGAAGATGGTAGAGATAGATGTATAGTATTATGGTCAGAGAGAGTGAGTTTAATAGTTAGAGTATGCGTTTTTTTTTAAGAGGTTATAAATTCAAATTATATAGAAGAATTCAAATTCAGAAGGTATGTGAATCTCCACATATTTTAATAATCAAGCGCAAAAATTAATTACCTGAGCAACAGCATAAGGAAGAGCCGAATACATCCCTGCTGCTCTTTCTCTATAGAAAACTGTTCTCTCGACATCGACTACTGGTTGGACAGAGATGGCATTACAGAAACCCAGGAAGATAATAGCTGCGAACATGGATCCCAAAGCATTTAATACATCTTGCTGCTGCTGCCTGGAAACAACATCCAACGACACATAAGAACTGGATCTACATTGATTTCAATAGATTTTTGTTTACATGCAACGACACATTAGAATTGGAGAAAGTAGTGCTTACATCTTCTGGTCAATTCTCCAAAAAATAGAGCCAAATATTAGGGCGCAGCAAAGGGTGAAAATGAGTCGAACGGTGTTGTACTGAGGATTTCGCCAATACGACCAGTACTGCTTCCACAAACAAGCCATGGTTTGAACTGCAAAAGATTGACCAAATTGCCGTTCAAAACACAAATCCTTTGAGTCCGGGGCAGGTTCGCTGAGTTCCTGAATGAGAACTTTATTATGCCTGTGCAAAAATAATGATGCGTTATGTTTTCAGTCATATGAATAAACCTACATGAAATATTTAAACTATACAAGTTAGGCCATACATGCTTTGTATATGTAAAGTAAAGAGGAGGATAATTACAAGAAAAAAAAAAAAATTTATAATTATTAGCAATGTCTAGTTCTGAGTGAAAGAGACTTGACTTTATAGCTGATCTAGCTATGAGTGAGCTAACTCTCAAGACTATTTTGTAAAAGTAAAGAGGAGGATAATTACAAGAAAAAAAAAAAAATTTATAATTATTAGCAATGTCTAGTTCTGAGTGAAAGAGACTTGACTTTATAGCTGATCTAGCTATGAGTGAGCTAACTCTCAAGACTATTTTGTAGTATATTTGTTGAAAACATTTAAATTAGAATTATGGTGTCAAAGACTTAGAGGAGCACCTCTAGGCTTTGGTAATCAACTTTAAAATATTTACTCTCAACTTATTCATCGATAAGTTAATTTATTTAGTAGAAGGAACTAATGAAGTGATCTTTAATCACCTTAATCACCTTCGGTTACAAAAGGTGTGTGTGATTGTTACATAAGTAAAGACAAGTTTTTTTTTTTTTTTTTTTTGCAAATCCACAAATTGTTCTAAAAGCTAAAAGATAAACACATGAGAAAGTCTAGAAATTCTGAAGGATATTAGTGATCATCGGCATCTTCATATTCATCATAGAAATTAAAAGAATATGCACATTTAACATGGGAATGTAGATTTTTAGAAGTATTTCCAATTCCACTTCTAGGTTCATCAATATTCAATGCATCAATAGAGATGTCCAAGGAAAAACATGAACATTCTCCACATCCCACTCCTTAAAAGGTTCACTACTATATTTTGGAGCCCTATAAGATGCAAGGCAAAGGTTGGAATGTACATAAACAAGATCCGCAATCTTCTACAAGCTCAACTTATTGTGCTTCATTTGATGAATAAAACCATAGGCGCTTCAATTTATTTTTGTTGATGAAGATCTTGACATTTGTCAAATAATGCAAATCAATATTCTTTGCAACCACTTATTCCATGATAAATTCACCATCTAACTCGAATCATAGTACAAGTTTCCTTCTCTTTTGTTGCAGATTCACTCTAGCAACAAACCTAATGAAATTTTCCTTCAACTCTTTGTAGATGAGTTGGAAATATTCTCATAAGGGTACCTTTCAACCAATTTTCTAGTTCCCTAACCTTATGTAGCATCTTCTTCTTTCAATTGCTTTGAGAAATAAAATATTGATCATAAAATATTCAATTTAAAGCATGTGCTTCTTCACTATATACCCAAAATGAGCATAAAAAAATAGAATCTACGAAAATTCTTGTGCAATTATTTCCATAGTTTTCTCGATCACGGTATCCATATTATTATAAACCTCTCCCAAGAAAGGCTTTTCTATGTTGACATTATGAAGAAGCTCAAATGTAGGGGATGTGAACTTGAATAAGAATTCTATTTTTCTCCACCGGTCCTTATCAAGACATAGTCTATACACCATAGCTTCCCACTCTGAATATGTATGTTTCCACTCAGCAAAAAATTGATTCACCGCCATAGAATTTAATAGTTTCTTTACCTCAATAAAGAAAACCGACTTGATGAAATTTGAGGCACATATTTTCTCAACATATTTCAACACCTCTAACTTAGAGAATTCATGAAATATTTCTTGAGACTAGTAGCAATCGATGATGAATTTAATTGCATCCCTTGCCTCAGCTCTAAGTTCCTTAATCCATGGAGTTGTATTTTCAATCTCTTCTAAATATCCAATTAAGGTTAGTGATAATGCAAGGAGTCTACAAATGTGATCATATCTGCTTTCAGTAATCAACCTTACATATTTTCAAATTGTTGCATTATCTATGACAAATTGCATCATCTTATCAAGTCCTACTTGCTTGATACCTTTTATTAAAATATCACCAATGAATGGAGCATATATTACCTCCTTGAGAAGTCTTTATCCCTCAAACAATTGCTCTTTTTGGTGGATTGGAAATGATATTAATTAATGACATATAGCTAGTACTTCTTCATCCATCTAAAACAATTCTAACCCCAAAGGTACTCCATAAAGAACAAATAGGCTCTAGAACATCCTCAACAAACTCTTTCTTCTTTTTGAGTAGTTTAGTTTGGACCTTTTCACAGTTCGGGCTCATGAACCCTTGAAGAGTTGTGTTACTTTCCAGCAGCATGTCTTTCCAATAAGGAGATGAAACCACATTGATAAGGATACCACAAGCATAGACAACGCTTTCCACTCTTTATTCAAATTCCTCTCTCTCTTAAGCATTAATCATTTTAGCTAGTTTAATCTCTAAAATTGATGGATTCCTATAATTTTTTGATGTTGGTTTTTCTTTTTGCTCAATATCATGCTTCCTCCTTCCTCCTTTCTTCTGGGTTAATTGTATTTGAGAAAAAATCCATAGTCTTTCCCTCATTTAAATAAAAAAAATGTTATGTCACTCTTTGGTAAGATCCTTTGTAACTTTTCTACCATAGATTTCATATCCATTCCTATGCACCCACTAGCTACCATTTTAGAAAAAAAATACATGCTTTCAAAAAAGATAAAAGTCAGCGCTTTGTGTTTCTGTGGATCACTATACTAAGTAGAAGAACTTTGACTTAAAACCATTATTGCTTCAAACTATATTACAAAAACAAATCTATAATAAATAAAATAAAAAAATAATAAATATAACAACTCTTAAAGCTTAAAAACTCTTAGAAATGCATTTTCAGAAGAAACTAAATAAATTCAAAATTATTAGTTTCTTATCGCAAAAAGTTTTATTTGTTAAAGTTACCAAAAAAAACACCACAAAACATAACCCAAAAAGTTTTATTTGTTGAAGTTACCCAAAACACACCAGAAAACATGACCCATGATGGTTATAATGGTAAAAAAACAACACCAAAAAACAAGATAGTTGTAGATGTCCAAAAATACCACAAAACAAGAAGAATGGTTGCAAATGTTCAAAAGCACCACAAAGCAGTGCTTTTTGAAACTCCCAAAAACACCACAAAATAGCTAAAAGTATCATTTTAGTTACCCAAAACACCATAAAACAACAACAATATACTATAGCAACCTACTAACATATAACAACCTGCTAATATAAATCCTCTCCGGCTAAAATTGTCCTTGTTCATATCCCCTTACTCAATTTTCTAGGTTGAGTCCTCAATTCCCTTTTGTTCAAGCGTCAAATAATGTGAGGACAAATGAAAAGGGGAACCTAATTTAAATAAAAATTTTAATTTTTACTATTACAAAATTCAAAAAAAAAATTATTATTAAAATAAACTATTTGAGTAAAATTGTTTTTTTGCCATGGGTTGCGGGCGAAATTGTGGGCCACATGTACACGTTGTATGACCTGAAGCACATTATATGAGAATAGAATTGCACGGTACAGTACCTAAAACATGTTTCAGTGGAGGTGGAAAACAACATAGGTTTATTGGAATTGAAGTTCTCAAATTCATTAAATATTTTTATTCACCCTATGTTACAAAATTTGAGATATTTGTATTTTAGATTGTGAGCTGCGGCTCATATTTTGGTAAATTGTTGTAGATTTTGAACTATTTTGGAAATTAAAAAAAAAATGAAAATTAAGAAACAGCTGATATTTAAAATATTTTGGAAATATAAAAAAATGATGAAAGGAACAAAACAAGATAAAGCCATGCATCTGAAATAATTTAAGTTTTCAAATTAACTTTAAAAACGAACATGTGTGGTAGAGATTGTGTACCTATGTTTTCTACTTCAAGAAATTTGAGACTCTTGGGTATAGAATATTTAAGAAAAAATTAAAATATTTTGAAAATATAATAAGTTGAGAGATAAACTAAATAGTTAAATTTATTATTATTTATTATTTTCAAAATATCTATTAAATTGATTTCTTTTTATCTATCAAATTTCAAAATATCTATAAATTTACTTCAGTGTCTTCTATCAAATTTCAAAATATATTGAACACAATACAAAATTACATTTAATTTCAAGATATCCATAAATTTACTTCAGTTTCTTCTATAAAATTTCAGGATATATTGAACAAAATACGAAATTACATTTAGGAAATATTAAAAACAAAATTGGTCATTTCCGAAATATGTTGAAAACAAAAATTGACTGAAATTTGTTGGATTGAAATGAATTTTATGAATTAGGGGTCGTCGATTATGAAAGTATTCTGCAGCGTCTTCGGATATTAAAGCCCATAAAATACAAAGCATAATTTCATTGTCATTTGGGACGTAAGAGCGGATTCATGGAAGCCGAGATTTGAAGCAGTAGAATATAGAATGAAAAATGACCAAATAAATGTGTGTTATGTAAATTAATGGCCGTCAAATTATTTTTGTTTCTATAAACTTTTCCAATCAAGATTATTTGAAAAACGTTAAATTTAATTGAAATCTAAATTTTAGAAATTTAATTAAGGATAATCAAGTTAAACATACGATTTTTATTTATAAAATTTTCGAACTGTATCAATTTACACATATATTTCATCTCAATCTCAATAAATATCGGTATATGTAAATACGTTATCCCAACCCTGATACAAGTGATTCAAAATATATTTCATAAGTAAAAAGGATTTTGGTTTTCTTATTAAAATTATTTGGAATTATTTTTAGACCAACCTCAAAATATATTTTTTTGTTAAGGTTTAATAGTATAAAAGTCAATTTTTTATCAATCTGAAATTTTAAGGACTTAGACTTCAATTATTTGGAAACACAACATTTTTAAATTATTGGTGTAATCATGTTATTTCATTCCATTTGAATATAACCTATTTTTTTACATTTATTATATATGAAGAAATATTTTCCCGTGCAAAAAATAATAAAAATGTTTAGAAAAAATAATTTTTAACAACATTACATTTATAAATCTTCTTGTGATACAAACCTTTAAAACCGAATAAATCTTCTTGTGATACGAACCTTTAAAACCGAAAGTTTGTTACAAGCATTACAAGGCAACATGCCAAAAAGACACATTAAATGAATTTATTGGAAGCCTCTGAATATTAATTTCAATACAAAAATTAAATAATTTATATTAATATTTGTTATTATTAAAGTGAATTATTATTATTAAAGGGTAATGTTAAAAAATATTATTAATAATAAATTTTAATAATTAATATTATTATTTATTGTTATTAAAATTAATATTGAAAGTTAATTTTATAATAATCCTGTTTTAATAATAATATTGATCAAATTTATTATCATTTCATTACTATTGTTTTTAATACTATTAGCAAGTTGTCTAATGAAATAGAATTTTCAATCCATGGTATGACAAAGATTGCACAATTGTTAGGAAAGCGATCAGAGATGCTCCTAATGAAATCATTAAGCTCCAGAATATCAATATATACAAAATATTATCAAGAGGAAGAAAATATCATATTTTAATAAAAGAGAGGATTATCTTCTCCACCTTTCTAAAGTCACACCCAAAAAAATTGGCGGAATGTTCTTATCCATAAAACCAAAGATAACCATTATATCCCCTTATAAAACTGGGACAACTATCTTAATTTGTATGACTCTCCAGACCTTATGGGCACCACCTTAATCACTCCAATTAAGGAGGATGTATTCTCTCTTGACAACATTGAGTATGGTATTAATAAGCTCGCCAATGGAAAAGATAAAGATATTTAAGGATACCAAACTGAGATCCATAAAATGGGAAGATCTATCCTCATTCCTTATCTCCACAAGCTTCTCAATTTGGCTGTAATGCATGGCTTCCCTCGTCTTTGGACGCAAAGCTTTATTGTAACTATATTTAAAAATAGGGACAAGGGTGTTCCATCTAACTACAAGACCATTATGGTTAGCCATATCCTAGCCAAGCTTTATGGGCTCATTTTGGAGAAGAAGCTTAGCCTTTGGCTTGAAAGCCAGAGAAAAAGAGAAAAATGACAAGATGGTTCTAGGATGCATCACTCGACTATTGACCATTTGGTCAATCTTAGAATCATTGTGGAGGAATGTCGCAATAGTAAAGTCTATCTCTTCTGTTGCTTCATGGACTTTGGAAAAGCTTTTGACACTGTTCCTCAAGACAAATTTTGGGAGAGACTTAAAGAGATCATGGTCCGTCCTAAGCTGAGGATTTTTGTGATCCATCTCTACGATATCGTCACTACCAAGCTTAAGACCAATGAGGGGTGGTATAAAGACATTAAATGAAATATTGGAGTTAAGCAAGGGTGTCCCCTATCCCCTACCCTTTTTGGCATATACATTGATAAGCTAGAGAAGTGTCTAGAATCTGTGGGGTGCAAGGGCCCCGAGCTTGCTAGTGTTCTCATTACTCTTCTCCTCTATGCCAATGATATTGTTCTACTTGCAAAAGGCCATGATGACCTTGAGAAGCATCTCCAGAATCTTCATGACTACTGCTCCATGATGGGTATGACAGTTAATACCAACAAGACTAAAGTCATGATCATTAAATCCAAAAAGGTCACCCATGGTCGTTTCGTGTATAATAACCAGTGCTTAGATCAGATTTCTTCTTATAAGTATTTGGGCATTGACTTCCCTCATCATCTCAACTCGAATTATTGCATTAAGAAAAGGATTATTGGGGGTTGGAAAGTGTAGAAATTATACAATATGAATGTATATCTTGGATTCACCCAATCTAATAATATGCTAAAGTTAAATACTGAATCTCTTCTACAAATATTTACGGAATTAAAAACACAATATCCAATTACATAAGCATGAAGGAAGATCAATCACACATAACACAGATAATTTCCCAGGGAAATCTTACAACTAAAAACCCTACTATCTTCTATTCTATATTATATCATGGATCATGAAACAATTACATACAAAAATATTCTCATAAAAGCTCTCAGTACATCGGCTGATTGTCTCACACTTTCATACAAAAATTGGCAAATCCCTTAGCCAATTTACTGTCTCCAGATAGCATGCCTTCATTGTGTAATCCTTGTTGAATACAATCCCCAAATTGATGCAATCATGCCTGCCTTGACTGCACAAGTATCATGGGCTCATCCAATGTGTTTGTTCTTGCATTTGTGCAAGCGGATAATGTCACAACTGATAGTTATCTTCCCTTTCACCTAGAACTCAATTGGGTCTCCACTGGATCTGACATGCATGCACTTAATAACAGTAAATCTTCAGATGCATGTGAGATCACTACATGTGAATTAATTAATATTTAATTCACTTGATCTCCCACTAGTGTATCTTCATTTACAACTAGCACAATTGAGTCTAACTCACTTAACTGAGTTAAACTATTTACAACTTGCAAAAACTCATGCACCACTACACTTCCAACTCTGTTACAACTAGAATCACTCAGTTACAACGAGAATCTCTCTACATGCCCCACCAACCAACCTCAAACTCGAAATTCACTTAGCTAATTGATTTTCCACTTCAGTTAAATATTTTCAAGTGCACATTGAGAATAGATTATAGTTTAATGTCCATCTTAATTAAGGGATAATAAAAATAGGCATGCACCTAAAAATAGCCTGTGGGCCCCACCCTAGTGTAGGTGCTTAATTTTTCACTAGGATCATGGGTGAAGAAAATATTTCTTGTTGAATTTCAACACTCCCTCTCAACAAGAAAGGGATTATCCTTCACCCCGATCCTGTCTCTATGGTATTCGAATTTTCTCCTGGTGATCGCCTTCGTCAGAATATCTGCATCCCGATCTTCCGTGGGAATGTACTGAAGCAACATGATTATTCTCTGCACACAATCTTTGAGATGATGGTACCAGATATCTATATGCTTGGACCTATCATGAAACACAAGATTAATCGAGAGTTTAATGCAACTATAATTATCACAATGAATCACTATCAGATCCATTTGAGAACCAAACAAACCAACCAAGATCTTTCTCATCCAGATAGCCTCACATGCAGCTTGAATTTCTGCCATGTATTCTACTTCCACTGAACTGAGCACCATGTATATCTCCTTCTTGTTGTACCAAGAAGCAATTGTAGATCCAATGCTAAAGATCCCCCATGATGCTCTCTTTCTATCTGATGGACTTACAGCCCAATCTGCATCCGTGAAGCAATGCAAATTCACTCCATCCATTCTTCGGTACCATGGACCATGCTCTAATGTGCCCCTCAGGTATCTCAGGACATGCTTCCCCGCCTCCCAAAAGAGATTGGTAGGCTTAACAATAGCTTGACTCAGCTGGTTAACTGCATAGCAAATGTCTGGTTTCATGTTCACTAGATGCATTAGCGAAACCACTAACTATCGATAGATAGTAGCATCTACTACCTCTCCAGAAGTAGCATCCTCTTTCCTCCAGTTTCCAGGAAGAGGCGTATCCATGGGTTTGCAGCTCTCCATGTTAAACTTACCCAGTATCTGCTTTGCATACTTTCCTTGAGACACAAAAATTTCACCATCCCACTGCCATATTTCCAATCCAAGGAAATAATGAAGGAGACCCAAATCCTTCATTTCAATGCAAGATCCTCCTTGCATGACTGTATCAGCTACTCATCACCAGTCAAAATTAGATCATAAAAAAAAAGTACAACGATTAATAGCTTACCCTCAACCACGATCTGGCACAAGCTTTCATCTGCTTCACTTTTGGTGAAGCCGAGTTTGGTGAAATAGTTGCCTATCTGAGTGTACCAATAATGTGGTGCTTGCTTCAGCCCATACAATTCTCTTTTGAGTCTGCACACATGCGACTCATTTTTGAATATCTTGAAACCTTCAGGCTGCTCTATGTACACCTACTCCTCAATTATCCCATTGAGAAACACAGTTTTCACATCCATCTGATGAATGTGCCAGCCCATCTGCACTGAGAGTGCAAGGATGGTCCTTATGGAAGAGTATCTTGTGACAGGCGCAAAAGACTTATCGTAATCTATCCCCTCGATATGTGAGAAGCCTTGAGCCACAGATCTGGCCTTGTATTTCTCCACACTCCCATTAGCAGCTTACTTTACCTTGTAGGTCCATCTCGAACCTGCCACTAATTTGTCAACTAGTCTTGGGACAATTTCCCATGCACTTTTTTTGACAATGGAGTCATACTCATCCACCATTTCATCAACCCAAGTAGGCTATTACACTGCTTCCTGAAAGGAAGATGGTTTAGTCAAAATACATTTTATCATAAGAGCCATGTATCCAAAAAATCAGCCAAGGGACTGTCTTTGTCTGCGCTGTGAAGTAGGAGCTCCTACATTCTGTGCAGCATCGGTCTTAGCCTATCAAATTTCATGGTGTGATTTCTACCATTTTTAATGAATGGCTTTGGATGAGTGATTTCCTCCACTCCATTAACCTCCTCATGTGTCTAATCCACATCTTGAGACTCATCTTTGGGAACCAACAGTTCCTCTGCATGCAAGTCCAACTCCCTCTCAAGCGATAACTGCATGGCTTTCCCCTCATCAAATTTTATATCCCATCGCACAACATTCATTATGTTGTTTGGAAAATACACACGATAATTATAGGGCTTTTTTGTGGACACCACAAAAATTCCAACTTCAGCAATCGTCTCCATCTTCTTCTTGGCATCCTTGGTCACATGCACATAAAGAGATGAGCCAAAAATATTAAACTATGAAACATCTGGCTTCTCACCAGTGAAAGCTTCTTCAGTTGTACTCATGCCAAGTACTCTATGAGTACAACGATTTTGCACATAAACCATAGTTTTACATGCTTCTGCCCACAAGTGCATTAGTAGGCCCTAATCATGCAACATCTCTCATGTTTCACCCACGATCGTTCTGCTCTTCCTCTCCGCGACCCCATTCTGTTGTGGGTTATGAGGCACTATGAGTTCTCTTCGAATTCCTTCTTTGCTGCAGAAGTTCTTTAATTCATTAGAGATGTATTCTCCGCCATTATCACTCCTAAGAGCCTTCACTTGCTTCCCTGACTCTTTCTCCACTAATGCCTTAAACTCACAGAACTTAGAGAATGTTTGATCTTTCTTCTACATGAAGAAGATCTAGCATTTACGAGAAAATTCATCAACAAATATTACATAGTACTTATGTTTTCTTGTTGAAGCAACCGAGAATGGTCCTCACATGTCTATGTGAACTCTCTCAAGGATCCTCGAAGCACGGTTCTCCTTCTCATGAAAGGTGGAATTTACATACTTCCCCATGGTGCAACCCTTGCACTGATCTGATCTCACTGCGCAAGTGTTCCCATTGGAAGTCTAGTAGATATTTGCTACATGACTTTCAAGGCTCCATGATGAACATGGCCCAATCGCCTGTGCCATAATTCGCCCTCATCCCGATTCACCAATTTCTCCGTCTTTCCCACCATGGTAGTGCATTCATCTACCTCTAGCTTGTAGATATTATTAACTCGAATCCCTATCCTCTTGGCTTGACTTATTGCTTTATGTCACAGGAAAGCTTTTCCATCACTAAAAACAATGTCATATCCATTATCCTCCAACATTGCGACTGAGACCAATTTTTTCTTCAAACCTGGTACATCCATTACATATTTTAATTGAAATGGTTTACCTGACTCCCTCTAAAAGGTAATGGTACCAATCCTGGTAGCAATGTACCATCCATTGTCGCCCATCTCAATATGCATCTGGGGATCTTTCTCCTCCAAGTCACTGAAAATTTCCTTGTCTCCCGTAATGTGAAAGGGAGTGCCACTATCCAAATACCACACTGATTCCATTACACAGGATACCATGCATGGAATCAAGGAGAAGTCAAGCTCAAATTGTGAGGCAAGGGCCTCACTGGTGGCAGCTCCAGTAGCCTTCTTGTTCTTCTTCTTTTGTGGACAATTAGTAGCAAAATTCCCATCTTCGTGATAGTGATAACACTTCACCTTGGACATGTCCTGCTTCTTTCCTTTAGACTCAGATTTACAATGGAATTTCTTCCCCTTTCCCTTCTTCACCTTGGAAGCCAAAGCACAATCCTCTTCATCATCATGCTTTGTTGCAGACCCATCTTTGGTGTTCCGCCTGAACTCCTCCTGCACCAGATTTGACCACAGTCATTCCCAATCTGGTAATTTTTCCCGTCCGTTGACAAAGTCTTCATAACTGTGTGAATTCTTAGGAAGTCATAGGAGAGACAAACTCACCAAATCATCATCAGTGACTATTATTCCCACACTCCCCAGTTCATCCCGATAATGGAAAAACTTTGTGAGATAATTTGGAATGGTGTCGCCCTTTTCCATCTTGATCTTCCTGAGTTTATCTTTGAGTGCCAATTTTGTATGGTTGTTGTTGCTTTGGAATAAATCCATCAAATCCTTCCACATAGCATATAGTGTGGATTTCCCATGGAGGCTTGATACAATGTGGTATCACACTCCCTCCAACAGGATCCTCCTCACCTTTTCCACTTTCTTTTTCCATAAATCAAGATTGGCAGCATTTGTAGCATCTGGCTTAGCAACATATTTTCAATGAATTCCTTCAAGCCATTTTCATCGAGTATCACCTCCATCATGTCCTTACAAGCAATGTAGTTTGATTTGCCCTCGAGTGCATACTCTAACCTCAAGCCATTGAAAGGCATTTCGATCTTGAATCAGCTGTAGCACCAAGAAAGTATTTCTACAAATTCGAATTATATCCAACCACAAACTCAGCTCCTGCTTCACTTATGTAATTTCCTTTGCTCTGATACCATGTAGAAATTATACAATATGCATGTATATCTTGAATTCACCCGATCTAACAATATGATAAAGTTAAATACTGAATCTCTTCTATAAATATTTGCGGAACTAAAAACACAATCGCCAATTACATACGCATGAAGAAATATCAATCACACACAAGAAAGATAATTTCCTGGGGAAAGCTTATAGCTAAAAACCCCACTATCTTCTATTGTATATTATATCATGGATCGTGAAAAAATTACATACAAAACACTTCTCACAAGAGCTCTCAGTACATCAGCTAATTGTCTCACACTATCATACAAAAATTAGCAAATCCCTTAGCCAATTTACTGTCTCCAAATAACCTGCCTTCACTGTGTAATCCCTTCTAAATGCAATCCTTGAATTGATGCAATCCCATTTGCCTTGACTGTGCAAGTATCATGGGATCATCCAATGTGTGTGTTCTTGAATGTCTGCAAGTGGATAATGTCACAACTGATAGTTATCTTCCCTTTCACCTAGAATTCAACTAGGTCTCCACTGGATCTGACATGCATGCAGTTAATAAAAGTAAATCTTCAGTTGCATGTGAGATCACTACATGTGAATTAATTAATATTTAATTCACTTGACCTTCACTAGTGTATCTTCAGTTACAACTAGCACAGCTGATTTTGAATCACTTAGCTAAATTAAACTATTTACAACTTGAACAAACTCGTGCACCATTTCACTTCCAACTCTGTTACAACTAGAATCTCTTTGCATGTCCCACCAACCAACCTTAACTCAAAATTCACTTAACTAACTGATTTTCCACTTTAGTTAACTATTTTCAAGTCCACATTGAGAATATATTATAGTTTAATGTCCATCTAAATTAAGGGATAATAAAAATATACATGCACTTAAAAATATCTTGTGAGCCCCACCCTATTGTAGGTGCTTAATTTTCACTAGGATCATGGGTGCCAAAAAAATTTCCTATTGAATCTCAAGAGAAAGCTTATTATGAGCTTGAAAACAATTGTAATTCAGTTGATATTTACATTTGGAGTAAAAAGAGGTTCCTCTTTGAGACCCTTGTTACCCCTGTTGTCTTATACAGAGGTGAAGTTCATTAGGGGAATTTTGATGTCTAAAATGGGCCTCCTAAGGAAATTATAAAATAATAGTGGAAATAATAAAATAATATTTGATTACATCATCAAATTTTAGAGGGAAAAAAGAAAAAACTACTTTTTCAATTCGTATTTTGAACTTATCTCCCTAATGGTTTACTCAAAGTTGGAGCAGGAATACTCGTTGGATGGAAAATTTAATTCCCCATCCAAGGAGTACCCATGTTTCATACTTTTGACGGACTTTTCTACACGAAAAATGAGAAATACATAAAAAGGCGTGATTGCAATCACGCTTTTTATGTATTTCTCAATTTTCGTGTAGCAGGGTCCATCAAAAGTATGCAACATGGGTACTCCTCTGATGAGGAATTAAATTTTTCATTCAAAGAGTATTCCCACCCGAAATTTGAGTAAACCCTTAGGAAGATAAGTTGAAAATACGAGTTGAAAAAGTAGTTTTATTATTTTTTTATTTTTTTATATTTTTACTTTTTTACTCCAAAAATGGTTAATCATCCCACATGGTTGACATCATCTTCTTGAAGCCTATTGGTTCTTATAAATTTTATTTTAGTTGTACACTTTTCTTAGGAGGCCCATTTTAGACCTCAAAATTCCCCTAATGTGGGGTTGCAGTATATCTAGAGAGTCATGGAGGAAGATTGAGATGATTCAAAAGAAATTCATAACCTACAACCTTAAGATCAAGGGAAATACTCCCTATCCTATCCTCTTGATCGAATTTGGTTTGACTTGCATTGAAAGTACGATTATGTTTAGATATCTGAAGAAGCTTAACAACATGGAATAAAAAAGGCTCCCTAATATTGCTTCTATCTATATTCAAAACCCTCACCTTCACCTCAAGCGCAGGTGGCCTAAGGATGCCTAGTCCTTGCTCAACCATTGGGGAACTAAGGAGGAGCTCAGTATGGGAATCTAAGATAGTATTAAAAATACTATTACCTCCGACTTTAAGGACAAGTTGTGGGAGGACCAGGAGCTGGAGGGTAAAAGGAAGCTAAGATACTATAAGGAAGTGATCAACCCCACACTTGATAACCAGAATTATCTCTCTTTGTTGTCCATAAATAAGAAAAAAATGAACATCGCTAAGATAAGAACTAATTACCATGAGCTTCGAAGTGAGACTGTGCAATGGTCTATTCCCAAGACCCCTTGGAACAATAGAATTTGTCATATTTTCGATTCTAAGCAGGTGAAAGATGAAAAGCACTTCCTTTTAGATTGCCCAACTCTTACTCAAATTCGATCTCAATTCCCTACCATCTACCACACTTCCAACCTTCTTGACCTATTAAGCCAACCCACCTATAGTGATCTTGGAGCACTTATTTCCCTTCTCTTTGAGCATAGAAACAAGATTTTGAATAATCAAATTTAGATTCTTTCTCCTTTCTTATGGTCTAATAGAACGCATTGGTCTTAATGCACGATAACCATCATCATCATCATCATAAATATAATTATTAATAGTAATTAATATTAATAACAAGTGTAATTTTAAGTTTAATTTTTAATAATAACATAGTTTAATTTTAATTTTAAGTTTTCATTTTTTATTTTAAATTATTTTTTTTAAATAAAGTTTAATTTTTAATAATAAAATTTAATTTAATTTTTAATATATATATATATATATATATATATATATATATATATATATATATATATATATATATATATATATCCTCTCGATGGGGGTGTTTTTAATGCAAGGACAGGTGGTAGGAGGGGTGGTGGCGTAGCTTGTCTAGCCTCCACGCATGACCCATCTGCCCGTTAATTTGAAATGACCACCCAAGATGGCGTGTGAGGCTATTATCCATGCATGCTTGACATTGTTAAAAAATCTCTCGGAAGAAAGTGGTGTATAGTTTTGTTGTGGTGGGAGATGATAGAGCTCTGCAAAGAGATTCAGGAGTTGGAATTCCTGTGTGCCTTGCTAATATTTTGGCCTTGGGGGGGAGGCGACGAAAACCATGCATGGTGCATCATGTGAGGGTTGTTGGTGATTTTGGATGGACCTTGGAATTCCTAGGGTGAAGGAATCATTTAGCGTTCGGCTCAACTCAGCGGCTTGACATGCAATGGTGGAAGGGATATGAGAAAGACCGTGAGAGAGTCATCTTGGCTTAGTAGTTTTGATGAATTTTCTCAACACCTATGTGTGTCGGATGAGTAAATGGGTAATTGGCAGTCCGGGCCTGAGCGAAATCATTAGCTTGACCTCGGACTCCATAGATTTATAAGTGTTTTTTATGTTAAGCAGAATGGGGCTCACATGAGGAATATTGTTGTGAGGTTTGGAGTGAAGGGACTCGGGTTCCATGTCTAGCCTTCTAAGGTTGGCACAAGGGGACTGGTTCGTGTTGTCTAGGTGTGGGGTGTGGAATTTGGTATCGGGGCAGAGGTAGAAGCCATTGTTTTCTTTTCTTTTGTGTGGGGTTGGGAGGGAGTTCACTACCATCGGGAGTTGTGGTGGTTTTTTCACACATATATGTCACATCAAATGGGAAGACTGCACCATGGGGAAGGTTTTCATTAGAGAGCTTCTCAACCGAATAGGGAAGAGGAAGCCTGCTTGGGATCAATAGATGGTTGATGGATTGGTGATTGAGTTGATGGCTCACTAGGGCATGTGGAAGCTCTAGTGTCGTTGCAGTCTATTGTTTCTCAGTTCTGGAATATTCAACTCAACATGTACAACCTTCAAAATCAGAGGTATGATGACCAAAATGAGCTGGTAGCTTTCATCAATGATATTAAATATGGCCACAATGAAACTATGGAGCAATTATACTGTCTACATCGCCAGCATAGACACACCAATGACCACCTTCGAATCCTTGAAATGAGGGTGGAGCATATGGACTTTCATATTCATGAATATATTGGTCATTCAGCTCTCCCTATAATTTCCCCCAACCCCCCTGCTTGATTGTTGCATGATGTTATGGATCTATTTTTGTTTGTTTTTCAAAGCCTCTAAGTTTTTGGAAACGATGCATGAAGCTGGTAGCTCATGTTTTCCTTGAGGCATCAATCTCAATAAGTCTGTTTGGACTGAGAGAAAGGGGCCCGTGGGGATGTTTTTTGTAATATGCACGCTTATTCTTCTATTAATATAATGAATGAACTTTCAATAACTATATATATATATATATATATATATATATATATATATATATATATATATATATATATATATATATATATATATATTATAAAGAGTAGGAGAGAGAAAAGGAGAATGGAGAAATATTTTGGGCATTAAAAATAATTATTTTGTTTTTTGGGGATTGATTTCTTCTACACCAACAGTTGTGCATTGGGTTATTATTTTCTCCACTATTATTATTTGCAAGTGTTCAATTTCCTTATGTTTCGTTATGGAGGATGAAGTTTCAATCCCAGTATGGATTGATTTCTCAAAGGCTGTAAATTGATTTTATTAAAGAAAGACAAGGAGATGTCATCATTTTACTTCTGGAAGCACCTAAGGAAAAAAAATTGAAATACATCAGTCGTTTCTCTGGGCTACACTACCTCTATGGATAAAAAATGGCAACAACTTACAAATGGGAAGAAAGAGTAGAAAAACAAGCCTTTCTCTCAAAATTTCCATGTTATCCTTAAGTAGTCAAAGGATATCTCGAAGGAAGGTGAAAAAAAAAGCATCTCTTTGAACTTGGATCCAAACTACAGTATACAAAGTATGGAGATATAATCCTATGGTTGGACACATTATAAATGGCTTTGTCCCTGGTAGAGAAATTAGGTTGGAAAAGGTTAAGTTGGGCCTTGAAGCCATCAATTCTTTCCTTGATACAACCTAGGTTCTTGGAGAATTCTTGTGTAAAGGTTAGACTCATATATGCCTCTTATCTCAGCAAGATAATATCTTTAACATCACCACTACCACCTTTCAACAAAATATCATTAGGGGTATATTGCAGCTAATAATAGAAACCATTCAAGGGTTGAACGACATCATGCTTCCTACCTTTCAAAAGAAACACAAAATTCTAGAGCTGATGACAAAGTTCAACTTTGGCACATTCATGTTGAATCTCGAATGTGATGAGTTGATCTTTTAGTTGCTCCAAAACTTGTACACCAATATTACATTATCTCATTGATACCATTTCAAATCATGCATGAAAAATATTGTGTCCTTGTTCTTAAAAGGAGATGTCGACATCTACATGATACTAAGATCCAAATTGATGACCATTTGGAGGAAGGAATCACAGGTATCACCATTTTCCTATGATCTAGTCGAGAAGTTGGTTAGGAAAAACATAAAATTACTCAGAAGGGTTCTGACTAGGAAGGAGTTGATAAGGATTGATGGAGGAATCAAGAACAAAATCTAAACCAAGAATGAACTAAGGAGGATAGGACTAATCTTTATCTGCAAGGGACCTTGGGCCATTAACCATTAATTTCTAGTTGATAAGGAGGAAACAAGGGAAGAACAATTAGAGACTTATTCAGATTATGGGGATTAATCCATAGTTGAGCTCACAAGTTTTCAGAAGATAATCTATGAAGGATACAAGAAGTTAAATACAAAGGGTGAGAAACAACACCATGTTTTCCAAAGAAACTTCGAGGACAAGCCAATGATAATCAATTAACTTGACCAGGTACATGTGGAAAGGAAGGAGGCAATTCCTCCTAATGATGTGGTCATTGAGTCCATAGATATAAGACATTAAAGGAGAATCAAATGAAGAGTCAATAGTAATAAATTGACATGATGAGCATGATCATTCGAGGAAGGATGAAAAATATAGTATGCGGGATGAGCCATTTCTGGAGGGTCAGTTAAAGGTCCAAGTTGAAGTTGTGTTCATGGGGCATCCGATGCAAATAGATACAGAGACATTCAACAGTGCACTAGAATTTTGAGAAGAGGAATTTCGAGAAAATATCATGCATTTCAATACAGGTATTATGATGTTAAAGCAAAGAGTTTAGATAGCCCGAGACACTATCTTATATGATAATATAAACAATGAGGAGCTCATAGGGGTATGTGTCGAATCAACGACCAACTTGTCTAGTGTTGAGGAACGACTCAAGTTCCTCACAAGGAAGTAAGAGGAGTAAATTTGGGAGCTCCAAAGAATCCTTCTACAGGAGTACATAGATAAGCCTTGCAACTCTACCAACCAACCATTATACATTGGGAAGATCAAGGCAGAGTTCTCCAAATGCATGATTTTGGGTGACCGAGTGGAGCAACATGAATTGAGCATTGATGTGCATCAACATAGTAGATTTGCAGATATTCATCCTTCCCAAGGCCTGGATTGGTGAGAGATTATGTGTTGGTACTTTATTGATGGGTTGACTCCTAGGAGGATACTCACAACCAAGGGGATATTGTAGCTTGAGCCCTTTAACACAAAATGTGATGGAGGGATGAGATGGTACCACAACCCGTAGGTCCTAGGAATTAGGTGGCATTGGGATCCAGGATCATCCATTGGAGGCAAGATTGACCAGAGGATTGTTTCGGATCTAGATGAATCTATCAAAGGAAGGATTGGTTGAAGGAATGTTTGGGATCTAGGTATCAAAGGATCCATTCAAGATATTTTAGCTTGGAGGTATGGAATAATACATTGGGTTGCATGGGATCCTAGTATCAGTGCCTCTGTTGTGGATAATAGTGAATTTATTGAGGGAAATAAAACTTTGGGTGGGAGTATTTGTAATATTCCTTTTCTTCATCTGGTCAAAATGGACGAAATTTGTCCATGGTATTTTCCTTCGATTTTCGAGGGAAAATAATAAAATAAGGTCTCTAGAGAGTCCATGAAGCCTATAAAAAGGGACAGAAGCTAGGCATTGGGAATCATTCGAGTTTGTCTATCTTATTTTGTTTTTCTAGAGAACTTGGCGTGGTTAGTTCTAGTTTTATTGCAGGAACAAAAAACCCGTGTGTGTTATTTTGTCTGGTGGATCCATCTAGGGTCCACGATTGTGCTTCGATTTTTTTTTTCTCTTTTAATGAGCAGCCATGAATACCATTGTAGGGGTTACAATATTTTTATATGGGAATGTACTGGTTTCTTTAGTTAATAATATAAATAAAGGCTACATTTCCAAATCCTGTTGTCTTCAATGTCTTGTTGAAAATTATTTTTTATTAGAACACCTAAATATGCCAGATTTGTTGATTATTTCATTGTTTGTGATCTTACATCTACCATGGTCAATCATGAACAACCATTTTCAATCATGTTCAATCATGATCAACCATTATCAGTCATGGTCTCAATATGAAATTTAACCTTGGTCAACCATGGTCAACGATGGTCCAACGTCACATTGTGAGAATGTTTCTCTATATGAAAATAAATCATGGTCAACCATGGTCAATCATGGTCAATGATTTTCAATCATGGTCAATCATGATCAACCCTTATCAATCATGGTAAATATGAAAATCGTCCATAGTGAATCAAGGTCAACCATGGTCAAACGTCACATCGTGACAATTATTATCTCAATATGAAAATCAAGCATAGTCAACCATGTTTGTTTTAGGGTTTATAATATTTAGCTTATGGTTTATATACCTTGGGTTTACAATATCAATCCCTTTGATTTAAATAATTTCTTTTGGTTCTTAGTATTAATCTCTTGGGTTTATTAGTGCCTTGGGTTTGCAATATTATTAATTCATTCGGTTCATTAACCATTGGGGTTTGTTAATTCCTTCGGTTTATAATATCAATCCCTTAAGTGTTTAACCCCTAGGATTTATAATATTAATCCATTGAGTTTTTTGATTACTTATGTTAATGACCGCAAGGGTTTATAATATTAATCCCTTCAATTTCTACTCTTAATAATTACTTGGGTTTATTAATCCCTTGAGTTTTAAATATTAATCGCTTGGGTTTCTAATATTAATCTGTTGGATTTTTAATTCTCTTAGATGTTAATATGAATAATTATTTGGGTTTATAAATTATAAACCCATGGTCAACCATAGACCAACATTGCATTGTGACAAAGATTGTCTTAATATGAAAATCAACCATGGTCAACCATGGTCCAATGCTGTATTGTGACAATTATTGTCTCAATTTGAAAACCAATCATGGTCAGCAATGGTCCAATGTCTCATTGTGATAAAGATTGTATCAAAATGAAAATCTACTATGGTCAACAATGGTCAACCATTTTTATTTTAGGGTTGATATTATTATCTTAGGGACTGTATACCTTTGGTTTATAATATTAGTCCCTTTGGTTTAATATATTCCTTTGAGTTTATAATCCATTGGGTTTTTATTATTAATCTCTTGGATTTATTAACCTAAGTGTTCATATTTCTAGGGTATAATATTATTCATAGTGTTTAAAAATTTAATTCTAGGTTATAAAATTGTCTCTATATGAAAACCAACAATTGGCGACCATTTTCAATCATAGTCAACCATGGTCAATAACCATGGTCACATTGTGACAAAAATTGTCTCATGGTCCAATGTCACATTTCCCTCAGACGACACGACATGGTGCGCCTGACTGAACAAAGGCACAAGGGAGAAAACAGCAAACAGGTTGCACGAATGTGCACAAGGCACCTGGGCGGTCACAACTTAGCAAATTTGATACGCCCTCCCTCAAACGAAATGACCCGACCTGAACATGATTCATCGAGCGCCCTCACACGGCGCGACACGATGCACCCGATCGAATGAAGGCCCAAGGGAGAAAACGGCAAACAGGTCGCACGAACGTGTACAAGGCACCCGGGCAGTCACAAATTAGCAAATTTGATACGGTCGCCCTCAAACGAAACCATCCGACCCGAATGCGTTTCATCGAGCACCCTCACACGACGTGACATATCATGTCCGACCAAACGAAGACACAAGGGAGAAAACAACAAATAGGGCGCACGAATGTGCACAAGGCACCTGGGCGGTCACAACTTAGAAAATTTGATGTGGTCGCCATCAAACGAAACGACTCGCCCCGAACGCATTTCATCGGGCGCCCTCACATGGCACGACACGACGCACCCAACCGAATGAAGGCACAAGGGAACAAATGGAAAACGGGCTGCATGAATGTGCACAAGGCACTCGGGCGGTCATAACTTAGCAAATTTGATATGGTTGCCCTTAAACAAAACAACCCAACCCGAACGCATTTCATCGGGCGCCCTCACACGACGCGTCGTGACAACCATGGTAATGCATGGTCAACCATGGTCCAACATTGCATTGTGATAAAGAATGTCTCCATATGAAAAATCGACCATCATCAACCATGTTCAATCAAGGTCAACCATGGTCAACCATTGTCCAACATGATATTATCAAAATATTCTACCAATATGGAAATAAATCATGGTCAACCATGGTCCAATGTTGCATTGTGATAAAGATTGTCTCAATATGAAAATCAACCTTGGCCAGTCATAGTCAAACATGTATGTTTTAGGGTTTATGATATTTATCTTAGGGTTTATATATCTTGGGTTTAGAATATCAATCCTTTGGGTTTATAATATTAATCCCTTGGTTTTATTAGTGTCTTGGGTTTATGATATCAATCCCTTGGGTTTAATAACTAGAGGGCTTATATTCATAGGGTATAATATTATTGGTAGGGTTTATAATATTAATATTTGGATTTAATATAAATCCCTTGGGTTCATAATATTGATAATTCTTTGTGTTCATTAATCCATTGGCTTTGTAATATTAACCCCTTCGATTTTTAATCCATTTTGAATTTAATATGAATAATCACTTGGGCTTATAAATTATAAACCCATGGTCAGCCATGGTCCAATGTCGCATTGTGATAAACATTCTCCCAATATGAAAACCAATCATGGCCAACCATAATTCAATGCCGCATTGTGACATAGATTTCCTCAATATAAAAATCAATCATGGTCAACCAAGGTCCAAAGTTGCATTCTGACAAAGATTATGTCAAAATGAAAATGAACATGGTGAACAATTTTTAACTACATTTATTTATATGATTGTGCATGTGATTGATATAAGTCTATAAATGTATATTATTAATGTGATTGTGCTAGTATATTGGTGAATTTAGAAAATATAACCAAAATTGCATTTTGATTGAATGGTTAAATTTTGGAAATCATGACATAACCCAAAAAAAACCATTTAAGAAAAAAAAAAAAACTTTTTGAAAGATAAAATTTAACAATCACCGCTATGGTAAAATTGAGCAATAGGAAAAGCTATAAACGAGATGCAAGATTAAGATTTTCGCCTAACATAATGTGAAAGAAAAGTTTGACAATGAACCGGATTGTAAAATTGAGCAATAGGAAAAGCTTTTATAAAGAAGATGCAAGATTAAGATTTTATCAATTAAAAAGCTTATGATAATTTGAGCGATTGCTTTGATATGAAAACCTTGTGACTAATGAACGATTATTTTGAAAAGCAATTAGAACAAGCCCTCCTTACCATTTTCGTAGAGAGAATGCAGAGTGTCATACACAGTTCACACGAGCATTGCTCAAACACTTTGAGCGCAGGCATTTTATTAAACACTGTGCACATATATGAAATTTTCAAACAATCAAGGAACAAGTACTTCATCAAATACTTGATTAGCGTACTCTCGAACCTTAAAACCCAAGGCAAAATCTGTAGCTCCAACATATAGTTGGGATTTGCATTTCTTCTCAATCTTCGTCAGCATTTCACTGGTCGGACTTGTGCTCACCATGACCTCAGCACTTTTGCTTGTGCTAACTTACAATCTCCAAATCTGTTTTAATATTGCCTTTACGAAGCTTTCCATCAGAGAATAATCCAAAGACCATGCTAAATAATGAGAAACCAGAAAATCGCCCAAACGATACGGTATTATTGACGTTCAGTGCAGGGTCATCGAATAATCGCATAAACACTTTGAGAAAGTCAGTAAAGGTGGTAGATCAATCGCTTTCAACTCAGAAAATTCATGTAACCCTTCCCAATTGAAAACCAATGCCCGCTATGGAGAGGTTGCAGTAAGGATTGCCAAGCTTTTTAGGTTGGGCTATATTTTGGAGCAGATTTGTGTTTTGTTTAATGTAATTCTCTTTCGAATCTGCTACCTATGTTTAAACGATATATTAAAAAAAAGATATTTTTTATTTTATTGTACTTCGTGGCTGGCGGGATACTCACATCAGGTTTTTTCTGATTGTGACATTAATTCACTTTGATTAGACATAGGATATATTATTATTATTGAATGATATAAATTTTGTTATAATAAAGTTATGAGTAATCATATTAATTCCTAAACATAGATTGTTTATATTGAAAAGGTGTATTTGGTAATTTCTTGACGTTTTAAAATTACATATATCAATTATGTTTATTAATGGGTTGTGTTGGTTAATAATCTATATTTTTTAACATATGAAATGTTTACTAAAAATACTTATTAAAAATAACAATTTTAATGAGTAATAAGTATTTAGTAATTGTGGTGAATTAAATATAAATATTTTACTTTTTTTTTAGAATTTTGGCTTTTGTGATCCATCATAAAATTGTATAGAATTCTTTGAGTAATAATCAGATTCAAATAAACTTAAATCAATTATTATAATATGTCTTTAGTAAATATTAATAAAAGTTTATATATTATTTTTGTTCATATATATTAGGTTAGGGTAGTCATATAAATTAATGGCTAGGTATATGTCAATAAGGGCCAATCCATAATAAGCACCAAAACACTTATATTTATTCAAATTAAAAATAATAATAATAAATAAATAACAAAATTATAACTTTATTTAAATTAATAACAATTATTAGTATTATTAATGATACAAAAAATCAATTTATGAGTTAAACATATATACATTAAAATATATAATAGGTTTCTTAACTATGGAGATTCTCTTAATTAGTAAATTTAATTTAGAGACCAAAAAATACATAACTACTTTGGAAACAAATCTATCTCAATGATTTCTGTAAACCATTAAAAATATCTTAACATATTTTATGGAGATTAAATCCCTACCATCCACCTAATATCTATTGATAATTAACTTAAAATTTTAAAAACTCTATTCCAAAATAAACATAATGAACAACATAATTAGTAAATAAAACAAATATATTTTATATAACAAAAATTAATTTACTATATATATATATTAAAACATAGTGTAACTTATAAACAAAATAGAATGTTTTTCACTTGAATGAAACAAAATAATTAAAAAATTTTTTTGGATAACTTCACATATATTATTAAATGAAACCATTATATTAAAAAGTAAGACAAATCTATTATCTATATAATATATATGATTTATCTCTTTGTAAAAAATCATATAATAAATAAAATCGACATATACAAAATATATATATATATATATATATATATATATATATATATATATAATCTATTAATATAATATAATTTATATATATCACAATATAACAAAATGATAGATTAATAAATAAAATGAATTTATATAATTTTAATATATATGTGGAAGAATATATAAATTTAATATAACTTTTTCATTTTCTTTTGTTTTATGAGATGATTTTTACCAAACCTTTATTGCATTTCAGACGTAAAGATGGTATTGAATTTCACAGACTTACTTGTAGAGATACGAATTTCGATAGATTTCTGAAAAATCGACTCCGAGACGGGTCTCTGCACTGACAGACGTTACGTCCAACATCCATGTAGCAGGGTTGATTCCTGGGGTGATTTTAGGAACACCTTCAATTGCCTCCAAGTAGTCGATCAGCATTTGGGAATGGCGACCAAGGGGTCCTACGTAGATCATTTTTCCTCCTCGTTTCATCAACACTAGCTGCGTTTCAACCAGAAGATCAAGTATTACTACCGAATTTGAACAGAATGTATACTGAATAATTTGCGAATATATCTGGAATTTACCTCATCGAAGGCATCGAATATATCAATGCTAGGTTGATGAATGGTGCAAACCACAGTTCGTCCGGTATCGACGGTGTTTCGAACCGTTCTCATAACAGTAGCAGCAGCCCTGGCATCCAGCCCAGATGTTGGTTCGTCCATGAAAATTATTGAAGGATTGGAGACCAGTTCAACTGCTATTGTCAGTCTCTTTCTTTGTTCTATGGACAGACCATTTACTCCGGGGAAACCGACCAGAGCGCTACTTAGGTTATTCAACTCTACAAGATCCATTACTTCTTTCACAAACATCTGTTCATCAACCAAAATCGGTAGTTAACGATAAAAAATATAATAGTACTAACTCCAGAGTAGTAATTAATTGACCCGAAAGTACACACAGTAAAATGAAATGAAATATTACCTCTCTTGTTTCAGAGTTCACATCCTCTCCGAGACGAAGCCAAGATGAGAATACGAGGGATTCGTAAACTGTAATAAATGGTGAATGGATATCAGTTTGTTCGCAGTAACCAGACATTCTTGCAAAGGTTTGTTGTTTCTTAGGATAGCCAGAGATGATTATTGATCCTTCGACGTATCCACCAGTTTTTCTCCCTACAAGAACATCGATCAGTGTGGTTTTTCCGGCGCCGCTTTCACCAACTAGAGCTGTAAGTACTCCAGGTCTGAATGATCCGCTCGCTCCACGCAGTAACTGAAGTCTTTGTTCGGCATCTCCTTCCTTTCTCATTTCCTACATAGTTCATAACTAATTATAACAAGATCTCTAGTCTTAACCTAAAATGTTGCTAAACTCATTGTTAACTCCAAATAAATTAAAATTATGTTTCTACATCGGCTGTTTATATTGAAATCTAAAGCAGGGTAACTCGAGAGGACATACGCCAGGCATATCTACATAGTAGTTGATGTCCTGGAATGTTAATGACAGAGGTTGAAATGGTAAAATCATTCCTTTTGTTTTCACCATCGGCTCTGCACAAATTGCTTCTTAGTACTTGCGATGGCCAAGGTAATCATGCGAACATTACAGTAACTTATAGTAAGTCTATATCTGTCCACCAAATTATTGCGATTTCATGAAAGATGTTACCAGAAGTTTCAATTTCACGTCGAGGAGTAGGATGCCGTGGAGAAAACGAAAGAGTAGGAGTAGGATGACGTGGAGAAAACGATAATGGAAAGATCTGCATTTCCCGTTCTTGATTTTCTTCTAACACATCTTCAGCAACTACTGTATGCAGTTTTCCAATGGCTGAAAAATATACCCGGACAATAGCATCAGTTGATCGACTAGATAAACACATAAAAAATATAAGAGAAACTAAGAATTTTATTATGAGAGATCCAAGTTGGTCATTACGATCCAAATACTGCAATGCGAGCGTGAAGAGAATATTAAGGACAAAAACAAACACCACGACCGCTGCAAGGCCAACCCAATACCAGTAGCTCTCCGTGAAAAACCCACGAGATTCCAACAATTTGACTCCAATTTCGTAATTTGGCTGCAAAATTAGAATAAAATAACGCACATAATAGAACGTTTTAACCCATGAACTGATTTGTTTCGAAAAAAGTGTCATCCAGCATAAAATATCACACAGTTTTCAGACCTTTTGCCACCTTGTTGCCAAAAACTCGTTTACTGCAACAGCGTTTTGAGCGTAAGAGAGAGGAGATAACCAGTAACCCCATATCCACCAAGCTTTAATATCGTCTGTTTGGCAGCAGTCGAAAGCATTAACAATCATGATTGGACTGTATTGTACTTACCTTATTATTCTATTTTTCATGAGGTGAGCCATGATTGGACTTTAGTGTATTTATTTTATTATTCAATTTTTCATTAGGTCCAATTTGTAGGGCAGGGTCCGAAGTTTAGGCCCTCCTGCCCAAGGTAAGTCACTACAGTGGATCAAACATCTTTATATCTCTTAATTCATGTTGTCTGCACAAAAGCTGTTACATTTTTTAAAACTCTATAGGAAGGGATTGAGCATAAAAATTATTTTTGGAATAAAGAAGTTTACATTTACATTGATTAAGATATCTAGTGTACCACATCTATAAAAGAGTTAATTTTTAACTTCGAGTAGAATTATTAATAAAGTGATTTCATAAAACATTTATGAACACTCTATTACTATCTATTTTACACCCCGTGAACTATTAAAGTGAACCTTACCAAACAGATTTCGACAGATTTCTGAATTCATTGATTTCATTGGAAAATTTTCGTATATTACGCAATGTTTCCAAAAGTTCAAAGAAAAAAAAAGTGTCTAATATCTGAATTGATTGACTTGATTAAGCATAATTTGATACGTCATACACAATGGTTTTACAGAATGATTAAGAAAAGCATGTATTTAATCATTTAAAATGATTTAAAATGTTATTTAAATCTTTAATTAGCTATTTTATAATTAGTACTGACCCAAATTCTTATTGAACAAAGTAAAATTAATTTTATCCTGATTTAAAGGCTTAATACCATGATTACAATAACAATATTTCCTTTTCAGTACTAAAATAAAATTATAATCAACAATACTATAATAGAAGTATAATCAATTAATCCTAAAGAATTTTTTATATATAACTGAAAAAAAATAATTACCATAGTTTTAAATATTAATGTTGGAAAACTACTTTCAACCAGTGCATTAAACAACTGGCAGTAACTATTTAAGTATTTTCATAAAGTGCCCAATCACATCTTGCAACTAGTCTGTTGTCCAATACATGAAATTACACAGAATTAACTTATGTGACTCTGTGCCTATAACTTGTTTTTATTTATTTTTTGTCTTGTCATGAACAAGTTAAGTTTGTTAAACACCGAATTCTCAGGGGTAAGTTTGTTATGAGGAATAATTATTAGACTTAATTACTGGAATCCAAGAAATTTATGAAAGTGAATCAAAGGATTATTTATGTATTAATATGTACAATAAGTAGATGATACTTTGAGATCATTTTTAATAATACAATTGAATTGGTTTTCGATTTTGTTGTTTTAGACAGCACAAGCCATATAAAGTTTCAAGATTTTTGGATAATGTCATATAGAGCAGTTAATTCTGTTACAAAACATAATCAGACAGTGCGTTACAATACATAACCAGGGAATGTATAAAATTTTGGTTGAACAGTTACAGTGTATAAATTAATTTTTTTTCGGCAATGAGCTAAGTCTTAGTTTTTATCTTTTGTAATTGTTTTTGTCTCCAGTAGAATTTTAATACAAGGTATTTTGGTTACACACTTAGAAAGTCATATTTTTAATTTTACTATACATCCTTGTTCTACTCTGTTTTACTGTGCGTTGTTACTCGGGGTTGTCTTGTTACTGTGTGCTATTACTATGCATAAAATGTATGGGTCTCTTCTCTGCCTCAAAAACAAACAGCTAATCATAATAATATTAAAATTTGTAAAAGAAAAAGTATGGATTTCCATACCTCTAGCTATAATGAACCCACCCAAGACGAACGTGAGTAAGAGCACAAATGCACCGACGGTGTTTGCAATTATAATATTCCTTGCCACGGCACCTATCAAGCGAAAGAGTCCCAAACCTGTTTGGTGGAGTGCTACCAACAACATAAATTGTCGAAAAAACCTGTACAGGATGAAGAACCCTCGTCACCGTGAAAATAAGAAAAAAATATATATATATATATATTTTTAAAACGACGGCTATTGAAATTTCACTATTCAGAGATCTTTCATAATGGAACTTTGATTTAGATGGGAAACGATGTTTGCATTTTAATGGAAATGGACGATGTGAATGTACCTACCTGATTGGGGCCGGGGCAAAATCAATAGCATAATAGGTAAGAGATACCCATGCGGTACACTCGATTAAGGAAACAGGAATTTCTGTAATGAATATGGGAAGAGAATATGCCCACGCAGGGTAGAACATTAAATCTCTCTGCTTGTAGAAGACTGGAAGTTTTTCAATTGTAGCCGGAATACCAGAAAGTCCGTTGAACATATTCATGACGAGACCCAGGAATAGAGCTCCAAAATAAAGGGATCCGTCCTCAATATTTCTGTGATTCATGGTTGTACGAAAATAAAGCGTCATAGCGATTATGGCCACCGAAGTTATCTGAGGCCAAAAAAACATATTGCATTAATAAATATCCATCGAAATAGAGAGATCCAGTTGAAATATTGGTAATGTATTTGAATTCAATGGCAAAGAATGATTGTAAGCCTGTGAGATTTTCTCTTTTACCTGCAAGAATTTGAAGATATGGATAATGACATTTCTCTTCATAAGTAAACGTTGTCTGTCAAAACATGCTTTGAAAAGTCCGGTTTTGCTTAAGCCGTATTTTTCTTTAGAGAGTGCCGCGGGATGGCATTTTGTTTTATCGTATGGAATCGCTAATTCGGAAATCAGATCGGCTCCGACGCGAAAAGATTTATAGGCTTCTGCAAATTCCTTCGCGGAGACGTATCGGTATGGCTTCCCACTGCTAGTACACCAGTACTGTTCCTGATCTTTTCGGGAATTCATCTGTTCCAGACAAAAGGTCGGTCGAATTGTAACGCTGTTTTGCAATTCGTTTGAACTTCCAAATTATCAAGTGATTAAAGTTTTCAGTGAGATTTCTTGAATGTTAATTTGCAGTTTTGAGTGAGATTTCTACAAATATGTGATTTGTATACCAGACTCACAAATTTACACATTCTCCGAATCTTTCCACTTAATAAACCTCTAAGCTCAATAATCACTTTAATTTTAATATAATCAAGAACCAAGAACTTATTTAGCTACCTCTTGTAAAAAGTCTGCAACTGCTTTCCTTTCGGGACATTTAAATCCCATGGTCTCGAAGAAATCCAGGACAAATTCTCTGGGTCCCTGGTACAAGATATAACCTTCTGACAGCAAGATTAGATCGTCGAAGATTTCAAACGTTTCAGGGGCAGGTTGCAGAAGAGAAACCACCATTGTTGCCCTCATGATATGAACCAAGTGGTAGAAGCATCGGATAATCCTATATGCGGTAGAGCTGTCCAGCCCTGTCGAAATTTCATCCATCAAGAAAGCTGTGCAGTCACCTCCAGCAATCATCTCCCCTATTGTTACTCTTTTCTTCTGACCTCCGGAAATCCCTCTGCGCATTTGATCTCCCACCATCGTATCCGCGCATGCCTCTAACCCCAAAACCTGGTCGAAGCTTTTCGACATTATTCATCATAATTAACATAAGATTCAAATAAGATAAGGCTCATGATGAGTTCCAAGAACATTTGCCTTCCGTCCGGATTACAAATTCATCGAAGCAAGATTCTTGGAATTGAAAGAAAGCTTAATTACCTTCAAAACGTAGTCTGTCATAATGCTGGTTTTCTGTCCCTCCAAGGCTATTGCCTAGAAATAAAAATATGTATTCAACTGTTCACTGTGAGTAATTTCAGCTTCACCAGAATAAAAAGGAATTAAATTCAAACCTGCACCGTTTAAATTTGAAGTGGATACCTTCATGAAAACATCTATGTCTGGATCTGGTTTCACCCCTAGTCGCTTCTCTCGCGTGGAAAGCTCACTCAATACATCTACAGCCAAGATGAGCGGCTATCTTTATGTTTCTACTTAGCAAACTAAGAATGACCTAACATTTATGTTAGAAAATATACCAGATCTTGAACCAACGCCTTGGCAACGAGCGGAGAAATCGAAGGTTTCTGTGACTGTCATTTCTCCGATATGCACATCATGTTGACTTATGTAAGTAGAGGTCTTCTGTGGCACAAACTCATTCATGGCATGTCCATTATACTTTACTTCTCCATCAAGCTGAAACAAATGTTCGTGCAGAATACAAAGTATTTATTTATTTAAAAAAAATGATGTACCTCAAACGAAGTTTAAGGTTTTACACCCATATATATATAATTATTTACGGGATAACTCATATTTTTTTATTAAGTTTGTTTGAGACTTTCTATTTATTCACTTTAGACAATACAGCAGGTTACATTATATATACTTCTTGGTGACCTCAATCTGCCACTTCGAGAGAAAATTATGTTAGCTGGCCATTTAATCAGTTATAAGTCAATCAAAATTGAAAATATATTTTAAGTTTAGTAGTGACTATTTATTTATTCACTTTAACAAAACAACAAGTAGCATCATATATATTTTTTGGTCATCTCAATCTACTCACTAAAAATGAGGTCAGTTGGCCACCTCAATAAATTATAAGCCAACTAAAATTGAAAATATTTAATAAAATGTAGGAATTAGTTTTTTTTTTTTTTTTGTAAATTTAGTAGTGCCTTTCTATTTTCATATTTTTATAGAGCAAGCTGCTATACACATTGTATCAGTTACGTTAACCTCAACCAGCGCGAAGGAAACCAGGTCGGTTGGCCACCGCAGAGAGTTAAAAGCTAACCAAAACTGGAATTGTCTTTTTCTTCTAACTATAGCTTTTATCACTTTAGTATGTCCATAAAATTTGTAGCTAAAACAGAAACTATTACTAATATCCGCCAAAAACATGAGAAACAACTATACTTTAAATAGAAATCCCATAAGAAGAATCCACAGGGGCTGGGTCCTTCGATGTGGTGCCAAGCAGTTCCACTTGTTGCATACTTTGAAGCTGTTGCTCTATCTTTCCAATTTTGGCATTTGTCTAGATTTGAACCTTCACCATCTCATGTATGTCTTGTTTCATTTGTTGAAGTTCAAAAAGCATAGAATAATTGTCTTCCTTTGCTTCCATGCTAGCCATTGCCTTTGCTAGAACACATTTTATTTTCCAATATGTCTTAACTGATTGCTGGAAGAGGGATACACGACCTCTTATGCTTCCTAGGTCTGATATGAAGTCCATTTTGGCAGTCTGTTCCTTCAGGTCTTCATCTTCACTGTCAAATTGTCTCTTCCCAACCATGTATTGTATTTCGTATATGAACCAAATTCCCAGATTCATACACATAAGCTATATTCTCTAGAATTTTCTCATTTGTCTTCCTTCCCCTTTTACTTGGTCCAATAGATTGATTGATTTGTTGTCTATGGCATTTGCCTCTACCATTTTGGCTTTTCACCATGATGAGCCAATAAGAATCTGTGCCCAAAAACCTAGATAGGAGCCCTATGTGTAGAGAGGGATCAGTAATATGAACCAAAGAAACTCTGTTGGATACCTTTGGAGTCCATAGAATTCCCAGAATCTTTGCGAACAGGGTTTTATCACAATCAATATTGTTAAGGAAAAAAACCGTAGTGAACAAATTTGACAATTGAATTTTCTAGAGAAGAGACTGGTGTGAAAGACGATTCCGCCATGGAATACAGTATAACAACCCTTGACAATGCAGACCCAAAAACAAACCCTTACCCCACCCGGGAAAAATGAAATGCCGATCTTTTATCCCCACTAATTCTCGAGATGACCAATTTTGAAATCCGACAGAAGACTGAATGGAATTGAGCTTACCCATCTTACCCAAAATCAAACAAAGGCCGACACAATACTGATAGACCTGATCATGAAAGTATTTTGACAGACAATGTGTAAGATTCCAAACAATAAAAATTTTGATAGATCTAAAACATCTTAGTGTTCTCATTTAAAACAATCTTTCATCAAGAACCAGAACACAAGAAATGCAGCCATTTTATTTATATTATTCACTGAAAGTAAAATACATGCCCAGACCATAAAATCTTGCAAATGGCATGCACAGCTTCTTGACATTGACAAATATAAGAAACTAAAGCCCACTTGTGAATCCTGGATGGATCCACCACATAAACATCACCGTGGGGTTTTCGTCCCAGGATCCATGCTAGAACTGGCCAAGCCAGGTTCTCAACCCAAACATAATAAGATATATAATTACAAAATGATTCTAAATGCCTAGCTTCTCTCCCCTTTTATAGGCTTGATGGACTTTCTAGAGACCTTATTTTATTATTTTTCTTGGAAACCAATAACAAATACCATGGGTCAATACATTGGTCAATACCATGATAAAATACCATGGTAAGTACCATGGATCGATTCTATCCACTTTGACTGGATCAAGAAAGGGAATATTAAAAATCCTCTCGCCCAAAGATTGCTTGTCCTCAAGCGATCCACTTCTATCCACAACAAAAGCATTTGTACATTGATACCAGGATCCCATATAATCCAATGTGCCCTCCATGTTGAATGGTCCTGAACGGATCCTTTGATACCTAGATCCCAAACAATCCTCTGACCAATCCTTTCCTCAATTGATTCTCCTAGATCCCAATACCACCTAAATCCTGGGACCTGTAGGTTATGGTACCATTTCAACTCTCCATCATTGCCTACACCAAATGGTCCAAGCTGTAATTTTCCCTTGGCTATGGGTATCCTCCAAATAATCAACCCATCAATAGAATACCAACTCATAATCTCTCGCCAATCCATACTTGGGAAAGAATGAATATCTGAAAATCTAATGTGTTGATGTTGTTTGATGCTCGATTCATGCTACTCTACTTGGTTACCCTACATGATGTATTTGGAGAACTCTGCCTTGCTCTTCCCAATGTATAAAGGTGGGTTGTTGGTGTTGCAATATTTATCTATGTATTCTTGTAGAGCGTTGCTATGGAAATCCCAATTGTACTCCTCATGCGGCCTTGTGAGGGACTTGAGTTGTTCCTCAATACTAGACAGCTTGGTCAATGATTTGGCACATTTCCCTATGAGTTCCTCAATTTTTCTATTCTCCTGTAAGACAGTGTCTCAGATTGTCTAGACTCTTTGCTTCAACAACATAAGATCTGTCTTGAAATGCATGATCCTCTCCTGAAAGTCTTTCACTCGAAATTCTAGTGCCCTACTGAATGTCTCTGTATTTGACTGCACTGGATGCCCCACAACCACATATTCAACTTGAGCCTTTGACCAACTCTCTAGGAATGGTACATTTTTCACATTATGTTTTTCATGTTGCTCCTCGTGATCATACTCATCATGCTGGTTCACTATGGCTAGATCCTCACTCAAATCTCCCAGGTCTCCTTCATCTGTGGAGACAATATGTTCATCCCTTTCAACTGTTGAACATAGATGCATTGGTGGAATTTTATGTATACTTGACTGTTCATATTCTTTATGGATATTCCACTGGGGATCTACAAACTCCATTGTATAGGAATCAACCTCATCAATGGCATTAGGTAGAATTTCCTCATGCACTTCCAAAAGATTGTCGTCCTGCAAACCTCCTTGAATAATGTCATGATGTTGCTCACCATCCTGAAGATCAATAGATGCATCTACAAAAGATTCCTCGTGATTTGAATTAATCTCCTCTGGTTATGTCTTTTTTTCCTTCTTCTTATCACCTCGACAGGAATGGTTAAGGGCCCAAGGTCCCTTGCAGATAAAACATAGTCCTCTCCTCCTTAGTTCATTCTTGTTGCAGATTTTTTTCTTGTTTTGATTATCATTTTGGTCTATGGAGATATGGCTACTTAAAGGACCATATAACCTCACTAGTACATCAAGGATTTTCTGGTTGTTTTTCAAAATTTCTTCAAGACGATCCATCTTCACATAGCAAGACAAAGAAATATACAGAAATGTATTCTGCCTTTTCACATTTTGATTTTGGCCCTGATGAAATTAGGTTAAGTTGGTGCCAAAAAAAGTATATAAATAACATAACCTCTTAAAATAATATTTTAGCACTTGATTTGGAGATATGCTACCCAAATACACGTTCCCTTTTGCACAAGACAATATTCTGGTTTCAATGTATGTGTAAACTCATCTCATGATGGCAGACTTTAGTAGGCCCCGAAATGATGCAGTATGAAGGAATACGCTCAACAACACTGTATCAAAGATTTTTTTTTATTTTTAATTTTTTTTTTTTTTAATTAAATCCTTACATCTCCCAAACTAAACTCAACTTTCTGTCCCTTCCCTTTTCTTTATAAATCAAACCCCTAAAACAAAAAATATCAACTCCTGTCATAATTTTCAAACTATAAACATGGCTTAAAATTGTGAGTCAAGTCCATTTACCCACATTCATGCTCCAAATACATCTCTTGATTACGCAAAATTCAACTTCATTCTCAATGTTTCCAAATGAGCCAATCCTCCTCCTTGACTATCCAGAACATCAGATTAGGTTAGATCAATTTCTACTCCTTTTGCAACACACAAATTCTTCTTTCAATCAACTGAAAAATAAAACCAACTAGGGTGATACTCAATACCACCAAAGATCGGGATGTATGCTAGGGTGAGAATAAATCCCACCAAAGTTTCCTACATAAAACCCTCAGGCTAGCAAGATGCACAGCTTTGATACCGCTGTAAGATTCCAAACAATAAAATTTTTGATAGATCTAAAACATCTTAGTGTTCTCATTTAATACAATCTTTCATCAAGAACCAAAACACAAGAAATGCGGCCATTTTATTTATATTATTCCTTGAAAGTAAAATATATGCCCAGACCATAAAATCCTACAAATGGCATGCACAACTGCTTGACAATGACAAATATAAGAAACTGAAGCCCACTTGTGAATCTTGGATGGATCCACCACATAAACATCACCGTGGGGTTTTCGTCTCGGGATCAATGCTAGAACTAGCCAGGTGAGGTTCTCAACCCAAACATAATAAGATACATAATACCAGAATGATTCTAAATTCCTAGCTTCTCTCTCCTTTTATAGGCTTGATGGACTTTCTAGAGACCTTATTTTATTATTTTTCTCGGAAACCAACAACAAATACCATGGGTCAATACTATGAGAAAATACCACAGTAACTACCATGGATCGATTATATCCACTTTGAATAGATCGAGAAAGGGAATATTACACAATGACAAACATTTATCCAAATGCAAACCCACAGTAAATTTATGAAAACCAAGGTTTTACACTCGAAATGAAGCTGCATGCAATGAATCCTACCAATCCTATTGAGCTTGAACGAAAGATTAAAGGACTTAGGAACCAGTGCCAGGTTTTTAATGAGGCCCAAAGGAAAATATGAAGATATACTGGCAGAGAGATTACTACTACAAAAACTTCGAAGTTTAAAATACGGAGGATTGCAGAAATGAGGTTCAATTTTCAGACTAACAACCTCTTCTTTTCTATAGCATCCAGAGAAACGAATCGACAAGAAATTGGCCGAATTCGAATCCAAAGTAACCACAAAATGAATAGAGATACATGGATGACATTATTTTTTGTTTTGCAGAGTGGAGAAAGGAAAGTCGAATTGTAATATGAAGGGCAATAGTACCATTACATACCAAATGAGCTTCCTCTGATGCCGCCTACAATCTTTCTCCTGCAAATTCTCCAACGCGAACTAGATAGGGTTACACTGGACTCTAACACTACTCTTTCTATGCAAGGGAGTCTGCTCTGTAATACTGCTTCTAAACAAGAGATTAGGTTTATGATAACCATCATCTCGCTACCAACCCACCTTCCAAAAAACTCCTTACAGCTTTTGATGACGATTGACGGCTCCCTGCATGTGTATTGATGATCGGCTATGGAAAGGACTGCCACCACCCTACCGCCTTAACTTCATCCTTGAGTGTTTGTAGAGATCATCCACCATGTGAAGTCCCACACCTTACCCTTCCTGCTTGGCACCCATATCATAAACAAAAATTCAAATAAATCTATATATATATATATATATATATATATATATATAATTTAATTAAAAAATATAAAATTAAATTAAAATAAAACATATAAAATATATTTTAATTGTAAAATGAATAATGGTTTTTTTTTAACATATAGTATTAAAATGTTTTAATATTGATATATAATATTATAACCAAAGATTCTCATAATAATAATAAAGTATTATTGAAATGTATATTTTTATTGTGGATTTGTTTTAATTATGGTAAAATGAGATGTATATTTTAATTTCTAGCATAATGATTACTATTAACCAATTAACATTGATATATTTTATTGAACTTTATATAGTTGTTACTTGAATTTTTTTAGTATTTTATGTTAAAATATGATTAATATAAATGTTATAAGATCATCATAGTATGGCTTACTTAAAAAGTAAGAGGGTTAGATACTTATTTTGAAACTTAAATTGAAATTGAATGTGAGTGTAAAATAAATAATCTCAAACAAAATGTTATTTATCTTTAACTTTTTTTTTAAAATATGATTAGAATTTTGATGTACATATTTATTATAATTAGAGTAACCATATAACATTGTTGTTGAAAAAATTACTATATAAGTTAAATTTTTATACATTAAAAAAAAACATAGAACGACATTTATACATGGAGATTTACATTGAATTTATCATGGAGATTTTTTATCTACAAATAGACTTCATTAGAATACCACATGCCCAAAAATCCATCGAGAACTTCAAATCACAGTTATTCATATAATAATTTTTTTAATTAATTTTATATATATATATATAATTAATCAATTTAATTAAAAACAAAAACAAAAAGAATATTCAAGTTTTTATTTATATATACTACTAGAATATTCAAGAGAAAATAAAAACCAACCATCCACCTAATAATTATTAATAATTGAAATAAAATTACAATCTTATGCAAACAATATAATTATATCTAGTGGAAGAATTCCTATACCAACCCCGGGTGTGAAAGTAACAGGATTGACTTTATTTTTATTTTTTAATCGACGTCTTAGATTTATTTTGAAAGGAATATATTTTATTTTTTAATCAACGAAATAGATTTATTTTGAAATGAATATCCTCGCAGATGCTTCATGTGAGTCTTGGATTGACGGCTCAGGCGTGATAGTGCATGAAGCGAACGGCTAAGGAAAATTGATTCTGCTGAAGAAATTCGAATCGGCTGAGGAAAATTGCCGATGTGTAAAGTGGCATCTGAAATTGAATCGCCGCCAAATCTTTGTTGGAAATTCAGGTATACTCTGAGTTATGTTGAGACCATACACAAAACAGAGAAGAAATATGCGGAAATAAAAATTACACATTCACACAGAGCGAAAACAAGAGAGGAAAACTTTTCTTTATTCATCTCACTAAACATATGAAATTACATTCTACTTAATAAAAAATGGCCGAAGCATTAAAAATTAAGGTAATTCAATGCAAAAATGGACGCGTAAC
The DNA here is from genome assembly GCA_034641835.2 of Pinus albicaulis. Classification (NCBI taxonomy): domain Eukaryota; kingdom Viridiplantae; phylum Streptophyta; class Pinopsida; order Pinales; family Pinaceae; genus Pinus; species Pinus albicaulis. The sequence goes on from CM076570.1 coordinate 170,202,631, forward strand.
AACCAAATTGTCCTTATGCTCTGTTATGTTGTTTATACACGAAACAATGTACAAAACACAAAAGGTCAAACCTGAAATTTTATGGGTTTCAGATTTGAAACCACATCGCATCCGGGCCTTCATCGCAAATCACAAATCGACGATTATAAAATTTAACTGACTCTTATGGGAAAAATTAAGTTCTTGTGATTGCGATGTGCGATGGCATTATCACATCGCAACATAAAAGCTTTAACTTGTAGGCACTATCCTTTAAACTTTGCGTTATGCGATTGCGATCACATCCCAACTTAAAAGATTTACTTTGCAGGCGCTACCCTCCCGAGCTTGCGATGTGCGATTGCGATTGCATCGCAACATAAATAACATAACTTGCAGGCGCTAAAAAGGTAAGTCATAAAACATGCGAAGTGTGAACTGCGGGTGGCTTAAAAGGTAAAACATAAAGAATGCGAATTGCGGGTGCACTAAAATGTAAGTGGTAAATTCTGTGAGATGAGAAATCTAAGTTTTGCGATGTACAATAATGATGTCACATTGCAACATCACAAGGTTTCATTGCAAGGCTTAAAAGCTAAACGTTAAAAGTTTCAAAGTGCGGTATGCAGGAAATTAAGCGGCGAGACGTGCAAAGAGAAAAAGGTAAGGAATAAAGTGAAATACAAAGGTTTGTGGCAGATTGGTAATGCGGTAAGGTATGGTGGGTCTCGCTGATATTGCATCGGTGGAAACTTAACATTCGACGAAAGGCTTAAGAGGTAACACTTAAATCTTGTGGGCTGCAAACTATGGGCATGAGGTAAGTCAATGCGACAGGTAAAGAATTAAACACAAAGTGTGGGCTCGGGTACTCTGTTTCTTATTTTGCGTGAAGAAACACCTGTGGATTTGGATCTGTGCTTTATCCTTCCTGCAAAAAAAATTTAATGAAGTGTGGGTTGCTACCAGACTTTATTCATGGCGGTGGTTGGGAGTGTTTCCAACTCTCCCCCTTAATCACAACTGCCGCCATCAATCATTCCCAGACATTTTCTGAGGTAAAAAAAACTTTTCTGTCCCAATGGCTTTGTGAGGATATCTGCAAATTCTTCCTTTGACCTACAGTGCTGCAACATAATTTCACCATTGTTAAATAATTCCCTTATGAAATGGTATTTTGCATCAATATTCTTTTATCTCTTCTGCAAAACAGAATTCTTTGACAATGCAATTGTTCAGCTATTATCACATAAAATTGTGGTTCCTTTGTCTTGTTCATGACATAAATCCCTCAACATCCTTCTCATCCAAACTGCTTGACATGTTGTTCTTGTTGTTGCTACATATTTAGCTATTGCTGTTGATAATGAAACTATTAAATGCTTCGTGGAATCATGAAATGGCTCTCGATCCCAAATGAAAAACATGCATTGATGTGCTCTTTCTGTCATCAACACTTCCAGCCCAATCATTATGAGTGTAACCAATCAGCTTAAAATCATCAGTTTTGGAGTATAGAACACCATACTCCTTTGTTCCATTTACATACCTCAATATTCTCTTGGCTGCTTTCCAATGTGTCTCCTTAGGTGTCTCCATGAATCTGGATATCAAACTTATTGCATACATTATATCAGGCCTAGTTGCAGTCAAATACATTAGACTATAAACCATGCTTTTGTACAACGTGGGATTGACATTCTTGTTGTAATCTTCCTTGCTCAGCTTCAACCCCATGACAGTTGGAGTTGATGATGGCTTGTTGTTTTGCATATTGAACCTTTTTAAAACTTCTAGAACATAGATTACTTGGGAGATAAAAAGTCCCTTTTCTATTTGCTTTACTTCTATGCCCAAAAAATATATTAACAAACCCAAGTCAGTCATTTCAAACTCACTTTTCATGACTACTTTGAAATCAGCAATGAGAGAAACATCATTGCCTGTAAAAATCAAATCATCTACATACAAAATAACAATAATAATTTTACCATCATTTTCTTTGATGTAGAGTGTGGGTTCACCATCACACTTGTTGAACCCATTTTCCATCAGGTAAGCATCAATCCTGTTGTACAATGCTTGTGGTGCTTACTTCAGCCCATAAAGAGCTTTCCGCAACTTACACACCTGTGTCTTGGACTTCTATCTCATAGCTAGGAGGTTGTTCAACATACACCTCTTCTTTCAGCACTCCATTCAAGAATTCTGACTTCACATCCATTTGATAAACTTTCCATTTTTTTTGCGCTGCTATAGACAACATTGTCTACATTGTCTCCACCCTTGCAACTGGTGCAAAGGTTTCCTCATAGTCTCTTCCTTGCTGCTGCTTGTAGCCTTTGACAACTAGCCTTACTTTGTGCCTTTCTATCTTGCCTTCAATGTTGCTTTTGGTATTATAGACCCATTTTACTCCAATAACTTCTTTTCCTTATGGGAGGTCAACTAACTCCCATATGTCATTTATTTCTATTGCTCCTATCTCTTCATTAGTTGCTTAAATCCAATTCTCTTCTTTTACTGCATATTCAAAAGGGATTGGGTCATCAACATGAAAAAATAATGCAAATAAAGAATTCAGACCGGCACTATTATCAACTTCTTCTTGCTCGTAAATTTCACTTAAATTTCTAAATCTTGGTCTTCTTGTATTTGTTGAAGATGTGCTTGGAGTTGCACTTGAACTCGAGGGAGTTGCTGATCCCTGTGGTGTGCTTGGAGAAGCACTTCCTTGGTTTCTCAATGTTATTCTATTGTTTTCTTGTGGTGCGCTCTGTTGAGCTTTTGTAGGTGGGGGAGGAGCCACCATTGAGGAGTTGATTGCTGTAGTCCATTCTTCTTTCTCTTCATGAGACATACATGTCTTCACATTTACAATCTTCTCTAAACTTCCATCCCAAGCTTCTTCTTCTATGAACTGAACATCTTTGCTTATTATTACTTTCTTGGTTGATGGATTATAGAGCTTGTAATCCTTGGATTCATCAATATATCCAAGAAATATACATTTCTCCCCCTTGGTGTCCAACTTCTTCCTTAACTGATCCGAGACATGTGCATATTCCACACATCCAGACACTCTCATGTGTGACAAATTGTTTTTTTCCACTCCATGCTTCTTCTGGAACTCTGTTCATAACACTTTTGGTTAGACATCTATTTAAGATATAAGCTGCACAAGAGATAGCTTCTGCCCAATACTCATTTGAAAAATTCTTTACCTTCAACATACTTCTTACCATGTCCATGATGGTCCTATTCTTTCTTTCTGCTACACCATTTTGCTGAGGCGTATACCTTGAGGTAAACTTCTTGTGTATTCCATGCTCCCTTCAGAAACGCAGGAAGTCTTTCGAGATATATTCTTCGCCTCTATCAGTTCTCAACAATTTTATGTGGTGTCCACTTTGCTTCTCAACAAGAGCTTTGAAGTGGTATAACTTTTCAAACACTTCACTTTTTTTTTTTAGGAAATAGATCCATGTTTTCCTTTTGTAATAATCTATAAATGTCAAAATATAGTGATTTCCACCTAATGATGGCATTTACAAAGGTACACATACATCTGAGTGTAAAATCTCCAAAGGTGCCTTTTCTCTTATACGCTTTCCTACAGGAAATGATTCTCTATGTTGTTTGCCCAAGATGCAACCTTCACATAGGCTGTCTGGTTTCTCTATGAGTGGTAATCCCTTTACCATGCCTTTTCTATGCAACAAACTAAAACCTCCGAAATTGAGATGTCCAAATCTCAAATGCCATAACCAGTTCTCATTTTTCACTTCTTCTTGAAAGATTTATTGTGTGACAACTACTACAACACCTCCTTACTTCAAGTCTGATCTGATCTTGAGAGGAAACATTTTATTGCTTGTCATATGCACTTTTGCAATGAGATGTCTACTTGGAGTTTTATCCATGATTGTGCACACATCATCTTTAAAAAGCACATTGTATCCCTTTTTCACGCGCTGTTCAATGCTTAGAATGTTACATTTCAAGCTAGGGACATAATAGACATCTGGCACAAATTTATTCTCTCCCTTATTTTTCAGTATGTTTACTCTTTCTTTTCCCATGACAGAGACCTTGTTATCAGTCCCCATTCTCACTTCAGATTTTACACTTTCATCTAGATAGGAAAACATTTCTATGTTTCTAGTCATATGGTTACCACACCCTGAATCTAAGAAACATACATCTTCTTGATATTCTTGTGCTACATTTCAAGCTAAAATCATGCTACCATGGTTCTGATTTTCTTCTGTGAAATTAATAGTAGGTTTACTATCGATGTCATTTTTCTTCTTTCTACATTCATTTGCATAATGACCATACTTTTTTCAATAATGACATTGGAGATGAGATTTATCATACCTCTGTCCTTGTGCTTGATTCTAGCTTGAGCCTTGGCTTGGATTCTAATTGCTACCTCTTCCCCTTGTGCTTGCAGGGCTGCTTCTTCCACCTCTGTGTGGGCTTCTTCCTATTCCTTGGTATTTTGATCGTCCTCAACCTCTCCCTTGACCAAAAGACATTTTTGTCTTAAATGCATGCTCCAATGATGATTTTGTTGCTCTATTTAGTCTATGCTCATGAGACATTAGTGAGGCATGAAGCTCATCCACTGAAAATAGTGAGAGATCCTTTGTCTCTTCTATGGCCACAACTATGGCATCAAACCTTGATGGTAGACTTCTTAAGAATTTCTCAACTATTATCCTTTATTAAAGTGTCTCTCCATGAGACTTGATTTGGGCAACGAACCCAATCAGATGTGTAAAGAATGAGTCTATGGTATCGGACCCTTTCATACAAAGAGTTTCAAAATCTCTTCACAACATTTGAAGTTTTGTTCTCTTCACCTTTTCCATGCCTTGATAGGTTGTCTGGAGGGTATCCCATGCCTCTTTGGACTTCGTTGCTGCTGCAAACCATGGGAAAATAATCTCATGTACTGCTTGGAAAATATATAAGAGGGCTTTGGAGTCCTTCTTATTTTCCCTCAAAAAATATCTTTCTACTTGTGTCAAAGCATTTGGAAACCATTTTCCACCGGCTCCCAAATATCTTGTGAGGAGAATAGGGCCTTCATTGTAATAGCTCAATAATAATAATTCTTCCCATTGAACTGTGGTAGTTGGGGATTAGTCAGGCTTGTGCTGGCTTCTGCCATCTTGACTGCGTAAACAAAAGCTTCTCACTACTGGAGAATCCACTTCTCAAACAACCTTTCAGTTTCTTTAGTAAAGAGAAAGCTCGTTCTTTCACTCAGAGCCTAGACTTGCTCCGATACCATGTTGGAAATTCAGGTATGCTCTAAGCTATGTCGAGAACATACACAAAATGGAGAAGCAATATGCGGAAATAACAACTACACAGACAGACAGAGCGAAAACAAGAGAAGAAAATTTTTCTTTATTCATCTCACTCAACATATGAAATTACATTCTACTTAATACAAAATGGCCGAAGCCTAAAAATTTAAGGCAATTCAATGCAGAAATGGACAAGTAACAACTAAATCGTCCTTCTGATATGTTATGTTTTTTATACACGAAACAACGTACAAAACACAAAAGGCCGGACCTGAAATTTTATGGGTTTCAGCTTTGAAACCACATTGCATTCGTGCCTTCATCGCAAATCGAAAATATGCGATTATAACATTTAACTGGCACTTATGGGAAAACTTAAGTTCTTACAATTGCGATGTGAGATGGAACTATCGCATCGCAACATAAAAAATTTAACTTGCGGGCGCTATCCTTTAAACTTTGCGATATGTGATTGCGATCGCATCGCAACTTAAAAGATTCACTTTGTGGGTGCTACCCTCCTGAGCTTGCGACGTGTGATTGTGATCACATCACAACATAAATAACATAACTTTCGGGTGCTAAAAAGCTAAGTCATAAAACATGCAAAGTGCAAACTTCGAGTGACTTAAAAGGTAAAACATAAAGAATGCGAAGTCCAGGCGCACTAAAATGTAAGTAGTAAATTCCCCAAGATGAAAAATATAATTTTTGCGATGTGCGATAACGATGTTGCATCGTAACATCGCAAGGTTTCGGTGCGGGGCTTAAAAGCTAAACGTTAAAAGTTGAGAAGTGTGGTATTCGGGCGATTAATCAGTGGGACATGCAAAGAGAAAAAGGTAAGGAATAAATCAAAATACAAAGGTTTGTGGTTGATTGGTAATGCGGAAAGGTATGGTGGGTCTCGCTGATATCGCATCAGTGGAAACTTAACATTCGGTGAAAGGCTTAAGTGGCAACACTTAAATCTTGTGGGTTGCGAACTACATGCAAGAGGTAAGCCAATGCGGCGGGTAAAGAATTAAACATAGAGTGTGGGCTCAGGTACTCTGTTTCTGATTTTGTGTGAAGAAATGCCTTCCGATTTGGATCTGTGCTTTGACCTTCCTGGAACAAAATTTTAATGAAGTGTGGGTCGCTGGCAAACTTTATTCATGGCGGTGGTTGGGAGTATTTCCAACACTCTTGGCTCAGGAAAATTGTTGGTGTGTTACGTGGCATTTGGAATTGAATCGCCACCAACTCTCGGTTGAGGAAAATTGTGATGTGATGTGTTACTTAGCGTGTGGAATTGAATCGCTGCCAACTCTATAACATTCAATATCTAAATGCTAATGATGAAATTAGAGTAGGAATATAGGTTCAAAGAGAAACAAATAAGAATTTCCATCCACTGTCAATACCCGAAAATTGGACTAGGAGAGAGAGTCGACTAGCCTGCAAAAGGTACCTGTAGAGGTCCGACATGCGATTCAGAATAAAATTACAAGTCCTCCTATAGAATAAAATTCTTATGCTAGACAATTGTGAAGAAAATAATAGGTACCCTCTTATACAAATTTGTATGAGAAAACACAAATTCCAATCCTTCCATTTTTTGGCATGGCTGGTTAATGAAAATCTATAGCTTGAGACAAGCCATTTATCAACATTTCAAAATGTAAAATGTAACCTGCAACAATCGGTCATAAGATCCAAAGTCCTCGCAAGAGAAAGAACAAGAAGAACCTGAAACCATTAGAATTTGAAAGGTGAATATATATATATATATATATATATATAACCATTGTATTAAATCCTCCTAGTAATTGTGTTCAAAATTGACACTCCATATACACACCTGTAAAGAACATTTCCAGAATTAATAATGGTATTAATTGTGAAATAGATTAAAAAGCCAGAATGGCTAGCTCACTAGGGTTGTTATTTTACCTCTGGAAGACTAGACCAAATGCCTTCTTGCAAAAATAATACCAGTAAATGAAAAGAAATTAATTGGACTTGTTCGGATAAGATAACTAACACAATCACATTTACCAATTTGATTGATATAGGTCGATTGACATATATAAAATACATGTACAACCATATTTACCAATGTGGTTGATACTAATATAAACTGAAATATCAAATAAAATAAAATATGATGGTATAACATACTCATTTTCTACTTGGTAAATGAATATTTATGATTGACCTAATTTTAAAGAAAAAAAATATGATGGTATAACATACTCATTTTACTTGGTAAATGAACCTCACACAAAGATAATCTCTTTTATCCATATATTCCTAATGAAAGCTTTATGAATGAGTGCCTTAAACTTCAATTCATCTTGTTCATTCTGGGTTAAAATTGACAAATTCCTCATTGTTGAACATTGGTGTCTGACTTTCATTTTTTTATTTTTTTTTTGATCACTGTGATTGGCAAATTGCATAGTAAATTGGCAGAATTTTAAAGCTATTTGTGAATCAAATGTGGATTTGTTTAATTTTTTCCTTAAAATTTTCTACGATTATTGATTATACAATGTGAATCTTCGAGCATTTTGAAAATTAATTTAGTTCTTAGATGAAAGGGCATGAGGGCATTACATTGTTTTAATTTATAGAGAGTGTTTATTAAAAAATTACATGATCATTGATTGGTCTCATATATATATATATAAGCTTATTAATTTTAAATTAAATAAATCTTTTCAAAACTTGGTTAAAGAAAAGAGAAGGGAGATTTTGAAGAAGTAAGAAATGGTGATTAAGAAGAAATGGGGCATTTAAAATATTAAAATAAAAAAATTCTTTATATTAAGTCTAATATTAAAATGTAATATAATATTATATATTATTTTAACAAAACTATAACTTAATATTATATAAACTATATTAGAATTAAAAACCTAAAATATATAAATTATATTAAAATTTAAAATTTAAAATATAAAACAACTATTTAAAATCGAAGATAGCTATTATTACTTAAAACCATTAACTTCTTCTATAAAACCATGTTAATATTTTGACACTTTGATAAAACTGCAATTAATGAAATCCAATGGATAGAGGACACATACTTGGACCATTAGGATTTTGAAATGCATAGTTTTAAAAATGTAACACAAGACACTGCAACATTTCAATGCACCCACGTTTCAATAATGTAAGTTTTAACATTTACATTTTTAATTCCATATCTCTAATCTTCATACGTATTTACAAATAACTTGTACAATAATTTTTTAAGCATGTTTTGTAAAAACATAATTTAAGTAATATTTAAACATATGATTTAGATATGCAATAAAGTTAATGGTTTGAATTTCGTTCATTGATGTAGTGGCTATGACGAGAATATACTGGAATCTTGAAGTTTACACCATCCGATCAAAAAAATTAATTAAGAAAATCATTAAAGTAGCGAATTCTAGGATGGGGTACACCTATTAGTGTAACTAGAACCAGAACGTGGGTAATGTATGAATAATACCAATAAATGAAAAGAAATTAATTCGACTTGTTCACATAAGATAAATAGAACCAGAACATGGGTAATGTCTGAAGGAATTAGAAAAAATATGTGTAGACCGAGTTCAACATTATTAGAATAATTACCTCAACCTTTAGTGCAGGAGGTGCTTTACTGATGTAACCAAAGTAAACTTAGAGGCGGTAGGGTTTAAAAAACCCTCATCCAAACTGGAGGAGACAAACTATGTAAAATCCCTTGAGAAAATTAATAGAAATTCTAAAGGAATTACCTTGGAAAGGGTAAAAGATTGAAATTGAAAATCTGGAAATAAAAATAGAAATTTCCTTTTCTCTATATTATCTGTGAATAATACTTGCAATATGCCTTGTACCATACAACAACACTCGAGGATTCTCTAAGGATTTTTTGATGCCAAAATGTAGAATAATCCTTCAGGAAATAAGTTGAAAGTATTAGGTTTTGAGGTGAGCCCACAATGCTCTGCCTTGTCGTGAGAGAAAGTTCATAATGAACCTTTGTTGATGAGATTTGGTAGGGTAGCTACCCTAAACCTTACTTGATTCAAACCTTTTCATTCTTTAACGAGGCTAAATCTCGATCATTGAATATGACATCTCAAGAGATTGGCATGGGGAAGGAAGAACCTAAACCATATGTGGAATTACATGACTAGGGGAGAGATGCTAGTGGGCGATTGCTCCACATCACACCCCTCCATATTCCAAGTCAACATGAGATTTCTTTATATGCCACCTGTCGAGTGTGTGAGGACACATGTCGAGTGTCCACCTATGACCGACTCAGCAGGTAAAGGGCAGTGTTTAATGGCATTTATTGTGTGCCCTAGAAGCATGCCATTTGTGTTGTGCATTCCTATTCAGGCCTGGTTGTTGTGCATTTTCCCTCCCTGGTGGTTGCACGACGATGGTGGTTTTCTTGTGAACGTTGGTGGTTTTCTCGTTCACACCATGAATATTCAAAGCCTTACAAGTGGTGTTTTATGGAGCAGTTTCTCTGCATTATTGAGAGGTTTTTCTATTTTTTTTTTAGGGGTTTATCTAGTTTAGTGCACTGCTTAAGCTTCCTCGTTGCCTGTATTAGCCTACTTGTTGTTTTGAGTTCATCCATGTGGCGGATTTAGCTGATCCCTGTGGCAGATTTACCTCGAACCTGAGTTGGTTATGGCTGTTTCGTGCCCCCAAATGTTTTTTAAGGTAAATTGCAGGTTTCATGGGTTTATACGCTAAATTTAGGTTGTTTTATGTACTCGGAATGGATTTCTAACTTGTTGGTTGTGTCCCTTTCCTATGTTGTAGGTTGCTTGGAAATTTGCAGGGTCCTGAGTTGTTTGTTGGAGCTACGGTTGTTGCCATGGAGGTACATCCAACCAAAATGAAGAGTGGGAGGTAGGATACCATCCTACCAGCCTTATTACCTATGTTTTTTAACACATTTAGCCGAAAATGGATATTGTGCCTTGGTTTAGCTTTGTGTGTCTTGGGTTTTGGGTTTTTGGGTTCATCTTTGTGGGTTTTGGGCTCTGGGTTTTTGTGGGTTCTGTGGGGTTTATCTTCCTACTTCGTTCAACTTTGTGGGTGTTGTGGGGTTTATCTGCCTGCTTCATTCAATAATGTGGGTGTTTTGGGGTTTATCTACCTACTTCGTTCAACTTTGTGGGTGTTGTGGCATTTATCTACTTGCTTCGTTCAACTTTGTGGGTGTTGTGGGGTTTATCTTCCTCCTTCGTTCAAAAATGTGGGTGGGGTTTATCTACCTACTTCGTTCAACAATGTGGGTGTTGTGGGGTTTATCTGCCCACTTCATTCAGCTTTGTGGGTGTTGTGGGGTTTATCTGCGTGCTTCATTCAACAATGTGGGTGTTATGGGGTTTATGTGCCTGGTTCATTAAGCTTTGAGGGTGCTATGGGGTTTTTCTACCTGCTTCGTTGAACAATGTGGGTGTTGTGGGGTTTATCTGCCTGCTTCGTTCAACAATGTGGGTTTTGTGGGGTTTATTTTCCTGCTTTGTTCAACAATGTGGGTGTTGTGGCGTTTATCTACCTGCTTCATTCAGCAATGTCGTTGCTCTCGAGTTTATTTTCCTACTTCGTTCAACAATGTGGGTGCTCTGGGGTTTATCTGCCTACTTTGTTCAGTAATGTGGGTGCTCTGGGGTTTATCTGCCTGATTCGTTCAACAATGTGGGTGCTCTGGTGATATTAGTTGTAGGTTCGTGGGTGATGTGCCTGAGATATGAGTATTTTAAAGTGATGCAATTATTGAATTTTGGAACATATCTTGTGGTGAAATGTACTCTGTTGGGATTAATTTGAAATTTTTTTGGGATAAAATTGATTTCTGTTGAGATAAATTTGTGTATGGGTATTTGAAAGTGATGAAATTATTGAATTCTTTGAACATATCTTCGTGTGAGTGCACTTTGTTGGGATAAATTTGAACTCTGTTGGATAAATTTCATCTGGTTTAAACATGTTTACAATAACATGACTTTAGTTGGGATTTATCACTATGAGTCCTATAACATGACTTTGGTTGGGTGTTATATGGTTTAAACATGTTTGAAATTCAATTCTACTGATATTAGAAGGTGATTCCTTTAACCTTGGAAGTCCTTCAACATTGGTCTTCAGTTGTAGTTGTAAAGCTAAGTCTATGTCGATACCTGTGCGAGTGTTATATTTGTCTTCATTTGCAATTCAATTCTACAGATATTTTGTCTTCATTTACAATTCAATTCTTTTCTCTTCATTTGCAGTTCAATTCTACTGATATTAGAAGGTGAGTCCTGTAACATTGGTCTTCAGTTGAAGTTGTAAATATAAGTCTCTGTCAATACCCATGCTAGTGTTATATTTGTCTTCATTTGAAATTAAATTCTTCTGATATTAGAACATGAGTCATGTAACATTGGTCTTCAGTTTTAGTTGTAAATAAAGTCTGTCGATACCTGTGCCAGTTTTATATTTGTATTCATTTGCAAAATTGTGTTCAAAATATGAGAAACTTGTAAATTGTTGTGATTGTTGGTATGTTCTTGGCTTTCTGCATGAGTTTTGTTTCATATCATTATTCTTCAGTTGATTTGTCCATGAAACTTTATGTTTGTTGTCAATTGCATCTCTATTCTTGTTGTTAGTTTCATGAGATATTTAGTTAATCACATGTAGTTGGATGGTTGTTCTTTATGCTTCTTCTAATCAGGCTATGCACCATCTAATAAATGTTAGGAATTCTTGTGTATGTTTAATGAGATGATTGTGTGTATCTTATTTTTTTTATCTTTCGTTGTTGAAAATGCTATGTTTGAAATTGTGGGATAAATCTGTGACTTCGAAATCTATCAGCCTATGAGCTAGAGTCCTTTATCAAAATTAAATATTTTAACATTTTAGACAGACCGGGGCAAGGCCTTGAGAATATATTTATCCCAACAGAGTTCAATTTTTTTATTTCAATTGATCTACCTATGTTGTAAAATTATGTTCAAAATATGAGGAAATTGTATATTGTTGTGATTGTTGGTATGTTGTTGGTTTTTTGCATGAGTTTTGTTGGATATTATTATTCTCTAGCTAATTTTTCCATTTTTCTCTATGTTTTTTGTCAATTTCATCTCTATTATTGTTGTTAACTACACGAGATATTTAGTTATTCACATGTGGTTGGATGGTTGTTATTTATTCTTCTTCTAATCAGGCTATGCACCATCTAAGAATGATTAGGAATTCTTGTGTATGTTTAATGAGTTGAATGTGTGTATCTTATTCTTGTTATCTTTTGTTGTTGAAAATTCTATGTTTTAAATTGGGGGATAAATCCTAAACTTCTAAATGTATCTGCTTCTGAGCTGGAGTTATTTATAAAACTTAATTATTTTATCATTTAAGATATACCCTGCTAATATATTTATCACAACAAAGTTCATTTTTTTTATTTCAGTTGATCTACCTTTGTCCCTTGACCATTAGAATGACCATTAAAAAAAATTAATAATGAGAATGGTAAATATACCATTTTCATTCCTCAATCCGATGAACTAGATAATCCTTAACTATGTAAAAGTGTATCTTCTACTATGAAACCAATCTGAAAGGTGTGATCCATGCACATAAGATTAAAGGTCTAATTTCTTCCTTGAATGCAACAATAATATATAGGATAACCTAATACTAAAAGTGTTCTCACAATTTCTTACCTAATTCAAAATTCACATCCTTACAAAATTCAAAATTCACATTGATATGTGGTTACAAAAATTAAGTCATGCCACCCCTATGCTTGATGGCCTCCATTGCTTGCCTGACCCAAGAATGGTGGACTACCCAACATTGGTTGATTAGGATGTGCCTGAATGTTGCCATATTCTTGACTCCAATTTTATTTGTGTAGCTATGGAGGGAATGAGTACCCCAAGTGTCCACTTGTGTTACTAACCCCAACATTGAGTTAAAGTGTCATATAAACACAGTTAGGATTTATACCTGTACTGGTAGGGGTATAAGAGGTGGGCCTAACCCCTGGATAATAGTGGGGGCTTGGATGTTAATCAGGTCTTGGCATGATGGTGTGTGCTCTGTAATGTGGTACAATTTGTTGGACATCAACCTATTTTCCTCAAAATAGCTTGGACCATGGTATTCCTTGCTTGTCACCCCTCCTCCTTTTTCCAACTCTTGTTGAACCTTTCTTGCCTCTCTCTCCTACCTTTCCAATTTATTTTGATGTTCCTTATCTTCCCTCTCTTTTTATCTTTCCAACCATTCCTTTTCTCGAGTTTCTATTGCTAAAATCCTTGCATATTTATTTTCATTGGCTAACTCATTGTTTCTCTTTTTAGATTCCTAAATTTTGTTCTTTTTACGTTCATACTCAAACATTAAATTCATATAATCTTCATATGTGAGATTGTGAACTCCTCCCCAAACAACAATAATCTGATGTTGAGTTCCTTGATGAGGCCTTCACTCTCTCTAGTGGTAGCTTTAGGAATGCACCAAGTATTATATGCTTTTTTGTCCCATGCTCCTCAGGACTTGACACTTGGATTTAAATGTCTGGGAAAACTAATTGGCCCCAATTGTTGTCTTCTTCAGGTACTTCATGCTAAATAGGCTCCTCTTCTAATGATCCATTGTCCAAAAAATAATGAACAAGTTTGGTGTTCAACTCTGATGGTTGTGAAGGCATGTCCATGCTTTCCTCATTGGTGGTAGACACATTAGTTCCAGTGATATTCATCATGGCCTCTACCAACCATGATGGTGCACTTACTTGGGTTGGCATGCTCAATTTCTCATTATTTAATTCTATTGCATTTTCATTCCCTTGATCAACTACATCACATGGAATATGACATGCATAATTGGCATGTGGTTTAGTGGGTGTGACCACCTCATTGATATTGATATTTGGTTCATGAATTAACTTTATCTCACTGAAATTTTCATCATCGTCACCTAGCGGTTTAGTGGGTGTGAACAGCCCTTCAAAAATGGACATTATACCTTCAACAAAAACTACATATTCTTGGGCACCAACATGGTCTTGTAAGTTTTGTGCTTCTTGACCTTCCACTTCAAATGCTTGGATAAAATCAATATCATGTATAATAAAATCAACATTAAGTGGCCATATAATGGTCCTCCTAAATCTAGCCTTCATATTAGAAGGTGTGAGAGCCCTTTTAAATGCTTTACCTGCAAGCTCAACTAGCTCAAACCTCTTTACTTACACCCCTAGATTCTTTTCCATCCACAAAGCTCGCTTGACCTTGAAATATTTTTTGAAAGGCACAAACATGCTGACATCAAGGGGCTATAATTTGTGAGTGGTATGAGTCAGCAATGTTAACAGATCAATGCCCAAATTATTGGCATCCTCGATTTTCTGCACAACCATGTGGATTCCATGGCCATCTAAAATCATTAAGTGTTTGTTTTCAGACTAGACACCACCTGGTATAGAAGCAACAAAGTGGCAAATCCAATTCAGGAATAGTTCCTTTGTCATCCATGTATGTGAATGTACAACCATGCATGCTTCACAATTATGTATATAAATTTTTAGTTGATTTTTACCTTTAAATAGACAAAATACTGGTATTAATGAACCAATTGCATTGACACAACAAATAATTGTGATCCACTCCTTGCTCTTAGGCTATATCTTAGGCACATTTATACTCCCTCTCTTAGAAATTACCCGCATACCACAATTCCTTCCTACTTGTAAGCATGTTTGATTAGAATTCCATATATGGTTAGGGGCATATGAGTGTTACTCGTATGTAGCAGAAAGAGTGTTATAAAACTTGGAAACAATTGCATGGAGTAGATTTAAAGCCCTGTCTCTGTCAAGGCCCTTGGTTGTACATAACACAAGGTCTAGATGCCTCTTTTTAAATCCACTCCACCATGATTTACCAAGAAAACCATCTTTGAAGGGGTTTGGCCTTCCTTGACAGATTTGAGCTACTGTGGATTTAAGTTCTATAAGCTCTAACCCATGTCCCAATTGGACCATCTCCTTACACCACTCAACCACCTCATCCTCCTCCTATTCAATCATAATTGTAACATGCCCTCTATTCCTTGTATTAGCCAACCCATGTTTTTTTGCAGATGCATGGATTGACTATCCCTTAAACTCGATGTCATCAATAGCAGCGAGCATGTCTTGCTTTGTCCATCCCCTGATGGCAATGATTTTCTTTGTTGAACTTGCACCTTGCACTATGGTTGAAGGTAGCTTTGTGGATCATGGTGGGCTGGGATGATCTGCTACCACTGAGTTCTCTTCAACAACATTGCTAGGAGCATTGGGAGCATTGCCCCACTTGTCCCTCGCTTCCTCTTGTTCCTTATCCAATATGCTATAAAAACTCTTGGAATGGCTCCAACAACCTATAGATTTACCACTAAATTATGATTTAAAATTGTATTCGAGTACAAAATAAGTAAGAAATTTGATAAGTATTCGAGCACAACTGAGTATGAAATATAGAAATTGATACGTATTTGCATCTAACTGTATATTGTGTTATCAGCAAGGATTTTATCTTAATGCTAAAACCAAACCTAGTAATCCATTTATATCAATGAATAATTTTGTGAATTAATTGACACTACAGTGGAACATACCTTTTTTACCTCAACAATTGAATTTGGATTACATTGTTACTTTGAATTATTGAATGATTTGCACTATACTATATTTCAATCATGTATGACTTTTAATATCAACATGAGAGAGAAGTGATACGTATTGACTGTTAACAACATGGTTATAAGTAGCATGACATCATCTATTGTTTGTTGTTAACTCTTGAATTTGTGTAGGAAACTTGTGCATTTTGTATTTTGAACAGAAATAAACTTTCTTGAAAACCCTAGTGGACTAACAAAAACATAGGGAAAAAATTTCCCTAGAACCTTGCAAACTAGTTCTATTTTCAGTGGGAAAACTGAACTTTGAATTGTGTAAGATACAAATGTAACCCTCATTGGATTTGTGATTCGAATTTGAAAAGTGTTAGGTTTAAAGATGTTGAAGCCTTGATACTCTTCTAAAACAAAAATTGGGAGTTGACTTCTTGTGTTGTAAATGGACTTCCAAGAGTGTTTGCATGAGCTTTGTTTTATTGATAGTAGTTCAAACCCTATTTTATAGTTCTTGGTATAGTAGTTTTAGAGCGTTTTAAAGAGAGGTTGAGCCATGTGTGTGGTTGTGGGAACAATGATTCAACATATGATTCAAAATTCAACCTATGATTCAAAATTCGGAAGCTGGCATAGTTTTAGAGAGGTTTAAAGAGAGGTTGAGCCATGTGTGTGGACATGGGAACAATGGAATATTGTAAGGAACTTCTTAATAGTCTTGTTATGAGTCTTACTTAGAACTTAAATGGTTTTTCTCACTGAACACAATGAATTAGGGGAAATATAGAGCTAAAGTAACTACAGTAAAAAAAATTTGCATATTAGATACAATGCTAACTTCTATCCATTTACATATTCCATGAAAGTAGTCAAGAGAGAGTAAATGAGCTCTAGAGTTTTTATAAAGAAATTTCATCATATTTGAAAGGGAATTTTCCTCTAGAATTGAACACATAATTTTTGGCTTCATTAAGAAAATTTTGGTGACTTTGTTCAATTCCATCTATTGGGGGCGAGGTTTGAATGTTTTATGCGACTCTTTACACACAACACAACTTGCTCTAAGTCTGATTTTTATAGTCACTTCCATGGAGGTATTGACATTTCAAGAAAATATAACTAGATAGGACATTTATAGTTTCTGGTTAAGTTCATATTGAAGCTTTTTTACTGGTGGCAGAGGACAATTAGACTCTAGCACAACTAGGTTCCTCTAAAAGAACTTCTTGTATATGTAGTAGTGCCAAATAAAATGAAATTAAAGAAGATGTATGGTATATAACTTTGTTAGGCTTCATATAGCCATACCATGTTAGCCATAAACTTCCCAATTCTCACTTATCTAAGAAAAGATCACCATTTCTTGAGGAGTGTTATCAAGGAAATGTACAAAGTGAAATTAGTATTATTTAAAAAGGCTTTGTTATAATAGTTAGTATCATTGTGAATGGTAGGTGAATAGGGTTTATCTTGTAATATATAACTTTTGGAACAAATTTCTCTTTCTTTGCTGTCATGTGCACCAGCTCCACTTGCTGCATGCAAATAGGAAATGGAGCAATATGATATGTGATACACATTTCTCACTGCTGGAAAACTTACAATGGTTAAATGTTAGAGCAACCTACAGAAGCACTGGATGGTTACATCTTGAGAGAAAATTTGGCATGAGAAACAACATTGTATTTTCACAGTAATGAGAAAATAAAACCTTGCTCAAGATTCAATACTCATATGATTATGGTATTTTCTAACATAGTAGTTTTACTTTCGAAAATCTCAAATTATTGTGAGTCATATTCTACTTGGAAAGAAACTTTTATGTTGAAAACATACCAAAATATCACTTCGACTGGGGTGAATGTCAAAAACTTAGTGAAAACCTTGTGAGTTCAATTTTTTTTTTTGAAATGATGAATAGCTTTGCTAAAACATGGCCAAAAGGTGTTTTTGTCAAAATTTAAATATATTGCATATCTGTGGGTTTCTGAATATTTGTTGAGCTTATGATCTATTTGCAGAGTCCCGAGTTGATGCTGACTCTTCACTTTTCTCCGTTTGAATTGAGCTTCTATGCTTCCTAATGGTGAACCAATCCTAATTATACTCTTATGCTTCCTAACAGTGAGCCTTATACCTTCCCATATTTCTAAAAAAGAATGAATATATTTCTCTATATATATACCTTTGAAAAATTCAAACTTCATATTTCTAGATTTCGAATCCCTATAATGGTAATAAGGAACTATAAACAATGCTTCTTTGTCTCTTCATGATCTCAGCCTCTTAGCATGCAGGTTTAACTATGTGCAATCGTTACTAGTTTGATATGGTAACAAGTTGTACTAAGCTCAAATAAGCAGATAATAGCAGGTATATAATCTATAACTTAGAAGTTTAACATGGTTTCTCAACTAAAATAATGATAAATTGCTCAATATAATAACATTATTCAACAAAAAAAATGTATGTCTCCAACAATTGATGAAGAGAATGAATGTCACATTGTGCACACACTTTGTTTATATGTCTCTAGCAGTTGATGAATATAATGAATGTAACATTGGTTGAACGCTTTGATTGTATGTCTACAAAATGAATGTAACACTGTGTGAACAATTTGATTGTATGTGAACACTATGATTGTATGTCTGCAACAATTGATGAGTAGAAAGAAAGTTTCAAATGAAAAACAGTAAGGGTTGATGTTTTATAGTTTTATGATCTAGAATTTAATTGGTAGCGAAGATTGACATGGATTGCCATAACCCAAACTCAAATCTGTGTTTTGGATTGATTTGTACATGATCCAATGGTCGATAAGCTTTCATTGTTGATCCTAGTGGTTTCCTGAATTGAAAGGGTTGTTGTGTTTAATACTTGAATTGAAAGGGTTAGTGTCATTTATTGCATCATATGAACTATTTCCTGAATTGAATGGCGTCATTTATTGTCTTCAGTAGGTTGAATGGTTAAATACACATGTATTTATAGATGACACACATTTCACCTATTCTTGTGCAGGTGTTACCCAACAATGGGATGTGTTGCTCCAATGCAAAATTAGTGGGTCATTGTTTGATGGGATATGTGTACTTTTGGATAGAAAGCAATGTAATGTTTTGTAGTGCATTTTGACTTAATCGGTAATTCAAAACTGGAGGTACTTGAGACAATAGGTCTTGTTAACTTGTGATGTTAAAGCTTGGCATTTAATAGTTGTTGGTCCAATCACTATCTCGGCCCATTTTGGACATATTTGTATAATTTATATAACTTAATATAAAGTATTTATGTGCATATTTTAGTGATTTTATGATGTTTTTTTGATAAATATATGGGACTAGTACTATAACTAGTACCGATCCTTGCACAACAATAGAAGCCTCTCTCCTATGTGTCAAATGTACTGTTCATTTTAATATGAACACAATCTATGTCAAACAATATATTACCATCGTACCGAGCCACGAAAACCATATATCGGGATCTCAAACTATATAAGTATATGACTGTCCTATGAAAGGAAAGGTGACACGTTGGTAGATTCACGTCTTTCCAAGATATATTAACGACACCTAATTAACATAGGCCAGGATAAAAATGATTCGAGAGAGAATGAAAGTTATAGAATTTAACCCTATCAATTTAATGTTCTCTGTACAATTGTGTGGAAGCGGGTAAAGGATTCACGCATCATTGAAATTTCAGCTCATTACACGACATAACGCATTCAAAGTCGAGAAAATTACTTACATTTGGCGGAACGAATATAGTATTTTATTATTGTTTTCCGGAAGAATTCATGGTGTCCAGCCGCAAGATGCTGACTATTTGAGCGTTCAGCATGAAAAATTTGAATGGTTGGCGGTAGAGAGCCTATAAAATGAAGTGATAAAAAATAAAAAGTTCAATAATCGATTTCGATCAACTGTCAAGATTAAGTTGCCTACACAAGCTTCTTACGTGTTTAAAACTTGGAAGGAAATATACTCAGTTGTCCACTTCCCTAAACTGCTTTTTGAATGAAATTGGAATATGATTTCCCACGATGTTGACTTCTCCATACCATTTTTTAGCTTAGATTGGTGTGCTATTGCTGACCCTGTAAGGCTACCAACTTCCCTCTTTCTTGTCAGATTCTCCCTTGATTCTTTGCTAAAATACTTTGTGCATCCAAATCCCGATTATTTCTAAAACACTATTTTATCATGTCTTACATTCGCATTATTTTCATTCATGCACTTGTGTTGAATGTTCGATCTTTGATAAGCCTTCTCGTGCAAGATTTGCAATACTCTACATCCATCCTTGGAATATATTCTGGTATGAACATCTTGATGTCTATGGAAGATATTCCCCGAATATCTTGATGTGTATGGGAGACATATGTAACATTCATAATTATTACATTTATGTTTTTATTTTTGATATATATTTATCGTATTTGTTATTATGATTCTTTCATATATATTAAAAAAATATTTTTCTTAATATTAATATATATTTTGGGTTTATGATATTAGTCCTTTGGATTTTATAATATTCTATTGTATTCATAATTTCTTGGGGTTTTATTATTAATCACTTGGGTTTATAATATTAATCATGTTCAACTATGGCAATCATAGCAAACCATGATTAACCATGGTCAAATGTCGCATTATGACAATGATTTTTTCAATATAAAAATCACCCATGGTCAATCATGGTCCAATATTGCATTGTGACAAATATTTTCTCAATAAAATCAATCATGGTCAACCATGGTCAACGATTTTTATTTTATGGTTTATAATATTTATCCTAGGGTTTATAATATCAACCATGTTTTATAGTCCTTTTTGTTTTTAATATTAATCCCTAGGGTTTATTATTACCTTGGGTTTATAATATCAATCATGATCAACCATGGTCAACCATATTTTATAAATTCAATCATGTTCAACCATGGTCAACCATATTTTATAAAATCTCTCTGGTCAACCATGGTTAACCATGGTCGAACATCACATTGTGAGAAAGTTTGTCTCAATATGAAAACCAATCATTGTCTCAACCATGGTCCAATGTTACATTATGACAAAGATTGTCTCAATATGATAATAATGGCCAACCATTGGCTACCTTGATCAACCTTGTTCAACTCTTTTTATAAAATCAAACATTGTCATTCATGGTTAATCATGGTCAACCATGGTTGAACGTCGCATCGAGACAAATATTGTCATGATATGAAAATCAACCATGGTTAAGCATTGTCAACCATGGTCCAATGACACATTATGACAATGATTGTCTCAATATGAAAATAAACCATGGTCAACCATGTTTATTTCAGTGTTTATAATATTTATCTTAAGGTTTATAAGCCTTGGGTTTATAATATTTATCCCTTGGGTTTATTATTGTTCTATTGGGTTCATAATTCCTTGGGGTTTTAGTATTAATCTCTTGCATTTATTATTCCCTTGGGTTTATAATATCAATCCCTTAGGTTTATCATTCCCTTGGGTTTATAATATCAATCATGGTCAACTATGGTCAATCATAGCCAACCATGGTCAACCATGGTCAATGAAGGACGAATGTCGCATTATGACAATGATTGTGTCAATATAAAAATCAACCATGGTCAACCATGGTCCAATGTCGCATGGAGACAAAGATTATTTCGATATGAAAATAAATCATGGATGGTCCAGTGTTGCACTGTGACAAGGATTTTCTCAATATGTAAATCAAGCATGGTTAGCCATGGTCAACCACATTAATTTTAGGGTTTATAATATTTATCGTAGGTTTTAATATCAATCATGGTCAACCATGGTTAACCATATTTTATAAATTCAATCATGGTCAACCATGGTCAACCATAATTTATTAAATCTATCTTGGTCATACATTGTTAATCATGGTAAAACATGGTCCACATCACATTATGACAAAGATTGTCTCAATATGAAAATTAATTATTGTCTCAACCATGGTCCAATGTTGCATTATGACAAAGATTGTCTTAATATTGAAATCATTGTCAACCATGCTCAAACATGGTCAATTATGGTCAACCTTGGTCAACTAAGGTCAACCATGTTTTATAAAATCAAATATAGTCATCCATGATCAATCAATCCTTGCGTTTATAATATTAATCCCTTATGTTTAATATTGTTCCCTTGGGGTCATAATCCCTTGGGATTTTAATAGTAATTCCTTGTGTTTATTATTCCATTGGCCTTATAATAGCAATCCCTTACGTTTATCATTCCCTTGAGTTTATAATATCAATCATTGTCAACTGTGGTTAATAATAACCAACCATGGTCAATCATAGCCAACCATGGTCAACAATGGTCAACGAAGGATGAATGTGGCATTGTTACAATGATTGTCTCAATATGAAAATCAACCATGGTCAATCGTGGTCCAACGTCGCATGGTGACACATATTGTTTCGATATGAAAATAAATCATGGTCAAGCATGGTCACGCATGGTCCAATGTTGCATTGTGACAAGGATTGTCTCAATATGGAAATCAAGCATGGTCAACCATGGTCAACAATGTTTATTTTAGGGTTTATAATATTTATCCTAGGGTTTAATATCAATCATGGTCAACCATGTTCAACCATATTTTATGAAATCAATCATGGTCATACATGGTTAATCATGGTGAACCATGGTCCACATTTAATTATGACAAAGATTGTCTCAATATGAAAATAAATTATCGTCTCAACTGTGGTCCAACATCGCATTATGACAAGGATTGTCTCAATATGAAAATAGTCATCAACCATGCTCAACCATGGTCAATTATGGTCAATATTGGTCAACTATGGTCAAATTTGTTTTATAAAATCAAACATGGTCATCCATGGTCAATCATGATCAACCATGGTCCAATGTTGCATTGTCACATAGATTGTGTTGATATGAAAATCAACCATGGTTAAGGATGGTCAACCATGATCCAACATCACATTGTGACAAGGATTGTATCAACCATGGTAAACCATGTTTATTTTAGGGTTTATAACATTTATATTAGAGTTTATATACCTTGGGTTTATAATATTAGATCATTATGTTTAATATTAATCCCTTACGATTAACCATGGTCAACCATGGTCAATTATGGTGAACCTTGGTCAACCATAGTCAACCATGTTTTTAAAAATCAAATATGGTCATTCATGGTCAATCATGGTCAACCATGGTTAAACGTCACCTTGTCACAAATATTGTGTTGATATGAAAATAAACCATGGTTAAGCATGGTTAGCCATGATCCAATGTTGCATTGTATCAACGATTGTCTCAACCATGGTAAACCATGTTTATTTTAATGTTTATAATATTTATGTTAGGGTTTATATACCTTGGGTTTATAATATTAGATTGTTGGGTTTATTATTAATCCCTTGGGTTTTAGTATTAATCGCTTGGGTTTATTATTCCCTTGGGTTTATAATATTAATCCCTTGCGGTTATTATTCACTTGGGTTTATAATATCGATGATGGTCAACCATGATCGAATGTCTCATTGTGACAATGATTGTCTCAATACTCATGGTCAACCATGGTCATCCATGGTCAACCTTGGTCAATTGTGTTTAACCATGTTTTGTAAAATCAAACATGGTCATCCATGGTCAATAATGGCCAACCATGGTCGAATGTCACAATGTGACAAATCTTGTCTTGATACAAAAATCAAGCATGGTCAAGCATGGTCAAGCATGGTCTAATGTCGCATTATGACAAGGATTTTCTCAATATGAAAATTAACCATGGTCAACCATGTTTATTTTAGTGTTTATAATATTATATTAGAGTTTATATACCTTTTGTCTATAATATTAATCCCTTAGGTTTAATATTGTTCCCTTAGGTTCATAATCCCTTGGGGTTTTAGTATTAATCCCTTGTGTTTATTATTCCCTTGGGTTTTGATCATTCCCTTGGGTTTATAATATAAATCATGGTAAAAAAATGCTCAATCATAACTATGGTCATTTATAATATCAATTATGGTCATCCATGGTCAACCATTTCTATAAATTCAATCATGGTAAACCATAGTTAATCATGGTAAACCACGATCCAATGTCGAATTGTAACATATATTATATCCATATGAAAATCAGTCATTGTATCAACCATGCTCCAATGTTGCATTATGACAAATATTGTCTTAATACCATAATCATGGTCAACCTTGGTCAACCATGTTCAACCATGTTTTATAAAATCAAGCGTGATCATCCATGGCTAATCATGGTCAACCATGGTCTAACATTTCATTGTGACAAAGAATGTCTTGATATGGAAGTCAACCATGGTTACACATGGTCAACTATGGTCCAATGTTGCATTGTGACAAGGATTGTCTCAATATGAAAATCAACCATGGTCTACCATGGTTAGCCATGTATATTTTAATGTTCATAATATTATTCCTAGGATTTATACACCCTGGTTTTATAATATTAGGCCCTTGGACTTAATATTATTCCCTTTGGTCCACAATCCCTTGGGGTTTTATATTAATCCCTTAGGTTTATAATATCAATCCCTTCGGTATATAATATCAATGATGGTCAACCATGGTTAAATGTCACATTATGAAAACGGTTATCTCAATATGAAAATCAACCATGGTCAACCATGGTGCAACGTTCCATTGTGACAATGATTGTCTTATTATTAAAATCAACAATGGTCAATGATGTTTATTTTACAGTTTATAATATTTATCATAGGGCTTATATACCTTGGGTTTATAATATCGACCATGTTTTATAGTCACATTTATTTATAGTATTAATCCCTAGGATTAGTATTCCCTTGGGTTTATAATATCAATCATGGTCAACCATGACCAAACGTCATAGTGTGACAAAGTTTGTCTCAACATGAAAATCAATCATTGTCTCAACCATGGTCCAATGTCGCATTATGCCAAATATTGTCTCAATATGATAATGATGGTCATCCATGGTCTTCCATACTCAATCAGGGTCAACCTTGGTCAACCATGTTCAACCACATTTTATAAAATCAAACATGGTAATCTATGGTCAATCATGGTTAACAATGGTCGAACGTCACATTGAGACTAAGATTGTCATGATATGAAAATCAACCATGGCCAAGCATGGTCAACCATGGTCTAATGTCACATTGTGATAAGGATTGTCTCAATATGAAAATCAACCATGGTCAACCATGTTTATTTTAGTGTTTATAATATTTGTCTTATGGTTTATATACCTTGAGTTTACAATATTAGTCCCTTGGGTTTAATATTATTCCCTTGGGTTCATAATCCCTTGGGGTTTTATTATTAATCCCTTGAGTTTATAATATCAATCCCTTGCGTTTATAATATCAATTACGATCAACCATGGTCAATTGTGGGCAACCATGGTAAACCATGATCAACCATGATCAACCATGGTCGAATATCACATTGTGACATTGATTGTCTCAATACAAAAATCAACCATGCTCAACTATTTCCCAATGTCGCATTGTGACAAAGATTGTCTTGATATGAAAATAAATCATGGCCAAGCATGGTCCAACGCTACATTGTCACAAGGTTTGTCTCAATATGGAAATCAACCATGGTCGACCATGTTTTATAAATTCAATCATGGTCAACCATATTTTATAAAATAAATCATGGTCATCCATGGTCAATCATGGTCAACCATGGTCGAAAATCACATTATGACAATGATTGACTTGATATGAAAATAAACCATGGTCAATCATGGTCAATAATGGTCCAACCAAGGATTTTATCAATATTAAAATCATCCATGGTCAACCATGTTTACTTTAGTGTTTTAAATATTTATCTTAGGGTTTATATACCTTGGGTTTATAATATTAGTCCCTTTTGTTTGATATTGTTTCATCTGGTTCATAATCCCTTGGGGTTCTAGTATTAATCCCTTCGGTTTATTATTTCATTGCATTCATAATATCAATCCATAAGGTTTAATATTCTCTTGGGTTTATAATATCAATCATGGTTAACCATGGTCAGTCATAGCCATGGTCAACAAAGGACGAATGTTGCATTGTTACAATGATTGTCTTAATATGTTTTATAAATTCAATCATGGTCAACCATTGTCAACCATTTTTTATAAAATCAATCGTGGTCATCCATGGTTAATCATGGTCAACCATGGTTCAATGTCTCATTGTGACAAAGATTGTCTCAATATGAAAATAAATAATTGTCTCAACCATGGTCCAACGTCGCATTATGACAAAGAATGTCTCAATATGAAAATCATCGTCAACCATGCTCAACCATGGTCAATTATGGTCAACCATATCTTATAAAATCAAACTTGGTTGTCCATGGTCAATCATGGTTAACCATGGTCAAATGTCACATTGTCACAAAGTTTGTCTTGATATGAAAATCAACCATGGTTAAGCATGCTAAACCATGGTCCAATGATTGTCTCAACCATGGTTAACCATGTTTATTTTAGTGTTTATAATATTTATCTTAGGCTTTTATACCTTGGGTTTATAATATTAGTCCCTTGGGTGTAATATTATTCCCTTGGGTTCATAATCCCTTGGGGTTTTAGTATTAATCCCTTGGGTTTTTAATATCAGTCCTTTAAATTTATTATTCCCTTGGGTTTATAATATCAATCATTGTCAACCATGGTCAATCATTGATTAATTTAATTTATTACTTTATCTAAGCTTTAGTTTATTAATGTAAATGTTAATTTATTATTAATTTATTTATTATTTAATGAAATGATTTTTTTAATTATTTAATTAAATGACTTAATATTTAGTATATTTAATATTTAATATTATTTAATTGAATAATTAAATATCAATATAATTAATATTAGTATTATTTAATTATTGAATGAAGATAGTGACTTAGCTAATAAATTCAAGAGAAATTCTGAAGACGTTATCGAGAACTTATTCGGCAATGAGCTCATCAAAATTTGCAGTTCCAAAGATCTAATCATTTGTAACGGTATTAAAAATTGTTCCCTCTCTGGTCATATGACCTATTTCCATGGGCTGGGTAGCAGTGTCTGGATTATATGATTTCCCACACCCTCGTCCTCAACTGTATTACAAACTTTGACCTACTTAATGGGTTCAAGCTTGATTCTAACCACAGACCTCTATCTCTATCCCTCAATCTTACTATACATCCCACCCACATTCAGGAGACCAATGAAAGGAGAAGACACATGCGCTTTGATAGAAATAAAGATGACCTCTTCTTAAAGGCTTTAGAGAGGGATTTAGGCTCCATGACTTATAATACTAACATTGATCAAATTTATTACCATTTAACTACTATCCTTTCCAATACCATTAGCAAGTTCTCTAATGAGACTTCATTGAAGAACACTAATAGAACTTCCAATTCATGGTATGACAAAGATTGTAAAATTTCCAGGAAAGCAATCAGAGACACTCCTAATGAAATCATTAATCTCTAGAATATCAATATATACAAACATCTCATCAAGAGGAAGAAAAGGTAATATATTAATAAAATACAAGATTATCTTCTCCACCTTTCTAAAGTCGCGCCCAGAAAATTTTGGTGGAATGTGATTTTATGTAAAACCAAATATAATCAATCTATCCCCCTAGAAAACTAGGAAAACTATCTTAATCACTCCAATTAAGGAGGATGTATTCTCTGTGGATGACGTTGAGTCTGGTATTAATAAGCTCGCTAATGGGAATGCTAAAAATATTGAAGGATACCAATATGAGATCCTTAAAATGGGAAGATCTATCCTCATTCCTCATATCCACAACCTTCTCAATATGGCTGTAATGCATGGTTTCCCTCAGCTTCGGACGCAAAAACTTATTTTGTCTATCTTTAAAAATGGGGACAAAAGTGTTCCATCTAACTATAGGACCATTATTATTAACCACTTCCTAGCCAAGATTTATGGGCTGATTTTGGAAAAGAAGCTTAGCCTTGGGCTTGAAAGCCAGGGAAAAAGAGCTAAAGGGAAAGTTAGTTTTAGGAGACACCACTTGACTATTGACCATATTTTCACTCTCAGAATCATTGTGGAGGAATGCCGCAATAGTAAATCCGAACTATTCTATTGTTTTGTGGAATTTAGAAAAGCTTTCGACATTGTTCCTCAAGCTGAAATTTGGGAGAGACTTAAATAGATCATGGTCCCTCCTAGTTGAGGATTGTTGCGATCTGCCTCTATGAGACTGTCACTTCCAAGCTTAAGACCAAATAGGGGTGGTCTAAAGACATTAAATATAGTATCAGAGATAAGCAAGGTTGTCCCATATCCCCTACCATTTTCGGCATATACATTGATAAGCTAGAAGAGTGTCTAGAAACTGTAGGATGCATGGGCATTGAGCTTGCTGGTGTTCTATTTACTCTTCTCCTTTATGTCGATGATATCGTTATTTTTGAAAAAAACCATGATGAACTTTACAAGTAGCTTTAGACTCTTCATATATACTGCTCCAAGATGGTTATGGTAGTTAATACTGATAAGACTAAATTCATGATCATTAAATCCAAAAATATCACCCATGGTAGTTTCATGTACAATAACTAGTGCTTAGAGAAGTTTTATTCTTATAAATATTTTCTCATCAACTTCCCTCATTAACTCAACTAGAATTATAACATCGAGAAAAGGATTATTGGAGGTTGGAAAGCTTATTATGAGCTTGAGAACAATTGTAAGTTGGCCAATCTTTACATTTAGAGTAAAAAGAGGTTTCTCTTTGAGACTCTCATCACCCCTGTTGTCTTATACGGATGTGAAGTTTGGGGCTGCAGTATATCCAGATATTCATGGATGAAGAGTGAGATGATTCAAAATAAATTCATAACCTACAACCTAAATATCAAGGGAAATACTCTCTATCATATCCACTTGATTGAATTTTGTTTTCCCCCCATTGAAAGTACGATTATGTTTAGATATCTTATGTATAAGGTCAAGAATCTCTGCTCCATGGATTCCAAAAGGATCCCAAAAATTTCTTCTAACTATAGTCAAAACCCCCACCTTCACCTCAAGCGCGGGTGGCATAAGGATGCCCAACCTTGGCTCAATTATTGGAGAATTAAGGAGGAGCTCAGTATGGGAAGCAAAGATAGTGTCAAAAATATTATTACCTCAAGGTTTAAGGACAAGTTGTGGCAGGATTAGGAGTTGAAGGGTAAGAGGAAGCTAAGATACTATAAGGAGGTGATCAACCCCACCCCTGATACTAAGAATTATCTCTCTGTGTCGACCAAAACTAAGAAAAAATGAACATCACTAGGACAAGAACTAATTATCATGAGCTTCGGAGTGAGACCAGGCGATGGTTTATTCCCAAGACTCTTTGGAATGATAGGATCTGTCATATTTGCGATACTAAGCATGTGGAGGATGAAAATCACTTCCTTTTGGACTGTCCGACTCTTACTCACATTTTCTCTCAATTCCCTAACATCTGCCACACTTTGAATCTTCTTGACCTATTAATCCAACCCTCCTATAGTGATCTTGGAGCACTTATTTCCCTTCTCTTTGATCATAGAAACAAGATTTTGAAGAATCAATCTTAGATTATTTTTCGCTTTTTGAGGTCTGATACACCGCATCGGTCTTAGAAAACGTTAATCATCATCAAAATCATCATCATCATTATTAAATAATAATTATGATAAATAATTATTATTTATTATAATGATAATAATAATATTTTTATTGCAATAATTTTTTTTGTTTTTTAATTTCTATTGCTATATATTTATCAATAGTAGATATAAATAAAGTCTTTGGCTATATCAACCACATTAATATTTTTAGTGTGGTTGTGCTAATTATAAAATATTATATATAAGTATTATATATATATATATATATATATATATATATATATATCCATCGATTCTCCTCTATGTAGATTAACTTACTTCAAGATTATTATAACATCTCTCCCCATTAACATAAAAAAAAAGAAAATGTAAGTATTTGTTCTAAAAATTAGCATAGTGATTTTTTTTAAGAATGTGAAACTTTTCATAATTTTTAAATCTATCATTGCTAAATTATCATATATTACTTACTATATACAAATAACATTGGTCGATTTTACTCTCCTCTCTTGGAAAATTCTTTACAAATATGTTTTATAAATATTTTCCATACTTTTGGTATATTTTCTTAAGTTAGCATTATTCTTTTTCTTCCACTTTTAATTTTCAAGATGGTATCTCAACTATATAAATATATGTTTTCAATTGCTTTCACCATACACATATATGCTATAATACTCTCTTTCTATATAAATTAATAGACCTTATATACACTATGGGAGACCATACTCTTCGACCCATTAATATATTCATCATTTAAAATATTAGAATGGTATAGACTCATGACTTTGAAAACAGTACATACAATGGAAACCTACTAGATATATAAATATTAATAGGCTTTGTCATGAACTTTCTTTCGATTAATTCGCTTTCATCAATGATGTTGTTTAAGGTTGTATAGTTTATATACATTTTATAACATTAAACTACACCCACTATTTTTGTTGGCTACAACATAGGGGAGCATCACGTGGTCTTGTAGATCAAACCTTAGCTGCTCAATGGTGTAGATAAAACCTTGATTGATAGATGGGGGAGATTGATTAAGTGATTGCTAGGGTAAGTAGCCTACTAAGCCTAACCATCACGTATTTATTGGGTTGTTTCTCTTGCAGCGAAATGAGCTCTGTGACTTCTTTTCAAAACCTACTGCAACAAGGGGTTTTGTATCATTTTTTTTCGAAGGAAATACCACCAGATTCTTATTGGATTTTCTTGAGTAAGCCTTCTGAATTTCAATATGGTCACAATTATGATTACGGTGTTGCATAGGCTCGACTCTCGACAAGTTTTTCTAGAATTTGTGTGTTCTCTTTTGCTAATGCTTTGAAATTGAGTGTTTCTTTGATGTTGTTCTTGACTGTATATGCTAACTGGTGCTTAACTATCTCCGCAGGTGTTTCAACTCTGCGCAGAGGGTTTCTTAGCCACGACACGAGAGTTTCACATGGAAATTTGGAAGTGTTTATGGCCTTTCCATAGATTTATCTAATGAGTTTCACTAGGGTGAGATTTCCAAAACCTTAATTCCAACATCGTTCTCTTGCAATGGTTTTCTATTTTTATGTTTTCTTCCTTCATGAGGGTTATTGTTAAGGGCTAAATGTTATTTTCCCTTGCAACATTTTCCCTACTCGGTGTATAAAAAAATGCCTAAAACCTTTATGGTAGAGTTCTTTTCCTTTTAATGATTTTCATAAAGGGTTTGGGCAATTACGAACTCTGCTCAACTTTTCTATAGGTATTCTCTAGGGGCGTCATGAATTCGAGTGAAAAAATGTTGGAGCATTTGTCTATGTATTTCTTGGTTTCTCATTTGTCTTCAAAGTTGCACGTGCTTATTTTACCCTTTTAAATCTTGTGAGGTCCTTCTCATCGTATCGACCCTCTCGCTTACTTTTGGTTTATTTAGATTTACAAGACAGGGTTTTATAGTCTCAACCCTAGACTAGTCATGGACATTCTACTCTTTTTTTATTGTATTACAAAGGTTATTCAAGGAAAATGCCCATGTATTCAAAACAATGTATTATATATTATTGAGTCATGTACTTGTCATTTTATGTGAGGGTTTCCCTCCCTCTAAAGGTTTATTTCCCCTCTCTCGATGAGAATTCATTATTGGTAGAGTTCATTTGGCCACTAATATATTTTTCTTGTACACTTTATATATATATATATATATATATATATTCTTGCCTCCTAGTTCTATTGTATTTTTTATTAACACACACAAACAAATATATATATATATATATATATATATATATATATATATATTCTTGTCCCTTGGTTTTATTCTATTTATGATTAAGTTGTGGTCACTTAATATGAACATGCATTTCATTTATAACTAGAGGTTTATAACTAGATAAGGCCCATGTTTGTAGGTTTCACTTTTTCTTTCTAGAATCTTTGAGTGTGATAAATGTTAAATTGACATTTTTTCCTTTTTAATGTATAGAGTAGTTGTTTAGTTTAAAGCTCCTTCAAAACATTGTTATCTCACTAGATATGTGTGTGTTTAATGTGCATTTAATGTATATAAATAGAAACATGCTATTGCACTTCTAAGAGTTCTTAGATGTATTTATTCATTTCTTTTCAAGAATGCCATTACTATATTCTAATTTTTAATGATATATATATAAGCCAGAAACCTACTGGATCCTTGTAATGGGGGACTCCTTTCCGTCTTCTGAGCCGTAACCCACTTTTATTCAGGACTTTTTGTGCTTGGCTTATGAACAAAGTATTTTTTTTCTACAAGCTTGCACATATAACTTGAATATAAAAACAAACCATTGACGTTTATATATATATATATATATATATATAGATATATATATATATATAAAGGCCAAGGGCTTGTGTTTATGTTCAAGTTATATCTAGTATACTTCTTGTAAAACATACATCACATCTTTTGATACCAGTAAGCTCCACATTCTATTTTATGTCTACCTATGAATACCCAACCTTACCACCTTGTACCATCTTGGTTTAGGGAAATTTCTGGTCAATCCAATATGTATTTTTGGGTAACCTCTTGTTGTTTTCAGTGAATAGAAGGTATTTTGTCCTAGCTCTTGAGCACCTTTCTTTACCTATAAAAATAACCAAATAACAGTTGCAGATTCTAAAACAAATATATTTACTCCCATTTATTAACAACAATAAAATTTTCATTTAACAACCTATGATTTCAGAACCATTAACTTTCATAGTAATCATCTAATCTAGTTTTTTCCTATAATAGTATGTTAATCAAAATTCCTACTACTCATAAATCAA
Organism: Pinus albicaulis; assembly: GCA_034641835.2. Lineage (NCBI taxonomy): Eukaryota > Viridiplantae > Streptophyta > Pinopsida > Pinales > Pinaceae > Pinus > Pinus albicaulis. The sequence goes on from CM076570.1 coordinate 170,235,568, forward strand.
ATAATTCTTGTACCTATCTAAATTCCTCCAGGGAATAGGCTAAAGGCTTCAACATTTCTCCTAACCTTGAACCAACTCTCTATTAGTTCCCCCTAAGCTCCACTCCTAGCTATGAGGAAAACAGTGCAAAAACCCTTGTTAAAATTTCCTCTTGAACTTTTAGAATCATCTTGTTAATCCTTTGGGTTCAAACCAATATTTATCTCCCACTGATTTCCTTTTCAAAGAGACTATCTTTAGCTCCCACAGTTCTTTTTTTTATAGGTTCCACAACATGAAATTTATCTCCATGGCATGAAATTTGTTAGTGGTCTCTCTCTACCAAATATTTTTTTTTCTTTGTCATAGAAAAAGGAGGATTTTCTTCCTGCTTCCTCTAGTCATAACTAACTTCAACCGTTTTACTGATAGTTAGGAGTTAATCTCACATGTTAGCCTTTAAAATATTTTTAAGAGAGTTAACATGCCAAAAATTATCCTTTCTTTTAATTTAAAGATCAAGTGTTTATGTTCATTTATTCATTTCAAGTTTTAATCACAATTTTAATGTAAAAGAGTGATAAAGTGAATTTCTAGTCACAAAACAAATTTCCGATGGTATTACAACAAGAAAAATGGAGGAGTAGACATGGTGCAAAAATTATTCACATATCAATTCGTATTCTTCACTTGAAATCCAAATTAGAAGCCACATAAATAATGCTCATGAGATTCAACAGATTCCAAACAAGGAGAATGTTTGTTGAGAAAATCTCTCAAAAAAATTATGTAGAAATATCTCAATAGATTCAACTGATCTTGTAATGTACTAAAATAAAATACTGAATCAATCTACAAATTGCGGAAACCAATTTCGATCGCACAATCACATAACAAGTAAGAGAGAAATTATCAATCGCACAATACAAGATGTATATGGGGAAAACAGCTGCTCAAAACCCCGTTATCTATATATTGCATAAATTCAAGCTCATGAAACAATACAATTCTATTTCCCTCACTAAGAAACCCTTACACTCTACTGAGTGTCTTACTCTAATCTAGGAAGAATTGGTCTAATACATAACCAATTCTCTACCTCTGTTTGATCAGTCTTTCTTATGCATTTTGGTGTAATGCTCTAAAATTGAACACAATAAAAAAAGAATTAATTAAATTAAATCACACTCCAAAGCTTGGGTTTACAAACAATTACATGGCTATTTGTTTAGGATGGAAGAAAATTCCCGAATCTCTTCAAGAGAAACTTCTTCCCAGATACTTGGAGGAAGTTGAGAGTTATCCTCTCAACTTTAGGAATATATCCTAACTTCCTAGCCTTCTAATTAATTCTAGAATGACTCACACAATCTAGAAAATTATAGATTTTCCAACTTAAACAATTACAACAAATTAAAATATGTGATGCTCCTGCATATACTACCAGGGAAGAATATATACATTCATATGCTTTTCTTTTGAAGTTCTTCAATATTGGTACCATGTTTTTAAATCTCTGTTGTTGTCATACAAGTAGCATGTTCAACTGGTTGATTCTTCCATTTGACTAAGTATTAAAAATTCCCTTTATTTCTGGTGTTTTTAGCCGCTCTTTGATTGATGATTGATCAATTTGCTTTTCTGGTGCTGAAGGTAGTTGTTTCTCCCATTGAAATTTGTCACTAACAGGTGCATCTGTAGGATCATTCATTGGTTCCTTAAATGGGTATAAATATGAGACATCAAATATTGGTGAAATTCCAAAACCTTTGGGTAGTTCTATTTCATAAGCATTCGAGGAAAATTTCCTCAAAATTTTACATGGTCCAATATTTTTCGGTTTTGACCTATTATATTCCCCTTTAGGAAATATTTATTTTCAAAGATGTGCCATAACCAAGTCTCCAACATTAAATTCCAATTGTCTTCTTTTGGAATCTGCTCTTTGTTTATACTTGTTGCTACTTTCTTTTAGTTGCTTCTTGACTTTGCCATGTATTTCCAACATACTGGCTGCAAAATATTCACCATTTGCACTTCTAATTTTTTTTTTTCCAAGGTTCCTCAACTCATAAATTCCTCTTGGATGAACCCCATAAAAAATTTGAAATGGATGAAATCCACTGCTTCTGTTGGGTGAATTGTTATATGCAATTTTTTCCCAAGAAAGCACCTGATCCCATTGTTTGGGATGTTCACTTACCAAACTCCTCAAGATATTTCTAAGGCTTATATTTACCTCTTTTGTCTAATCATCAGTCTAGGGATGATATGTCGAGTTGAAACTAAGATTGTGTTGTAGCTGCTACAACACCCTCCAAAATTTTTCTCTCCTTAAATTTTTGACCCCCTAATACTTGTGAAAAAGAGAAGTAAGGCCTAAATTCACTTTTTCAAAATCTCAGGTCGCTAAGTTGCAAAAATGGTTAACTCTCCTAAGTTGCAATCCCGCGACCTTACGACCCTTCAGGTCGCAAAGTCACTGGGTCGCACATCAGTCTGAAATCAAACATCAGCGACCTTGCGACCCCTTAGGTCACAAAGTCACTGGGTCGCACATCAGTCTGAAATCAAACATCAGCGACCTTGCGACCCCTTAGGTCACAAGGTCGCAGAGTCACAAGGTAGCACATCTCATTAACTCAGCTCATTTGCGACCTTGTGACCCTCATTAATTGCCCACACATGTGACCCCTTTATATATAAAAGGGTCACATAGATCGCATTTGACCTGTGCAACAGAGAAAGAAAACGCCTCTGACAAGCCAGCTAGAGCGCAATTTCCTAGGTAAGTTGGCTGATCCTCATGTTGTTTCTTTTCTAAGGTAATTGTTACTATTTTTCCCCTTTCCCTAGCCTATTTTAGCCCCATTATGATCTTGAGAAAACCCATTGGCAATCCCTCTAAAAACCTCCCCTCCTTCAGTTTCTCTTCAAGTCATTCAGATCTTGTATGAAGCTTTCCTGCCCCTTTCCCCTCCTTGGGACCTTACCTAACTCACCTATGAAGACTCCTACAACCTTGTACGATGATATTGTGGACACCATGTGTGTTTTCTAAGACCTTTTTGCACTGCACGTTCGAAAAGCCCTAGAGCGACCTCACGACCTTGTGACCTCGATCGCTAAGTCGCAGAAATGCTAGGTCGCATATAATGAAAAATTTAGAGTGATGTGACCCAGCGACTCAGCGACCTTGCAACCCAGTCACGAGTCACTAAGTCGCTAGGCCGCACTTCGCAAATATCTCACCCATCGCGACCCTGCGACCTTGTGACCTAGTCACAAGTCGCGAGGTCGCTAAGTCGCCCTTCTGTCGAGTTTTAAGCCAACACGACCTAGCAACCGGGCAACCAAGTTGCAAGGTCGCCAGGTCGCAGGTTAACCCACTTCCCTGAAAATGATTAAGAAAAGGTAGGAACAACCCGCATATTTATAAATAATGGCATATGTCTTATCGTGGGACTGTTTTATGAACATGCCAGGGGAAATTGAAGTCGAGTTAGAGTGTGTATCTATTTTTTTAGCCTCAAGTGACATGGGGCCTCCAGCAGTTCGCAAGAGAAACAAAAGCCCAGAGATAGAAATCTCAGAGGAGGATTTACCTCACCCGTTTCTCCCTAATTATGGAGACACCGTATGCACATTCGGCAAAGGGGACAGTATGAGCTGGTACCAGGTGTATCAAGAATATACCAAGCTTGAATTTCCCAAATATCTTCCAGACCAGCAGGTATACATTCAGGTGAAGTGATCCAAGATGCCCTATGCGAGAACCCATCCACTAGTATTCCCATGTGCTAAGATGATTGAATGGATCCTACAGAGGGTCGACCCCAAGATCTGGGTCATTCGGGACCATGCCGGGAAGTCCTTCACAAACCTAAAGGGGAAAGATATAGAAATCTATTATGCGCTTCCCGCCCGAGAGTAGATTTTCACTGATGAATGGGCCACTACTCATGCAGTTCCTATATCAGAAACTTTGAAAGGATGGTGGGAAGACCTAGAAACGTTTTGGCTCAAGAAGGATCAGGAATATCCAACGGCAAGTCTCAGGAAGGTCTACAAATTCGTAGCCGCAATGCTATGTAGGATGTATGGCCGCCCAGATGCCACCTTTTTCAACGGCGCTTGGGTCTCTCTAATGTACGATGTCACTATGTACGACACCCGTTTCAACTGGGCCAACATGATAGTAGTATCCCTCAGGTTAAACATATCTGCAGCACTGGAACCTAATGAAGGGTATGCGTCAGAATTTTACATGGCATCTTATCTCCTAGATGCAGTGTGCATTAGGTGCCATTTTGAGGGGTGGTCACATAACTAGGACCCAGAGAATGGCGGTCCAATTCAAAAAGATCTAATGGTGTTTTAGGCTTCTAGGTATAAGAAAGACATGGAGTCAATTACGTGTGGCTTCATCCCCACCCTCTATGTGAAATTGTTCAGAAAAGATCCCCCATTCATGTCCAAACAAGCCATGGAGACAATAACTCAGGTGGCCCATTGGTTTCTAGACACTAATAGTACCATCATATGATTTTTCGGGTCGCTCAAGGCCCCTCACCCATTGCCCCATTTCATAATAGACAAGCTCCTCCTCCAGGAAACTTGTTATCATATGTCAGGTGGCTTCTCCAAAGTCCTCACTAAGGGTAAAAAGAAGTCATGGCCCACCCTGCCACTCACCATCGATGCTTACACAGCAAAGGATTTTAGGGAAGTAGAAGTAGAAGCCAAACAAATCAAGGGATGTTGTATGCCTCCCTTGGCACACCGAACATATGATCCCTTAGAGAATTATCCCCGCACACTACAAGCGGGCCAAATTCAAATGGAGTTGCCATAATACTGATTGTCCAGCTGAAGATAGAATAAAGAATTGGTACAACAAGGATAGGGAGGTTGCCCCAACAGAATCAAGTGATCAGGATGAGTAGGAAAACTAGACTTTGGAAGAAAGGATTCATACACTGGAAGGAGCCTCATCCTCCAAAGCTAAGAAGTCGAGGACTGGTGCAGGCCTTAACCATTCTGCCCAACAAAGAGAAAAGGAAGCCAAAGCTAAACAAGAGGTTGAAGAGAGGGCAAGAGAATAGGAGGCCAAAGCTAAACAAGAGGCCAAGGAAAAGGCAAAGGAATAAGAGGACAAACGAAAGAAGTAGCTAAAAGAAGATCAAAGGAAGAAGTGGGCAGAAGATAACCGCAAGAAGAAGGAAGAGGAAGAAAGAGCAGAAGCTGAATGCTGGCTGAAATTAGAGCAGTACAAAGCATAAGCTGAACGCTGACTGAAAATAGAGCAAGATAGAGCAGAAGCCATGCACCAACTAAAAGAAGAGCAATACAAGACGGAAGCAGAGTTCCAACTGGAAGAAGAGAAATATAGGGCTGAAACAGAACATAAGAGGAAGGAGGAAGAAAGTAGGAAGTCACAAGAAGATTCCTCCAAGGAAATTCCATCTCCCGAGACAGAGAAAAAAACCGGATTGCCACACATAGAGGGTACCTCAAACAAATCTTGCTTCCAATGTGCGTTTTTCCCTCTCGAAATTGGGTACCTCCGAGGATTTAGATGAAGGAGTGCTTGATCTTACTAGACTCACCTATGACCAATTTGCACACAAGATTAGGCAGGAAAAGAGAAGATGCTTAGCATGAGACCTTGTGACACCCCTCACAATCACTTCAGAGAAGGATATAGTCTTGGACACCAGGACCAATCTAGTCATGATTGCATCAACGGGCACCATTTTTGTGGCAGCCATCAAGGAGAATGTGAGCAGGATGAGCAGAGAAATTCTATCCCTGCAGAATAAATTACAGGCCTCCGAACTCAAGATGGCTAAATCAGAACAAGAAAAGAGGGTGCTTCAAGAAGAGGTTCGTCAACTTCAGGCCAAGGATGCCCCTACTAATGAAACATCACTCACTGTACAAGGGGAGGTGGTCACCTTGGAGGCCACCATGAAATAGGTGTATGAAAATTTTTTCACAATAAAGTAAACTGTAGCGCCACTACTGAAAGCACAGGGAAAACCTGAGAGGAGAAACACACAGCTAAGAGAAGCTTTTACTACCTTAGATAGGATATTGGACTGGTCTAACAGGTATCCACAAGCTCTGGCCACATTGCCTAGAAAGGATTGGATTACCACCCAGAATGACAAGGTTCAAATCCGGATGAAAGTACAATCCAAAGAGAAGCTCATCAAGGATCTTGAGAAAGTAATGTCTGTGTATGAATATCTGATTAGCGGCATTGAATCAATGGCCGGATTACACCACATCCCATCTCTGGGTACACTAGGGGAAGAGAAAATATGGGAGAAAGTCTCCAAAGATATACAGGCATTCCTACAGCCCATGAGGCAAGCAGCCACCTCTGAGGACCTGCTGGCATCAAGAGAAAACATGGTTCAATTCATCATATCACCAATTTGAATATATACTAAATTGGCCTACTTGTCAAATCAGAGCACAATCAAGAGGGAAACTTTGATTCCAAATGCTATCGAGTGTCTTCACAGGTTGAGGGAGGATACACCTCAAGTTTCCCCAGTAGCTGTAGGTTATCGGGGCTGGCAGAGTTATCTCAAAGAGAAGTAGATAGATGTTCCTGACCTTGGAATCACCCAACTACTCCCATGACCAAGTTACGTATCACAGCAAGTAGCAAAGGTAGTAGGTAGCAACAACTAAGGGGTTGGAGGTCGCAGTTAGAGCCCAGGTCGCAAATTCTATCAGGTCACAAAGCATCCGAACGGTCAGGAAGAAAAAAAGTCAGGGATACCCAAGGGTCAATTTTGTCCTATAAATAACCCTTCTGGGAATTGTAAAAAGTGGCTTTTTCTTTTAGGACTCCAAAGGAGCAGAGAATTGTATAGCATTGAATGCACTCTTTATGAATGGATACTAGAACTTGTTTTGATTCCACTCTTGGATCTGATGGGAGTTAATGTGTTAACATTGTGAATATTTTGTCTTATGTATCTGATATCTTTCTGATTAAATCATTTTCATTTTCCACTTATATCATTTATACATTCAGCTCACTAAATGTTGTTAATGATGTTAAGTTGTTTATATAGGAAATGTTAAGCAACTCTGTTACTATCATTTATCTCATCTTTGGAAACCTCTTAAGGAAGTGAAGGGTGCTCTAACAATAAAGAACTGTTTCTTCTGTGGTTCGAACAAATTTTTACAAGCATGACCCTGATGATGTGCTGCTAACAGTACTTCTTTGGCTGGATGATTTTCAACTCATCTTGCTATTCATGGTGTTTTATGTTCTTTGAGACTCATCAACCATTTGCATCGTACCATCTGGATAGACATGTGTTCACAGGTCTGTAGGGCTCGTTCGTGTCCGAGAAAAGGAGTATTCAGTGGTAGCCGGACCCACACCTCGGACGGGATCCCTATCACAAACGATGAGAGTCTAATTGGGACTTTACACTAGGGAGATCCATTACTATTGGTCGGACATATTTTCACGTCAATAGATTTGGCGCTAGAATGAGGGCTTGAATGGAAGGCTCCCAGCACACAAGTAACATCTCGTTACAAACTCCCTAAGGGGAGATCATGTATGAAAATACCGGTCCTCCACCCTTAGAAAATTCCTTGGAGGAGGAATCCCCTTACTACGAGGTCACTTTAGATCAACTAAGGGCCCTACGCCCTATCACCCACAACCTTGTCAGGGGTTTACAGCAAGCCCCAGCCACTAGTTCCTTGGCCAATCCTAGAACTCCTGCAGTTAACCACACTCACCAAGGAACCCTTGTCAACTCCCTACCTTAGCTTCTGGGTCTTATGATTGAAGATTGTGTAGATGCAGTTGAGCAGAATTCCGAAGAACCCTCTGACAGCCCTCGAGGGGCTGAAGAGGGTGGCCCCGAAATCACTAAACCACAACCCAACGCCGACCCTCAACTGGACCGAACTGTGAATGATAACACTCAACCAAACAACCCACCTGGAGGAGGAACTGGGAGGGGCCGGGGGAATAGAGGCCAAGGGAATAGGGGCCATGGACAAGGTCGGAATCCCAGCCACCACCATCATGAAAGAAACTAGAATAGATTTTAATTCCTTTATAACTGGAGAAACATCAGAGATGTAGGGAACTGAGGGAGGAATCAAGACATGCAGTCCCATCATGAAGGCGAAGTATCCGGGTTAGGCATAGGGAGCGATTCTGAAAGTGAAATAGGGCATGTTTACATACCGTGCCACTAGCAGGCTAGGCATGTGCAGCCACTGGCTTGGATGACACAATCTCCTTCAGCCCTCCATGGCCCCCTCCATGACATGCCCCGGTATCCCGAGAAGCACCTCCCCAAGTTCGACCACGAAAAGGGTACGTTGGCCGAAGATCACATAAGCAACTTTTACCTAGCCTTACAAATGATGAAAGTACAATCTGATGATGTAGCATGCCATATTTTTCCCCATAATTTAGAGAATAAAGCCGCCACCTGGTACCGATCCCTCCTTGTTGCTTCCATTTCTTCCTGTGAGCAGTTCTGCGGTATTTTCCTTCAAAAATTTTCGGAAGATAAAACTCCTTCCATGCTCCTCACAAAACTTAGTACTTTGAAGTGTCAAAAAAAAGAGAAATTCAAATATTTCAATCAATTCTTTGCTACAATATTGAACAAATTCCCACCGAATATTGCCTTAGATGATTCCATCACCGTCAACTACTACACTCGGGCTCTCCCTCAGGATATTTCCGTATTCGTGAAGCGCAAAGCTATAGCTACCTGTTTGGTCAATTTAGTGTGTCCTAAATTGCTACATTAATTTATCAATCCGGGATTCGTAAGCTGATGAAGTGTGGCGCACTATATGTGCAAGATAACCTATTTCTTACCTTTTTGTCGTTTTTGGTTTTCTAATGTGAGATGGAAATTCTAAAATAAAAACAAGTATGGTTTATGATTGTTCAAGGCAATGATATCCTTTATAATGATTTACCAACTTTAAACTTCAAAAGGAATTTGAAACATACAATGAAAAAACTTGAAAGGAAATGAAAATGTGCTGCTAGCCTAATAAATCAAATAGTGAACTATTGAGCATGAAAACCAAACTATCCTTGCTGCTGTCTAAACACAAAAGAAACTATGCTTAAAGAAATCCAAGAATTGCAACAAAGTAAATCTAAATCAAATTACATCAACTTATATTCTGATCCCTCGCCATTAGTCCAGCTATGGCTTTCGGAGGTAACCATAAACAACCTGAGCAATCTGATATCTAATTTGCAGAAAAAGAAACTAATATCAAACTACACACTCATACTTCAATCCCTCACCATCAGTCCAGCTGTGGCTTTCGAAGGTAACTGAAAATGAAATGAGCAATTTAATATATCTAACTTGCAGAAAGTAAACTAATATCAAACTACACACTCATACTTCAATCCCTCACCATCAGTCCAGCTGTGGCTTTCGGAGGTAACTGAAAATGACATGAGAAATTTAATATATTTAACTTGCAGAAAGTAAACTAATATCAAACTACACACTCAGACTTCAATCCCTCACCATCAGTCCAGCTGTGGCTTTCGGAGGTAACTGAAAATGACATGAGCAATTTAATATATCTAACTTGCAGAAAGTAAACTAATATCAAACTACACACTCATACTTCAATCCCTCACCATCAGTCCATCTGTGGCTTTCGGAGGTAACTGAAAATGACATGAGCAATTTAATATATCTAACTTGCAGAAAGTAAACTAATATCAAACTACACACTCATACTTCAATCCCTCACCATCAGTTCAGCTGTGGCTTTCGGAGGTAACTGAAAATGACATGAGCTATTTAATATATCTAAATCTAACTACTGAAACAAATGTGCAAGACTAAAATAAACAAAGCAGTACTGGAATTAAACAAAAACTAAGAAAAATAAATTAGCAGCAGAACAATATTGATTCCATGTCATTAGTCAAAAGATATGCAAATGCCCAGGCTGCCTATTTGTAATCTGAAACAAGAACACTGATCAGTTAACAACAACATAAAACATGAAATATTATGGACAGAAGTAAAATGTAAAGCATGAAAGATTATAAACAGAGATGAAGCATAAATACCATGAAAGATGCAATGTATAAACACATGAATGATTATGGCACAATGAATTTAAAGAAACGAAACAAGAAACTATACAGTAATGCACAAAACCTCAGCGTGTGCAGAGGTCCTCTGCACCAGCCTCGGGTAACAGCCTTGAAATATGAATTACGCTTGGAAACATAGTCTTCTTATATATTAAAATGCAGTCATAACAGAGAAATGATATTACAGCACAGTGGCAACATAATTACATTACAGAGCTATCTGGAGGCTAATCTAATATGCATATGCAAACGCGTTATTTATAACAAAGGTAATATAACTAATTCCCCAAAGTTTGTGCTGATAGAGACACGTAAACCAGCACGTCCAAAGATCCAGCATCATGGCCGCAGTGAGGAGTAAATATATGAAGAGTGGATGTTGGATTCGGCTTATGGAGCCGTGTACAGGTGTTGATGTGTCTCCCATAAATTAGAAACGGTCATACAAATCTTCACGTGATGAGAAACAGAGTCCTATCACTGTGGGACTCTACGGTTGACTTCCACTTGGTCATCTTTGACCACAGCCTCCCTAAGTGAATTTTCTCGAGCCAATAGGACACGATCCATGTCCACATCATTCCTGACTTGCCCATGTGGCTCGTTTTTCCTGAAGACACCTGCAACATAGACTTTCACAAAATGGTTGCGGAAAGTTGCAGCAGCTGCGGAAAGTTGCAGCAGCTGTGGAAAGTGGCAAGATTCCGCAGCTAAATGAGAAAAAATCTAAATCAAACATCAGACACAAAATATAGTTAAAAAGCATTTTAGATGCTCTTTTACAATTAATATACAATGATATTGACAACTTGGAAGGTTTAGGTGAATGAAAAAGGTCTAGAACGGTGTATAGGAAAGATGCAGATTTGAGACTCAACATACCCCCACTATGAAGGTGTTGCATGTCCTCATGCAACCAAAATTTTGATAATCCTTTTTCAATTCATATGCCTTGACACTTCAGCCAGTACATCCAGTCTTCTCCTCTTCTTCCTTGGTGCTGCTAACATCCTGGGCTTCTTCATTAAGCATCTGAATTTGATATTAACCAGTGCTCTGCTTAACTTCTGGCATTTCTTTTTCAATTTCCTGTTCTTCTTCTGCCATATTCCCAGATGTAACATGGTATTATCATGAATGATTTTGTCCAATTTTCTTTGTTCCTTCAATGTCTCATTTTCATTTTTAATTTGTCTATTTAAAAGCTCTAGCTCAAAGACTTCTTGTTTCAGTGATTGGACTAGATCATCTTGTGATATGTGAGGCTGAATGGACGAAGTACTGGGACCTGTAGCTGCTTTTTCTAAAGATTCTATATAATCATATACTTCTTGCTGCTTGGGGTCTATATCAAGTGTCATTTTTATTGGGCTGTCCCCAAAATGCCGTGGAGGAGAGTTGTCTTCAAAATCTGGCTGAGAAGGGCTCACATCAACATCTGGCTGAGAATGGGATGGACTATGTTCAATGTCTGACTGAGAATGAAATGAACCAGGTTCACTGACTGACTGAGAGTGAGATGGACTATGGTCAGCTGAGGATTGTTCAGATGTTTCTTCTCCCAAATCAATAAAATGAGGTCCTTTCGTTTGCATTTTCCTCAACTTCCCCTTAAGCCTGGAACTTCTTCTCACACGTTGTGGACCACTGTCTTTTTGCTTTTGTTTCCCTTTCTCTTTCTTCTTGGCTATAGATAACTGTTCTTGAAGATGAACCAATCTCTCAAATAACACTTGATGATCTTCTTCGAAAGAAGGGGTTTGATGCATAGCCTCAATACTTTTTCTCTCTTTTGATGTTATTGGCTTTTTACCCTTGGTTTCTTTCTTCCTCCTTTTTGACAGTCTCTCTTCCCTACTAGTTCTTTTAACTATAGTAGTAGGAGTACTTTGAATTTCATCATTTGTTCTCTTTCTCTTACTCCTTCTTGATGTACTACCTTCAGGAATTTCTTGAGGTTCCTCAAAGAAATTTCTAATAAAAAATTGTTCCCATATGTCCTTCTTCTCTTTTAACTGTTTTTAAATCAAAATTTTCACAAGACCATGGTGATATAGATGTGGTTCTACATCCCCTAAATGCTTCTGAACAGTCACAGACATCTTCTTCAAACTATTTAATAAAAAGTATGGCAGATTGAGGGTCTGGTTATCTATAAAATTCATCAGCAATCGGGTATGGTACATATACATTGACCCAAAACGGCCCTCACAAGTGATAAATTTTTGAACAACTAGCAGCAAAGTAGCCCATTCCTCTTTCAAAGCATGAACAGGAATTCCTCTTTTAAAAATAGTTATGTCCATACCTGGTTTATGTAGAATCACTCTCCAGGCTTCATCACTAATGCTTTTGTTCTTAAACCAACGTTCACCCTCTTGAAGAAGTTCTGTGGCAGATGCTATAGATGCCTCATTCACCGTAAAATTAAGGTCTCCAATCTCTACCTCCAGGCCATTGAAAGACCTTGCAAATGCTTTTGTCACTTCTTTATGGTAGCCTCTAAACTTTTGGATAAATCGCAGCCACTTTGCCTTCTTCAATATATCCCTGACTTGCGGGTATCCTTCCATGAATTTAGGTCCCTCTGGTTCTGCTCTCAACAATTTACCCATCCTTCTTTCTGCTCTTCAAAAACTTGCCTGCGTGAGGAGGGTTCAATGGAAGTAGGATGGCTGAATGAATGGAAGTGAGCACGATGACTGTAGGTAGATATCAGAGAGTGGGTATACAGACTGTAGCGTAACAGAGAATGAAATGGAGTGAAGCGGAACAGAGAAGGGTTACGTGAGCACAGCGGAAATGCGGCTCTAAGATTAATAGAACAATAGGAGGAGTATAACACATCCGGCAGTGTTTTAAAATTTGGTGGCTGGAGAATAAATGTAAGCACGTTTATACAACGGCTACGGATTTCATGCGGCTAAAAGAAGCCGTAGTCAAATCAACTACGTTTCATCATCACAGGTGGAGTATCGGAGTTTGAGTGAAGATCGGAGGTTTAATTATGGAACCGTTTGAGAATGAATGCAAGGATTGTGGGAGGATTATACAGAGATCATGGAGTGGTTACGGAGTTTGTCAATACAATCATTGCACATAATGGAGCTTATGGTTTATAACTATATAAAAATGTGTTTTAAATGGTATTTGAAATAAATTTTACTCATACCTTGGAATTCTTGCCATTTTCCTTGGTCTTCAAGTAGTTGCTCCTCATTGATATCTTGAATGCCCCATGTCTTCATAATTGGTCCTCACACCTGCATTTGATTTCATGATTATGGAAATAACATCTGGCTATACATTCTTTTGAAAACAGAGTGGTAGTTGTGGAATCTGCTTCTGGCTGTGGAAACTGGTGTCAACTGCGGAAACATATGTCAGCTGCGGAAACTGACGCAGCTATTATTTGGGTGAATGGAAATGAACGGATGACAAATGACTAGATTGAAATGGTCATGAAAAATAATTTATTGGTGAAATGGAATGAAACAGATAAAATGAAGTGGAATGGAGTGAAATGAAGTGGAATGAAGTGGAATGGGTGGTCACAAAACTTGTGAAATGAAAGAGGGATTTTTTTGGAAAATATAGGGTGTCAGGTGTTCCTGATTTTCACCCAATATTTTCTGTATAAGACTGCCAATCAGTGATTGGTTTTCAGGCTTATACAATTTTTTTTATTTTTTATTTTTAACTGAAAAGAACCAAAGCTAGGCTAGTGGAGAAGAAGAATTCTTCTGTACCAGCCTGATTGCAGAATTTTCTTGAAACATTTTGAAAAATTCCTCTTTTGAGAGTGGCTTATGATAAACTTTCAATCTGTGGCCATTCACAATAAGAGGAGTTTGAAACTCATCAATGGTCTTGATTCTTACCATTCCATTGCTAAAGATCTTGTCAATCTCATATGGCCCAAGCCAATGAGTCTAAAATTTTTCTTGAAAATCTTTAAACTTGGAATCAAATAACAATGCCCAATCTCCTTCTTGAAACTTCTTCTCTTTGATATACTTGTCATGCCATTTAGCTCTTTGATATTGAACTAGATTAGTTCTTAAAATTGCTTCTTGTCTGATCTCATCTAGCTCATTCAACTGCTCCATTCTATGCTTTTGGGCTTCTGATAAGTCCATCCCCAACTGAACTGCTATCTTGAAGGTCTTGACTTGGAACTGAATGGGGAGCAAGACTTCTTTCCCATAAACAAGTTCATAGGGAGAATGTCCTGTTGTATTTCTCCATGTAGTTCTGTAGGCCCACAAGGCTTCAGGAAGCCTTTCTACCCAATCTCTTCTATGTAGATGAACAGTTTTGGTGATGATACTTTCGAGAACTTTGTTGGTAGACTCCACTTGACCATTTGCTTGCGGATGGTAAGGAGTAGATCTTCTATGCTTGATTTTGTATTCTTCCATCAGCTTCTACACCAGGTTGGATGTGAATTGGCTTCCTTGATCTGTCACAATTTCTCTTGGAACACCAAAGCAAGTAAAATTATCCTCATAAAGAAAATGAAAAACTGGATTTTTAGTAGCAGATACTAATGGTTTGGCTTCTACCCATTTAGTAACATAATCAGTATGAACCATATATACTTATTTTGCTTAGATGGTGGATTAATAGGTCCAATGAAATCTAAAGCCCATTTTTCAAAGGGTTCAATGAGTACCTGTGTTTGCAATGGCATTTCATTTGAGAGGGTAGGTTTCCCTACTCTTTGGCAGCTGTCACACCTTTTGACATATTGTTTTGCATCTTTGAAGAGGGAAGGCCAATAATATCCTAAAGAGAGGATTTTATAGGCCGTCCTTTTGTCTGTAAAGTGTCCGCTGCATGGTTCATCATGACATGCCTTAAGAATATCGGGCATTTCATCTTCCCTGACACATCTTCTGATCACAAGATCTGGCCCTGTTTTAAACAATTCGTTAGAAATCCATGAATATTTTGAACTCTCTTGAATAATTTTTCGTTTTTCACTTGGAAATAAATGTGAAGGTAGTTTCCCTGTAACCAAATAGTTAGCAATATCTGCATACCAAGGAGTTTTAATAGTTATTGCAAACAAGTATTCATCAGGAAACTTATCCTCTACAGGAGAATCTTCTTTAGTATTCTGAATCCTAGACAAGAAATCAGCTACTGTATTCTGTTTTCCTGGTCTATCCAACACAGTAATATTGAATTCTTGCAAAAGTAAGAGCCACCTTGTCACTCTGCCATTAGTAACAGGTTTGTTCATTAAATATCTAATTGCAGAATGGTCAGTATGAATACAAGTTTCATAGCCTGTTATGTAATGTCTAAACTTATTAATTGCATGAACAACAGCTAAAAACTCTTTTTCAGTCACAGTATAATTCAACTCTGTGGGAGTCAAATTTTTACTGGTATAATAAATGGCATAAGGAACTAAATCTTTTTGACCCAACACGGCTCCTAGAGCTGTATCTGAAGCATCCGTAGAAATATGGAAAGGGAGTTTCCAATTTGGTCCTCTCAAGATAGGTGCTTCAGATATTCTTGTTTTCAAAGTTTCAAAAGATGATTGACAATCAGGATCCCATTTAAATTCATAGTCTTTTGTAAGCAATTTAAAGAGTGGACATGCTATTTTAGTGAAGTTTTCTATAAATCTTCTATAGTAACCAGTAAATCCTAGAAAACTTCTAACATCTCTTTGACAATTTGGAATAGGCAACTTGGAGATGACTTCAACTTTTGATCTATCAACCTTAATTCCATCTCCTGAAATATGATGTCCTAAAACAATCCCTTAAGTAAACATCATAAAGAATTTTTCATGGCTTAATGAAAGGTTTGTTTCTTTACATCTTATGAGAACTTTTTCCAAATTTTCTAATGCCTCTTCAAATGAATTACCATAAACTGTAAAATCATTCATATAAACCTCTACACAATCATGGATTAGATCAGAAAAAATTCCTAGTACTGCTCTTTGGAATGTTGCAGGTGCATTACATAACCCAAAAGGAAGTACTCGATAGGCAAAATTTCCCCATGGACAAGTAAATGTGGTCTTATCTTGATCTTTAGGTGCTACCTGAATTTGATTATAACCACTAAAACCATCCAAAAATGAAAAGTACTTTTTACCTGCTAATGTATCTAATACCTGATCAATAAAAGGCAAAGGAAAGTGATCCTTCAAATTTGCTTTGTTCAATTCCCTGTAATCAATGCATACCCTCCATTTACCATTCTTTTTAGGTACTATAACCAAAGGAGAAACCCATCGGCTATCTGAAATTGGATAAATGAAGTTTACATTGAGTAGTTTTGGGAGCTCTTCTTTCACTATCTCCCTAAGATTTGGATTCATCCTTCTTTGAGGTTGTCTGATTGGTCTACTGTTTTCCTCAATATAGATATGATGGATGCAAGTCTTAGGATCAATATCTTTCATGTCAGTATACTCCCATGCAAATGCAGTAGAATGTTTTTGCAAGATTTTGATTAGTTCTTCTTGTTGTGACTTTTCCAAATGTTTGTTGATATTCAATGTTTTTCCTGGAAAAATCTCAATAGTAGAACTACCAAACTCTTCCATAGAGTAAAGAGACATTTGTCTTGACGATAAATATTCTATGTCAAATTCCAATTGAAATTGTGTAGGGTCATATTCTGAAGATATCTCAAAATTTTCTAATGTGTTCAGAATTTGACTATCCTCACTGATTTCAGAAATGGTAAAGACAGGTTGTATAGTGTCTTCATCATCAACCCATTCATTGTCTCCTACATAGTGATTGCTTTTGCTGGAGGATACAAATTGAATTTCTTTGTCGAATTACCATTAGAAATGTACATATCCCCAGATCTACAACTAATAAAAGCATTAGCTGTGGCTAGCCAAGGTCTTCCTAAGATAAGTGGGTGCCCTCCTAGATTACTCTTGGGAGTCAAAATCATAAAATATACTGGATATTCCCAAGAATCTAAGGAGACTGAAATATCTTCTAATACACCATCTGGTTTAATAATTGATTGATCTGCAAGTTGCAGTAAAGTAGGTGTAAAAAGAAGGTTAGGAAGTTTTAGCTGGTCCATAGTCTGTCTACTCATAATGTTAATAGCAGCCCCTAAGTCAATCAATGTGTTTGGAATTTCTATCCCATTTATATGTGTCTTGAAAATTGGACTTCCTGGATCTACATACTTTTGCATGGTAATTTTTCCCATCATGATATCTGCAATTTTTCCAACCAGGTGGATTCTTCTTGTGTCTTTTAGTTTCCTTCCTGGTCTTTTGAAACTCAACTCCTTTATTGTTTTTGCTAGAATAGGAATCTCTCGAATGGCTTGTAGCAAGGGAATATTGATACAAACATTCTTCAATTCATCTACAAAATCATAGTTAGGCAACAAGATTTGTTTTTCCACCCCCTTGTCAATTTGTAGTATTTCAGGAAAAGGAGGTGTACATGAAGATGCAGGTTTCTCAACTATAGGAGTTGTGGGTGTTAACTTTTCTTTTTCTTTTTGAATGTTTGAATTTTGAAGAGATGATTCCTCAGAACCCTTATTGACTTTAAGAGAGTCCTCCTCAGAGGTATCTTGCTCTTGAATATCTATAGAAGGTTTTTCTAAAACTCTACCAGATCTGAGTTGTACATCATTGAGAGGAACAATCACATAGGTAGGAAATTGTTGTCCTTCTACCATGTAAGTATTCTGAGGATTTTTATTGTTAGGATATGGCAATGGCTGACCTGGAAGTTTATTTGTCTTTTGTTGGTATGGGAGCATGAGTTGAGAATTTGGATTTTGTTAAGAAGGTTGTTGTTGTGGAAATGGCAATGAAAGTTGTGGATTTGGGTTTGGAAGTTGTGGAGCTTGTTGATTTTGAAAAGATGGAGGATATTGATAAAATTGAGCAAATCTCCCATAAGGATTTTGCATCCCTTGTACCCATGGCTGATATGAATTTTGATATTGGGACCAAGGTTGTTGCCAAGGATTCCAATTTGGTGGGGTTTGAAGATTCATAGGGTTGTTAAACCCTTGAGTTTTTTGTCCCTGCCAAGGTCTTCTTGCAACAAAACAGAGAGATTCTACCAAGTTTGGATCTTCTTGAAAGACATCTTTGAGTCCAGGAATTGAAGGACAATCCTTGATCTCATGATTCTCTGAGAAAATTATACATGTTTCTACAACTTTTGCATCCAAGGGACATTCCCTTAAAGCATTTTTCTTCCTACATTTCAGACAAAAGATGGCTAGAGCATCTGTTTCTGCTTTTGGCTTGTTTTGGATTTTAAGGGTGTCTAGTTGTTCACTAAGGCTCCCTAAGATATCAGTTTTTAATTCATCAAGCATATTACCAATCTCTGCCCTACTTACTGATCTAGTTGTAGATTTGTTAGCTCTAATAAGAGAAGGATCCCTAGGCCCTTTTCCTGTTTTAGATTTTCCTCTTGAGAGATGGACACATAGTTCTGTTATGTTACGAAGTGGAAGTTGAGAAATTTCTCATTTCCCCATCATGTTTAAAATATCTATCCATTCATCTCTAATGGATTTTAATATGAGGGCTTTCAAGGTTTCATCATATAAATTGCTCATCTTTGCTCTTTTTAAGTTGTATTGAAATCTTTCAAGTAAATCTTCCGAATTTTCATCTTCTTTTTGCATCATTTTGAATACCTCATCCTTGTGATTGGTGGGCATACAATAGTCCAAATATATATCCAAAAATGTTTGTTTCATATCATTCCAAGTCCTAATAGATTGGGTGGCTAATCCCATGAACCATTTCAAAGCAGCTCCCTTCAATGTTGAAGGAAACAATTTGAGTTTTTGAGAGTCTTCCATATAGTCATAGGTTCGGCACACAACTTCAAACTCAAACAGAAATGTTTCAGGATCCTCACTTTGCAATCCATAAAAGTTGGGGAGGACAGATGGTGAGATATTTTTCATTGTTGTATGAGTTTCCTCATCAACTATAGGGAATCCAAACAAGTTGTCTCCTTCCCTATTTCTTCCATTATTACCTTCACCATTGTTGTCTCCATTGTTTCCTCCTCCTCCTCTACCTCTACCTCCAAATCCATCTATTATTTCCTCTGCCATGATAGTTTCTTTAGAGTCCTTAAAGTGCTCTAGTTCTTCTATCAAGGGAGGATGAGAGGGAGTCTCTTCCTTTTCTAAATGAGATTTAGTAGGTGGTATAGGAGAATCCTCTAATTCAGCTGCTCCTTGAATTCCAAAAATCTTAAGGCTAGGGGTAGATGGTGGTGAATCTTGTTTATGCCTTGAAGAAGATGGAGTTGTGAAAATCGAACTCTTGGCTTTAGCTATAAACCTTCCCCTAGAATCTCTTGCTCTATGCATGTCATTTTTTATTTTTAAAAAGTTGGGCTAATAATTCTCTTTCTGATCTTCTAGGTCACACTAGGTGCAAGAAGAGAGCATACTTAAGAAATTACTGAACCAATAACTCTCTTTTCTGATCCTCCAGATCACACTAGGTGCAAGAGGAGAGCATACTTCAAGAAGTTATCAAGTTTTCCCTTCTTTTATTATTTTGTTTTTTTTTTAAGAAATTGGCTACCTAGTTACACTTCCCCGGCAACGACACCAAAATGTTTGGTCAATTTAGTGTGTCCTAAATTGCTACATTAATTTATCAATCCGGGATTCGTAAGCTGATGAAGTGTGGCGCACTATATGTGCAAGATAACCTATTTCTTACCTTTTTGTCGTTTTTGGTTTTCTAATGTGAGATGGAAATTCTAAAATAAAAACAAGTATGGTTTATGATTGTTCAAGGCAATGATATCCTTTATAATGATTTACCAACTTCAAACTTCAAAAGGAATTTGAAACATACAATGACAAAACTGAAAGGAAATGAAAATGTGCTGCTAGCCTAATAAATCAAACGGTGAACTATTGAGCATGAAAACCAAACTATCCTTGCTGCTGTCTAAACACAAAAGAAACTATGCTTAAAGAAATCCAAGAATTGCAACAAAGTAAATCTAAATAAAATTACATCAACTTATATTCTGATCCCTCGCCATTAGTCCAGCTATGGCTTTCGGAGGTAACCATAAACAACTTGAGCAATCTGATATCTAATTTACAGAAAAAGAAACTAATATCAAACTACACACTCATACTTCAATCCCTCACCATCAGTCCAGCTGTGGCTTTCGGAGGTAACTGAAAATGACATGAGCAATTTAATATATCTAACTTGCAGAAAGTAAACTAATATCAAACTACACACTCATACTTCAATCCCTCACCATCAGTCCAGGTGTGGCTTTCAGAGGTAACTAAAAATGACATGAGCAATTTAATATATCTAACTTGCAGAAAGTAAACTAATATCAAACTACACACTCATACTTCAATCCCTCACCATCAGTCCAGCTGTGGCTTTCAGAGGTGACTGAAAATGACATGAGCAATTTAATATATCTAAATCTAGCTACTGAAGCAAATGTGCAAGACTGAAATAAACAAAGCAGTACTAGAATTAAACAAAAACTAAGAAAAATAAATTAGCAGCAGAACAATATTGATTCCATGTCATTAGTCAAAAGATATGCAAATGCTCGGGCTGCCTATTTGTAATCTGAAACAAGAACACTGATCAGTTAACATAAAACATGAAAGATTATGGATAGAAGTAAGATGTAAAGCATGAAAGATTATAAACAGAGATGAAGCATAAATACCATGAAAGATGCAATGTATAAACACGTGAATGACTTATGGCACAATGAGCTTAAAGAAATAAAACAAGAAACTATACAATAATGCACAAAACCTCAGCGTGTGCAGGGGCCCTCTGCACCAGCCTCGGGCAACAGCTTTCAAATACGAATTACGCTTGGAAACAGAGTCTTCTTATATATAAAATGCAGTCATAACAGAGAGATGATATTACGGCACAGTGGCAACGTAATTACATTACAGAGCTATCTGGAGGCTAATCTAATATGCGTATGCAAACGCGTTATTTATAACAAAGGTAATATAACTAATTCCCTAAAGTTTGTGCTGATAGAGACACGTGAACCATCACGTCCAGAGATCCAGCATCATGGCCGCAGTGAGGAGTAAATCTATGAAGAGTGGATGTTGGATTCGGCTTATGGAGCCGTGTACAAGTGTTGATGTGTCTCCCGTAAATTAGAAACGGTCATACAAATCTTCACGTGATGAGAAACAAAGTCCTGTCACCGTGGGACTCTACGGTTGACTTCCACTTGGCCATCTTTGACCACAGCCTTCCTAAGTGAATTTTCTCGAGCCAATAGGACACGATCCATGTCCACATCATTTCTGACTTGCCCATGTGGCTCATTTTTCTTGAAGACACCTGCAACATAGACTTTCACAAAATGGCTGCGGAAAGTTGCAGTAGCTGCGGAAAGTGGCAAGATTCCGCAGCTAAATGAGAAAAAATGTAAATCAAACAGCAGACACAAAATATAGTTAAAAACCATTTTCGATGCTCTTTTACAATTAATATAAAATGATATTGACAACTTGGAAGGTTCAGGTGAATGAAAAAGGTCTAGAATGGTGTATAGGAAAGATGTAGATTTGAGACTCAACACTACCCTGGCGGCAAATTACACCAGCGCCCTAGCTATCGAAAGGGATATGCTATCCATAGGAGCCATCGACCAGGAAGGATGAGATGATCAAAAGCTGACCACGAAGAGAGCCCAATCCTCAAACCATAAATCCGAAGACAAAGACAAGGACCCCTTTGATTTCGAAAGTATCACAAAATCCCTCAAGTTACTGACCAACAAAGTCTCCAATATGAAGAGGAAGAACAATGATTTTGTCCCAACTGCTGAAATGCAGAAACCTTTCTTTAGAAAAAATAATCCCGCTATGAAACGGCCCCCATCAAACTCAATTGCTGGTGTCAACGTTGAAGAAATCGGCAAGGACAATTTTTGTTCTTTCCATCAAGCCTCCCACTTAGAGAAAAATTTCCCCCAGTGGATTAATAGCATGACCGTTGTAGTGAATCAAATTCTGGAAGACCAAACCCCTGGAGATCTCGAAGAGGAGACCATTTTAGACAACGAGGAGGCCTCCGCCCCGGATGAAGATATGGGTTCGACTGTCCTCGCTTTTGAAGTCATCCGAGGGGAGTATCCCCTTTCCACAACTAGGATAAACTTGGCTGATGACCCTAAATCTAAACCCCCTTGAAACTATGGCTTGAGGAGAAAAGGCCCAGTTCCTGAGCAGTCCTTCGAAGAAAAAATAAAAGCTTTCTTTTGGAAAATCCTACCACTAAATGCAGAAAACCAAAGCAAGACTCCTGAAAAATTTACTCCAAATAATCCCTGAGAAGGCCCCAAGGCTAAAGCTTCATCGGTTTCCCCTAAAAACACCACCGAACTTGCCTCACACACAGATTCTGGGTATAACATTATCGAGGATATGAAGAAGACCCAGACCAATATTTCTCTCTACAAGCTCACTCGCATTGCTAACCAGCGAGATATTATCCTCAAGGCCTTTTCCAATCTACCAGTGACCAAACAAGTGAGCACCACATCTGCCCAAACTACTACTAGTCCCCAATCCATCATAAATGTCGTAAACGCCAACTCCAGGGGATCCACACCACCTTTCCTCCTCTCCTTTGAGATATTTAACTTCAATGCCCATAATTTCCTCATCGATTCTGGTGCATCCACGAATGTTATGCCCTTATTCATATGCAAGAAGTTAAACATCCACCCTGAGAAAACTGATGCCAGGATCATCAAACTCAACAGATTTCAAGTCCCTACACTAGGCAAATTAAACAATGTCATCATCCGCCTATCCTCCGATTTTGGAGTACATCAGTACATAGACATAGTGATAGTGGATATCCTCGAGGCCTATGGCCTTTGTTGAGCAGATATTTGTCCAGAAAGCTGCAGGGATACTTTGCCACTGATTGGTCCCACCTTTTGCTCCCGTACAAGGGCAAGAACAACCAAATCTGGGTCGAAAGTGAGTTGTACATGAAATATACTGTGACCAACCTGGATGCAACTAATGAACCAGTTAGTTTTGCACAAGAAGAGTTCGGTATGTGTTTCTTACAATCCATTTTTGGGTGCTATCAAACTCCCCAATCTCCGATCACTCAAGACGTCCAGTCTGAGCTACTTCTGGTCACTAAAAAATCTTCCACCTCAACGAAGGACCCATTAGAAACTGCTACCCTAAGTACGACCCCAATGTGCACGGACAGCCTTGTCAAATCAGAGGATGAAATATGGACCTTGTACTATGATGGTTCCAAAACCCAAAATGGGGCTGGCGCAGCCTGTATCTTGCTAGACCCTCAAAAGAACAAGTTTTTAATTTCCTTTTGGCTAGAGTTCCGGTGCACGAATAATATAGCTGAGTATGAGGCATTGTTTCTCGGACTCAAAAAGGCCATAGATCTAAAAGTTTGTTGTTTAAAGGTAATTGGCGATTCTAAGACTATCACTCGTTAGGTATGTAATTGTTAGGTCCCTATATTACTAGTATAGTCCCTTATTGTTATTAGTGTAACCCCCTTATTGTTATTATTGTACCCTTGTAAGCCCCATTTTGTTATTATTGTGCCCCTAAATTATTATTGTTAGGTCGGCTAGGATTACATTGTGGCCCACTAGGATTACATTATGGCCACATGGACTCCTATAGATAGAAAGGAGGTTTTGTAAATTTTATCATCCAAGAATTGTACATTTATGTAATGTATTGGAGGTTTCCCCCTTGAAGTGGCTTATTTCTAAGGCGTTGATATCTCTTTTCTTCTATTTTTGGAGCTGGTTACTCAACATTTGGTATCAGAGCTTTGGATTCTAGGGTTTCGCTGCTCCAAACAGGTCATCGTGGAATTTTCGCTATAACATTTTTTCTACGAAGTTTCAAAAGCTAAAATTTCTAGGGTATGAAGCCGAAATCCTGAGGAATATTTTCTAAAAATTTCAAAGCTTGGTTCGCAATATTTCCGGAGATATCATCTATGGAATTTAGGTCTTTTTTCAGGCTCCTAAACAGGTCATCGTGGCATTTGCACTATAACATTTTTTCTACGAAGGTTAAGAATCTGAAATTCGTATGGTGTGAAGCTGAAATCCTGAGGATATTTGTCAAAACATTTTAGAGCTTGGTTCGCAATATTTTTGGAGATATGATCTGTGGAAGGTAGTGATTTTTTAGGCTCCTGAATTTCATCTCAAAGAAGTGATCGTGGGAAAATTTCAATAACTCTCTCCCTGGGCATCAGATTGGAGTGCCGTAAAAAGTGGTCGCAAGTACAAGGAATTAATTTTTTTCCTATACCCAGCACCAGAATGTCAAGTGATGGTTATAAATGGAGGAGCTATAAATTGCTCTGGAAAATGCCATAATATCAAGCTAACCATGGGGGAATATGTATTGACTAGTCCAATGCTTTCCATTCCTATGGGAGGTGCTGATGTTGTACTAGGAGTACAATGGTTACAATCTTTGGGGACGGTAGCTTTTAATTTTCAAGAACTTTTCTTGAAATTTTTTTGAGAAGGAAAGGAAGTCGAATTACGGGGTATTGCGGGGAAGCCAGGAAGGATAATAAGCTCTAATGTCATGACAAAGCTTCTAAAGAAAGAACAACGAGGCGTAATTGCACAATTATGCTCACTAGAAGTTCCAACATCAAAATCATCTATTTCTAAAGATCTCCAACAAGTCTTGGACAATCATTCCAAGGTGTTTGAAACTCCCAAAGGACTCCCACCTATTCGTGATCATGATCATGCTATTCATTTGATTCCAGGAAGTGTTCCTCCAAACATCGGGCCTTATAGATATCCTTATGTCCAAAAGAGCGAAATTGAACGTATGATTGCAGAAATGTTAGAGGCGGGTATAATTCAACCTAGTCAAAGTTATTTCTCTACTCCTGTAGTATTGGTACACAAGAAGGATGGATCATGGTGCATGTGTCCGGATTATAGGGAGCTCAATAAGCTCACCATTAAAGATAAATTTCCCATTCCTGTGATTTATGAATTATTGGATGAATTACATGGAGCAATTTATTTTGCCAAGTTGGATCTTCGTTCAGGATATCATCAAATTAGAATGAAGACTGAAGATATTCCAAAAACAGCATTTCGAACTCATGAGGGTCATTATGAATTTTTGGTCATGCCTTTTGGCCTTACCAATGCACCTTCTACATTTCAAGGGTTGATGAATTCCATTTTAAAACCCTTCATTAGAAAATTTGTGCTCGTATTTTTTGATGATATACTAATCTATAGCAGGTCTTGGAAGGATCATGTTGAACATGTTGACAGGGTGCTCAAAATATTTCAGGAGAAACAATTATATGCAAAAACATCTAAATGTTTCTTTGGATTACAAGAGGTGGAATATATGGGTTATATTGTATCTCACGAGGGTGTTAAAGTGGACCCTAAAAAAATTAAAGCCATTAAGGAATGGAAAGTCCCGACAACCATAAAGCAGTTGCAAGGATTTCTTGGGTTAACATGGTATTATCACAAGTTTGTTAGGAATTATGGGAGAATAGCAGCACCTCTAACAACATTATTGAAGAAAGATGCATTTTCATGGACTCCTGAAGCAACTAAGGCCTTTGAACATCTTAAAGAGGCAATGTGCCTAGCACCGGTCTTAGCTACGCCAGACTTCACAAAAACCTTTATTGTGGAATGTGATGCCTCAGGAAATGGAATTGGTGCAGTTTTAATGCGGGAAGGAAGACCCATTGCTTTTGAAAGTCGTCCAATCAAAGGAAAGTATTTACAGAAACCTATTTATGAGAAGGAAATGTTAGCAATATTGCATGCACTAAAGAAATGGAGAACTTACCTAATGGGAAGACACTTCAAGGTAAAAACTAATAATGATAGTCTTAAACACTTTTTGGAACAAAGACTATCTTCAGAAGAGCAGCAAAAATGGGTCACAAAGATGTTGGGTTATGACTTTGAAATAATCTACAAAAAAGGAAACTTAATGTTGTTGCAGATGCACTCTCAAGAAAGAGTGAAGAGGTGGAAGCATTGCTTTGTGCCATTTCTATTATCCAACTAGATTGGATAACTGAAGCAAGAGATGAATGGAAGAAGGAAAAAGATGTATGGACACTCATTCAAAAGTTGCAGCAAGATCCTAGTACATCTGATACATTTAGTTGGAAAAACGATTCCTTATGGTACAAAGATCGCTTATATCTTTGTGAGAATTCCCAACTAAAACAAAAGATTCTTCTAGAATTGCACATTTCTCCTTTAGGAGGACACTCAGGACTTTTAAAAACTTACCACAGGGTGAAGAAAGAATTGTTTTGGGATGGCCTTAAATTTTATATCAAAAGTTTGTGGCGGAATGTTTGGTTTGCCAGCAGAATAAAGTTGAGACAATTAAGACCCCGGGACTTCTACAACCTTTATCCATTCTAAGTCAATGTTGGGAGGAGATTTCAATGGATTTTATCATAGGCTTACCTAAGTCCGAAGGAAAGAGTGTCATCATGGTGGTAGTTGATAGACTTACCAAGTATGCACACTTTTGTGCATTATCTCATCCATTTAAAGCAAGTACACTTGCTACTACATTTATGGACAGAATTCAAAAGCTACATGGAAGCCCAAGGGTTATTGTGAGCGAAGAGATCCCATTTTTACTGGAAATTTTTGGACGGAGTTATTTTCTTGTTTGGGTACTCAATTATCTCATAGCTCATCTTATCATCCTCAATCTGATGGTCAAACTGAGATAGTAAATAAATGTTTAGAAGGATATCTTCGTTGTTTTGTATCTGATAAACAAACACAATGGGTCAAGTGGTTACCTCTTGCTGAATGGTGGTATAACACTTCCTTCCATACTGCAGCAAAAAATACCCCATTTATGGCACTTTATGGATATCATCCACCATCCATCACATCATCTTTAAGGGAAAATTCGAAGGTTCAAGCAGTGGAAGATCACATCGAGCATCAGCGAGAAGTTCTCCAACTCTTAAAGGATAACCTGAATTTGGCACAAAATCGAATGAAACAACAGGCAGATCAACATCGCAGCGAGAGAAGTTTTGATGTAGGATATTGGGTATTTTACGGCTACAACCATACAAACAAATGTCCCTCAAGCAAGCTAAGAAGGATAATAAATTATCGCCAAAGTACTATGGTCCTTACAAGGTGTTGCAAAAGATTGGTACTATGGCATAGAAATTGGAGCTTCCTGCTTCTTTGCGAGTGCATCCAATTTTCCATGTTTCATGCTTAAAGAAGGTCATAGGTGAAAATCTTCCAGTTCAAACAATATTGCCAGAACTTGATGAGGAAGGAAAAATCATATTGGAACTTGAAGCGGTCACGGAAATAAGAACTCGATAGCTACGGAATCGATTAGTCTTAGCGTATCTCATCAAGTGGAAGAACTTACCCACTGAAGATTCTACATGGGAGAATGAGAAGTTTATACGAAAGCACCCAGAGCTACTCAAGCGTTGAGGACAACACTTTTTTGAAGGAGAGGGGCATGTTAGGTCCCTATATTACTAGTATAGTCCCTTATTGTTATTAGTGTAACCCCCTTATTTTTATTATTGTACCCTTGTAACCCCCATTTTGTTATTATTGTGCCCCTAGATTATTATTGTTAGGTCGGCTAGGATTACATTATGGCCCACTAGGATTACATTATGGCCATATGGACTCTTATATATAGAAAGGAGGTTTTGTAAATTGTATCATCCAAGAATTGTACATTTATGTAATGTATTGGAGGTTGCCCCCTTGAAGTGGCTTATTTCTAAGGTGTTGATATCTCTTTTCTTCTATTTTTGGAGCTGGTTACTCAACAGTAACACCATCCATTGATTGTCTCCACATCTGAAAGGTTACCAGCAAGAGGTATGGCATTTAATTTCTACTTTTTATGCTTTCGGTATTAAATCCGTACTTAGAATACACAATGCAGCAGCCGATACACTCGCCAACGCTACCGCTAGGTTCACCCCACTTAGAGTTGGATTTTCTATTGAAGTTATTTACAAGCAATCCGTACCAGATAATGTCACTAATTTGCGCGTCTTCAATGATGACCAACAGGTACTGGATTTCATGCTCAATACGGACGTGTTCAAAGACGCAGTTATAGAATAAGAGGAGCATGATCAGGCCTTGCAAGAGGCACTAGGAGATCGTAAAGAAAATCCCATACCCAAAGGGATTGTGTCACTCGAAAACTTGTTCGACTTACAAAGCCGTTTTTGAGGGCCCCCCAACACGAAGGTGCAAAGTTCCACGTTAGCGCACCAACAAATAAATCTCGGGACGGACAAGGATCACAAGTTCGTCAATCTTGGTAATGAACGCAACCCTCAGGAGAGGCAATCATTCACTGAGTTATTTAAGAAATACCGAGATGTGTTTGCCTGGACATATGACGAGCTACGAACCTATGACACGCGGATCATCCAGCACGTGATACCCATGAAGGAAGGAGTGAAGCCTTTCCAACAGAAACTGAGAAAAGTACACCCCACCTTAGAGCCGATGATCCAAAAGGAACTAAAGAAACTCTTGGATGCGCGTATAATTTTCAAAGTTCGACATTCAACCTGGGTGTCGAACTTGGTCCCAGTTCGCAAGAAATCTGGCGAAATCCGTTTGTGCATAGACTTCCGGAATTTAAACAGAGCTTCCGACAAGGACAACTACCCGGTGCCCCCTATGGAGCAGATCCTTCAAGTTGTATCAGGGTCGGAAATGTTCCCTTTATTGGATGGGTTTTCAGGGTATAATCAAGTACTAGTGGCTGAACCCGATCGGCTCAAAACCACATTCAGAACTAAATGGGGAACATTCGCATTCAGATGCATGCCCTTTGGCTTGATTAATGCCGACGCGACCTTCCAAAGAGCCATGGACATCGCCTTCAGAGGCCTCATTGGGAAAAGCGTAGTAGTATACCTTGATGACGTCACCGTGTTTTCAAAACGCAAATCCGACCACTCACACCACCTCAAGTAGATCTTTGAAAGGTGTCGGAAATACGGGATCTCACTAAACCCAAAGAAAAGCATTTTCACCGTCTTCGAAGGAAACTTGTTGGGGCACATAATAAATCGAGACGGCATAGTAGTGGATCCAGAACGTGCGAAATTCATTGCTCAAATACCGCCCCCAAGTGATAAGAAAGCTATGCAGTCTTTCCTCGGCAAAATCAACTTTGTCCGAAAATTTATATCAGATTTTGCCCAGATCATGAAACCATTGCAAGTTATGACTAAGAAAAACGCTAACTTTAAAGGGAATCCTCCTAAGAAAGAAGCGTTTGATAACATCAAATGAGCCATCACAAAAGCACCCACTCTTTATAGTCTAGATTTCAACAAAGGCTTTATCTTGTATACCTTTTCCTCATATTCATCTTTGGTTGCTGTCATCACGCAGAAAGATGACAACAACGATGAGTGGCCTATATCATTTATGAGTGCTGGATTACAAGGTGTCGAGCTGAATTATCCACATATTGACAAGAAATCTTATGCAGTATACAAGGTAGTTTAACACTTTAGGCCGTATATTTTGAAGATTCATGTCACATTCTTCGTGCCTCACCCAGCTGTTTGCTCACTTTTCGTACAACCGGAGCTAGGCGAGAGACGAGGCAACTAGATGATATGACTTCAAGGATATGACTTGGTATTCAATCCAACACACACTATAAAGGGCCAAGGATTATGTCGGATGGCCACAGGGGCAACAGACTCACGAAGGAGTGAAGAAGAGTGTTGGGAACACGTGATCGACATGTATCAAGCTGATAACATATCCCGGTAGGATAACTCCTCATGGTATGTTGATCTCCAGCAATATCTGAAACACGGTACCATGGGCCGCACTTTAACCACTCATCAGAAACATGCATTAAGATTGAAAGTTGTATCCTACCAGCTAGTGTAGGGTAAGTTTTTTCACACACACCACAGCGGTGTCCTGCTATGTTGTTTGGAGTATGATGAGGCACATAAAGTTTTTGCAGAACTCCATGATGGTACAGCATGTGGACACTATCTGGGGGATACCACTGCTCACAAGATCATGCGTGTCAATTCCTATTGGCCTACTTTGTTCAAAGATCCACACGCCTAGGTCCGGAAATGCCAACAATGCAAAAATTTCGCAAATAGAGAAATATGGCCTTCTGCCCCATTACAGTCTGTCACAGTGGAGGAACCATTTCAATAGTGGGGGCTGGATGTGATTGGGGAAATCTTGCCACACTCTTCCAAGCAACATAGATACATCCTCACTACCACAGACTACTTCATGAGGTGGGTTGAAGCGATACCGTTGTGTCAAGTCAATGATCAAGAGGTAATAGCCTTCATCACCCAATGCATCATGATTAGGTTTGGCATTCCAACCTCCCTTGTTTTTGATAATGCAACATATTTTTCATATTTTAAATTATATGATTTTTCTCTAGAAAACGGTATAGTGCTTAAACATTCTGCCAATTATTACCCCCAAGGAAATGGGTTAGCTGAGTCAACTAATAAGAACCTCATCTGCATCATCAAAAATACTTTGTTGTCCCAACAACTAAAATGGCATAACGCTCTCCATAATGCCCTATGGGCTGATCGGGTCATGCCCAAGCCATATTTGGGGACCTTCTCGTTTTTTCTTGTGTACGGCAAAGAAGATATTCTTCCTCCCAACTTGTCTCTCCCAGCCCTTCAATTATCACAAGAGACTCATGGAACCCCTTGCCCTACCTTACAAGCCTGAATAGACACATTATTGAAGCTGGAGGAGGAAAGGCTAAAAACTTGGGAAAAATTCACCATCCACCAAAGTCAAATAAAACGATGGTTTGACAAGAAGTCTATTGGAAAAAAATCTTTCGAAGTAGGTGACCTAGTCCTCAAGTGGGAAAAAGCTCACGAGGATAAAGGAAAACACTCCAAATTCCAGGCCCTGTGGACACGTCCCTTCCAGATTAAAGAAAAGGTCAGCTCCCATACCTACAGGCTACAAACCCTTGAGGGGAGAATTGAGGTCCTCCCAGTAAACGAGCACGACCTTAAACACTATTTCACCTGACAGCCCTGAGGGGCTATCATCATACCCTGTACCATATGTCTATTGTTGTTTTGTTTTTTTTCTTTTGTGTTATTTTTTTCCTTTGTTCTCATTTCTACTTTGTTTTCAATAAACCTCTTGTTCCGAGTAGGCTCCCATTGACTTTGTCTCCTGTAGGATCCCAAGTTGAAGGAAGGATGCAAAGGTTACTCAATTGGCAATGTTGTGTTGAAATATATGCTGGTGAAGAAGTGCCCCTGAAACTCAAAAGGGAAACAAGCTTGCCTGTGATATGCACTCAGTGGGGAAAACACAGCTAAGTCCTAGGAACCAAGCACAGGTAGCTTGCCTAGCATGCTGGCCCAGGGGATTGCTGTACAAAAGAAAGTGTTGGTGTGATCAGTCACTAGATGGAAAAGGGATAGAGCTAACCACAGGAGACAAAAGGACATCCAGGAAAACCCAAAAGGTCCTCATATAGACTAGAAGCAACCTCTCTTGCAAGAAAAATAAGTCGGGATCCCTCATCCACCCTAGGCAAAAATTGCCACTATTAAATAAGTGCCTTGAGCACAGTCAAATAAGTGCCCCAAGCACATTTTAAATAAGTGAAAACTAGCACATGAATAAGGGTAAAGGATTGAGAAAGGATTCCTGCGCAAAGAGGCGATGCGACGACTCCACTGGGGTATTGACTAGGCTCACTGGCGGCGGAGCAATGTCCATGACTCCTAGGCAGTGACTCTGTCAGGACCATTAGGTTCGCTAGCAGAGGAGCAACACAATGAGGATGAAATAATTATACCGTATCCTGGAAATCTCTAAGGTTACTCCAACCTTTTCCTTCTAGTCTCTTGGAATGAATTGTGATAGGCCCACACTCTGGGACATGCATACACACAAGGTCCAAGGACAAAATTAGTGGGACCCATGACATGGAAGGATCAGTAGGCTCAGCCCCACCCCCCACCGAATGAAGCATCAGCAGAGATCCTAGGTCTTACTAGCGAATCGCCATTTTTTGTAGCTACTACAACACCCTCCAAAATTTTTCTCTCCTTAAATTTTTGAGGCCCTAATACTTGAAAAAGAGAAGTCAGGCCTAAATTCACCTTTTCAAAACCTCAGGTCACTAAGTCGCAAAAATGGTTAACTCTTCTAAGTTGTGACCCCGTGACCTTATAACCCTTCAGGTCGCAAAGTCGCTGGGTCGCACATCAATTCGAAATCAAACATCAGCGACCTCGTGACTTCGCGACCCATTAGGTCGCAAGGTCGCAGAGTCACAATGTCGCACATCTCATTAACTCAACTCATTTGCAACCTTGTGACCCTCATTAATTTCCCACACGTACGACCCCTTTATATATAGAAGGGTCGCATAGGTCACATTTGACCTACGCGATAGAGAAAGAAAATTCCTCTGACAAGCCAGCTAGAGTGCGATTTTCCCGGGTAAGTTGCTTGATCCTCCTGCTGTTTCTTTTATAAGGTAATTGTTAATATTTTTCCCCTTACCCTAGACTATTTTAACCCTATTATGATCTTGACCAAACATATTGGCAATCCCTCTGCAAACCTCCCCTCCTTCAGTTTCTCTTCAAGTCATTCAGATCTTGTGTGAAGCTTGCCTGCCCATTTCCCCTCCCTAGGACCTTGCCTAATTCAACTATGAAGACTCCTACAACCTCGTACGATGATCTTGTGGACACCATGGATGTTTTCTAAGACTTTTTTCCACTACACGTCCACAAAGCCCTAGAGCGACCCCGCGACCTTCTGACCTCGGTCGCTAAGTTGCAGAAACACTAGGTCACATATCATGAAAAATTCAGAGTGACGCCACCCACCGACTCAGTGACCTTGTGACCCAGTTGCGAGTCGCTAAGTCGCTAGGTCGCACTTCAACAAAGATCTCGCCCATTGCAATGTTGTGACCCTGCAACCTTGTGACCTAGTCACAAGTCGCCAGGTCGCTAAGTCGCCCTTATATCGAGTTTAAAGCCAACACGACCTAGTGACTGGGCGACCAAGTCGCAAGGTCACCGAGTCGCAGGTTAACCCACTTCCTTGAAAATGATTAAGCAGAGGTAGGAACAATCCGCATATTTATAAATAATGGCATATCTCTTATTGTGGGATTGTTTTATGAACATGCTAGGGGATATTGAAGTCGAGCTAGAGTGTGTATCTATTTCATCAGCCTCAAGTGACATGGGACCTCTAGCAGTTCATAAGAGAAACAAAAGCCCAGAGATAGAAATCTCAGAGGAGGAATTACCTCACCTATTTCCCCTTAATTATGGAGACACCGCATGCACATTTGGCAAAGGGGATAGTATGAGTTGGTACCAGGTGTATCAGGAATTTACCAAGCCTGAATTTCTTGAAGATCTTCCAGACCAGCAAGCATACATTCATGTGAAGAGGTACAAGCTGCACTACGTGGGAGTCCATCCGCAAGTATTCCCATGTGTCAAGCTGATTGAATGGATCCTACAGAGGATCCACCCCAAGATCTGGGTCATTCAGGACCATGCCAGGAAGTCCTTCGCAAACCTAAAGGGGCAAGATGCAGAAATCTATTATGTGCTTCCTACACGAGAGGAGACTTTCACTGATGAATGGGCCACTACTCATGTAGTTCTTATATCAGAAACTTTGAAAGGATGGTGGGAAGACCCAGAAAAGTTCCGGCTCAAGAAGGATCAGGAATATCAGACAACAGGTCTCAGGAAGGTCTACAAATTCATAGCCGCAATGCTATGTAGGATGGATGGCCGCCCAGATGCCACCTTTTTCAATGGCGTTTGGGTCTCTCTAATGTATGATGTCACTGTGTACGAAATCCATTTTTTTGGAATAGGGTCTCCTAACAAGCTACGAAACTGGTCCATTTTTATTACTTTTGATTATATTTAGTGTAGCGCAGGGTTTTGGGGTGGGTTAAAGCCCCAAACGCATTGTAATGGGTCAAAGGGTAAACTAGGGGTCCAAAAACCATGGGCTGTGGACCATAGGAAAGTCAGAGCTAGATTTTTATAAATAGAGATGTATTTTGTATCGAAAAGGATAGGAATTGATGAGATATTGATGCGATCTGTTGATTAAGCTGTCTGTTTGGGTTTTGGGGAATAGACTCCTGTTGGCTGTGTGTGTGGAGATCCTAGTCCAGTTGTGTGCGGACCTTGCTACTGTGTGCGTAGGTTCGGAAGGGAATTGTAAGGAAAGATTGATGAATGAATGAATGTGAAGGATTATCAGAGATCTAAATCTGTGAGTTATGTTATGTGAATTGCTGATAATTTTTGTGTTATGTATTTTTTGTCTTTAAGATGCGAAAGATCTGTGTACTGAGCTCTTGGATCTAGATCTGTTATGTTTTATTTATGTATTTCTGTGTTGGTGATATAATAAGCCTATAACTGTATATCTAGTGCACGTGGATGCGAATAGGAACATAATTAACCCTGCGTAGGACAAGGTAATCTCGGAATTATAGAAACAGGACACAACCCTTCTTTCCTTACCCATCCTTTCTCAGGGTGCGGAAACCTGGTTACAGCACCCACCCATACTACTTCGGGTGAGACTGTGACCTGCGAAAGTAGGTCACTGCCGAAAGGGCCAGTAGTATAGGGGTTTGTTGGAAAACCTTGCACATCGAACCTGGGTCAGGACCCCTCAAGCCAACAACTGGTTCTGTTGCCAAGACCGGAAGGAGTATGAGAAACGAGATCGGGTAATGGCATTAGAGATCTAACGTCGGGTTGAATGAGTGATATTCTAGGTGGAAGCACAACGCGGAGCGGTAAGAACTATCGAGACAGCCAAGAAGAGGATTACTCTGCTCATAGTCCATCGAGACCTACACAAGGTCCGTCAGCTACCCCAATGTTAGGGCACCATGAAGATAAAATAGAGGAGCCCATGGAGGCACACTTAAAGTTACCTACCTTTAAGGGAGCAGCCGATGAGGACATGGAACGATTCTGTTTCATGGCCGATTCGATATGGACGGCGCAAGGGGTGGTAAGCAATACTGTGAAGAGAGCGCAACTATCCCTGGCTTTCAAAGAGAGGGAATTGGGCTGGTATATATGGTATATAACTCAAAACGGGAGCGCAAGGCTTCAAAATATTAAGGATGCCCTAAAACAACAATTCCGAAAGCCGAAATATTATTCGCAACTGGTAGCGGAAGTAAAAGACTTCAAGCAAGGAACGTCTGAGTCAATATGGGAGGCCTATCAATGGTTAAATTAAGAAATCAGGGAAGGTGAGTTCAAGTATGATGAAAAACAACACACGAAATGGTTCATCGCTATGCTGCTACCTCACTTACGCATACCCATGGGCCACCAGATCTTCGAATTGCAGGAAAAATCCTTGGAAGATGCCATGAAACTTGAAGTTGTGCCTAAGGATGACACGAGGGAAGGAGTGCAGCTAATTCAAGAGTAGCTCGGAGCCATGCACATGGAAATACAGAGCTTATGGATGGAACGGGGAAAAGGAGTTGGCACAGACCTCTGGTGCGAAGATTTCCGGGTAGCAGGACTACATGATACGGCCCAGTGTCCTCGGATAAATAGGGGTGAATTGAAGCAACAATGGTGAAAGTTTTGTTGATCTATAGGGCACGATGAGCAGAATTTTCGCACATATGACTTGTTGGTAGATCAAGGAAATATCTATAGGGTACAATTCGATCTCGCCTCTCCAAGATCTCCCGCGACCTTTCGTGGATCTCCTGCAAGGGGAAGGGGAACAGGGAGGGAGCGCAGGACGAGGATGGGGCTAGCTGATCTGCTACAACTGTGGAGAGGTAGGGCACTTCGCCAGGGACTGCCTAAATCCCACTAGGCAACCCTGTAAATATTGCCAATAGCTAGACCATGAGATTGAAGACTGCCCGATCTTGCTAACAAAAATGAAGGACAGACAGCCTACCCCCACACAAAATGTACAGAGAGTCAAAACGGAGCTAAGGAACAAAGATCCTAGTATAAGAGTCATAACGCGCAGCATGGTCACCCAGAAAGCAAGGAAGGAGCTTGTTGCTCAGAAGGAACCAAATCCCAGGAAACAGGAGTCGTTGGAAGCCCCTGCGCAGCCGCCAATGCACCTCCAGATAGAAGAGGAGGTTGAAACCTTGTTAAGAGCATGCCTGAAGCTACTACGCAACCCGGAGGCTGGAGAAAATCTTCAAGTATTTCTATAGGGCTACGCAGCCCAGCCCAGCACAGCGGCTAAGGTTAATGAAGTACACAAATTACACAGCTACAAAAGGCACATCGGGAGAGAAATGCGATTAACTGCGCATATTAGTGACTATGAGATAGATCAGGTTATTCTTGATCTTGGATTTGATGTGAATGTCTTACCAAAATAGACATGGAAACGAATGGGAGAACCTAAATTAGATTGGTCCACCATCTAGCTACGAATAGCGAATCAACATAAGATCATCCCTCTGGGAAGGTTGCCAAAAGTTTTGGTCGATATCGCAGGAGTAAAGGTCCTCGCTGATTTTGAGGTCATAGAAATTGTGGAAGATATAGATTCCTATCATGCCCTCCTAGGACTAAACTAGGCTATCGATGTAGGGGTTGTCATTAATATAAAAAGACGTAGCATGGTGTTTGAGAAGAATGGTACACGTGTAATAGTACCACTGGATCCTGATAAGGGTATGCGGTATATAGAACCAGCATATGAAGAGGAGGAACTTGATCACATCTACAGGATGGTGGCACAGGACGAAGACCAGGGTGACCCTACAACAGTTGGAGTATTCAATTGGGAGAAAAACAAGGAGTACTTTTCTGACCCGGATGAAGAACTTGAGAGTTGGCAGACCCAGCTACACAATGTCTCAGCACTACAATGCCCTCGGGTTGCAAGGACCCTCTACTGCATTACTTTGGAGGTAAGGGACCTTCCCCACTTTGATGAGTCTAGTACTATCCAGGACTTCTTAAGAACATTAGAGGCTAGGGTGCCAAAATATCAGTAGCTCTGGGCACTCAATATAGCACTGCATGGCACGCCCACATGCTAGTGGGATACCCACAAGAAAACATTTTTGGACTGGGAGACGTTTCGGGATAGGATGGCGCTGCGATTCGTACCTCCTGCTGATGTGCGCACCAAGATATTCCTAGGACCCGGGGATCCCCGCACGCATCTACGTACTTGGACAACCAAATGGGCTAACCGAACTTGAGAATAATGGATCCATATATTTATACATGCCTTGGGCCCTATCCCTGCTACTTGGTACTTAGAAGTAGAGTTACATCAGTGGACCCGCCACCGGGAAATATTAAAAGAGGATTTTATTAGAAAATTCGGACTTATTGGGGGAACAAAGATGCTTGAAGAAGCCCTACAAGACATTGATGCATTCATATTTAAGAAGCCTCACCCACACACCCCACCAGCCATTCTGACATGGGAGGCCCAGATGCAAGACATAGTCAACTACTGAAGCTTGGTGATTAACGAAGAAGAGGATAACCCGTGGAATATCTCTGTTCCAGAATCTAAAGGGGAACATATCATTATCGGACCATAGCTCTAGGATGTTGATGTAACACAACCTCTCCGGCTACGCGAAGTTAATATTGGGATAGAAGAACACCCTAAGCTGGCTAAAATTGGGGACTATTGGGATGAAGGCACCATGGGCAAAATTTCTGAACTACTTACGGAGTACTAGGAATTATTCCCTACGAAGTTTTATGAGCTCAAAGGAATCACCGGGGACCTCGTCATTATGCACATCACTCTGAAACCTAAGGCGCCGCTCGTCAAGAAATGACCTTACCGGTTGAATCCTAAGTATAAGAAAAAGGTCAAAGAAGAGTTGGAAAAAATGTTGACCATAGGTATCACTGAACCAGTTGAATAGTCAGAATGGGTAAGCCCCATGGTCATTCAGGAGAAAAAAGAAAAAGGGGAAATACGCATCTGTGTGAACCTACGAAAGTTGAACGATGCCTGTGTTCATGACCCTTTCCCTACTCCCTTCTCCAATGAAATCCTTGATAGAGTGGGTGGCCAGGAGGGCTATTCCTTCACTGATGGATTCTCGAGATACCACCAGATCAGAATTTCACCTGAGGATTGTAGTAATACAACCTTTGCCACCGAATGGGGTTCCTTCTAGTATATGGTCATGCCCCTTGGTCTTAAGAACACACCTGCTATCTTTTCAAGGGGTCGTGGTGGCTGTGTTCAAAGAATTTATTCATAAGTTCCTGGAGGTTTACTTCGATGACTAGACGGTTTTTGGCTTAGTGAAAGAACATGTCTCGAACTTGCGATTGATGTTGGATGTGTGCTAGAAGCACTAGATCTCCTTGAATATCAAAAAGTGTATCTTCTATGTAACTTTCAGAATCTTGCTTGGACACATAGTCTGTTGGCAAGGACTGATGGTTGATCCTATGAAGATAGCTGTAATTATCAACTTGGTAGCCCCCACAACAGAGAAACATTTGCGCTCCATTCTCGGTCACACGGGCTATTACAAAAAATTCATTCAAGGATATGCTCTGATCACAACACCCATGGAACAGCTACTAAAAAAAGATGTCTCTTTTTTCTAGAATGATGAATGTCAGAAGAGCTTCGAACTGTGAAAAGAGAAGATGATTTCTATGCCCATACTGATATTCCCTGACTGGTCAAGATAACTTCATGTACATGTCGATGCATCAGGAATTGCCTTGGGTGTGGTCGTCACTCAGCCTGGCGAAGGAGATATTGATCACCCAGTTGCCTTTGCCAGTCACAAACTCTCGAGTGCCGAAATAAATTACTCTACCACTGAGCGTGAAGGCCTGGCTATGGTGTATGCACTACAAAAATATCGACACTATTTGCTGGGTGGACACTTTAAGATGTTCACAGACCATTCAACTTTTAAATACTTGGTCAACAAGCCTATGTTGGGGGGGAATATTTGCCATTGGATGTTGCTATTTCAGGGATATGATTTTGAGATCATCGTTAAGCCTGGGAGGTTGAATGCAGGCCCGAATCATTTGTCTCGTATCAATACAAGGGAAGAACCTACTAACCTGGATGAAGGCTTACCTGATGCGAAATGGTTTACCATTAATATGGTTGATTCTCACTTTGCTGATATCATTGAGTTCCTTACTACGGGCATGGCCCCTGCTGCGTATTCGGTACAACAGAAGAAGGAGTTGGTCACCCGGGCTGCAGACTTTACTATTATCGCAGGACAGCTGTACAAGCTAGGTGCCGATGAGATACTCTGTAGATATGTATTGGAACCTGAACGGCCCACCGTCCTCACAGAAGCACATGATGGAGTTGCAGGTGGCCACTACGCAGGCAAGGCTACGACACAAAAGATTTTGAGGGGTGGCTTATGGTGGCCTACCCTGCATCAAGATTATTACACCTATTGTAGATCATGTGATGCATGCCAGCGAACTAGCCGACCCTTACGATGAGATGATATGCCATTACAACCTCAAATGGCCCTACAAGCTTTTCATAAATGGGCCATTGACTTTCTAGGACCCATCAATCCACCAGGCAAAAAAACAGGTGCACGCTACATTATCAATGCCACTGATTACGTCACACGATGGGATGAGGCACAAGCAGTAAAATATTGTACTGTTGATACTGCTACGCACTTCATCTTTGAGCAGATTCTGACCAGGTTTGGCTGCCCAAAGATCCTAATGAGCGATAGAGGTATGCATTTTGTGAACCATACGATTCAAGCTTTGAATGAGGAATTCCAGATCCACCATGCCAAGAGTACACCATATCATCCCCAGGCTAATGGAGCGGTTGAAGCTTTTAACAAAATTT
The DNA here is from genome assembly GCA_034641835.2 of Pinus albicaulis. Classification (NCBI taxonomy): domain Eukaryota; kingdom Viridiplantae; phylum Streptophyta; class Pinopsida; order Pinales; family Pinaceae; genus Pinus; species Pinus albicaulis. The sequence goes on from CM076570.1 coordinate 170,275,681, forward strand.
TAGAGCAGGCATTAACGAAGGTTTGTAATGTTTATCGTAGTGACTGTGATGTTCGCATCCCCTTAGTTCTGTGGGCATACCGAATGACTTGCAAAAAGCTGACCGACAGGACACCATTCTGAATGGTCTATGGCATGGAGGCCATCATGCCCATAGAGTACGTTGTTCCTAGCCTACGCATCGCAGCATTCACGAATATGGTAGACTCCGATATCATAGAAGAATGCTTGGCACAACTTGTGGCTTTGGAAGTCGATCAGTTTATTGCTCAGTTTCACCAGCAGGTTGAAAAGGCTTGAGATAAAGCATGGCATGATCGACATATTCGCTAGAAGACATTTGTCGAAGGTGATATCGTCCTTTTTTATGATATCCAATTTTCGAAACATCCAGGAAAATTCTGAAAACACTGGCTTGGTCCCTACACAATTAAGGAGGTTATGAATGGTGGCACAGTCCAGTTAGCTACCCTGTGCAGTGACCTCATTCCTGGCTTTGTCAATGGTAGTCGACTCAAACCATACCAGGCTGCGGACCTGGTTGTCCCACCAGTGCAGTGACTTGGGATGAGTCATAAGATTGTGTTGGGGGACTGTTGGAATGGGGTCTCCTAACAAGCTATGAAACTGGTCCATTTTTATTAATTTTGATTATATTTAGTGTAGTGCAGGGGTTTTGGAGTGGGTCAAAGCCCCAAACGCATTGTAATGGGTCAAAGGGTAAACTAGGGGTCCGAAAACCATGGGTTGCGGACCATAGGAAAGTCGGAGCTAGATTGTCATAAATAGAGATGTATTTTGTATCGAAAAGGATAGGAATTTTTGAGATATTGATGCGATCTGTTGCTTAAGCTGTCTGTTTGGGTTTTAGGGAACAGATTCCTATTGGCTGTGTGCGCGGAGATCCTAGTCCAGCTATGTGCAGACCCTGTTGTTGTGTGTGCAGGTTCAGAAGGGAATTGTAAGGAAAGATTGATGAATGAATGAATGCGAAGGATTATTAGAGATCTGAGTCTGTGAGTTCTGTCATGTGAATTGTTGGTAATTGTTGTGTTATGTATTTTTTGTATTTAAGCTGTGAAATATCTATGTACTGAGCTCTTGGATCTAGATCTGTTATGTTCTGTTTATGTACTTCTGTGTTGGTGATATAATAAGCCTATACATATAGATCTAGTGCACGTGGATGTGAATAGGAACATAATTAACCCTGCGCAGGACAAGGTAATCTAGGAATTACAGAAATAGAACGCAACCCTGCTTGCCTTACCCATCCTCTCTCAGGGTGCAGAAACCTGGTTCTAGAACCCACCCATACTACTTCGGGTGAGACTATGACCTACGAAAGCAGGTCACTGCCGAAAGGGCCAGTAGTATAGGGTTTTTTTGGCAAACCTTGCACACTGAACCTGGGTCAGGACCCCTCAAGCCAACACATTTCAACTGGGCCAACACGATAGTAGCAGCCCTGAGGTCAAACATATCCGTAGCACTAGCACTTGATGAAGGGTATACGTTAGAATTTTACATGGCATCTTATCTCCTAAATGCAGTGTGCGCCAGGTGCCACTTTGAGGGATGGTCACATAACTGGGACTTAGAGAATGGTGGTCCAATTCACAAAGATCTAATGGTGTTTTGGGATTCCAGGTATAAGCAAGACATGGATTCAATTGTGTGTGGCTTCATCCCTGCCCTCTACGTGAAATTTTTTGGAAAAGATCACCCATGCATGTCTGAATGAGCCATGGAGATAATAACTCAGGTGGCCCACTGGTTTCCAGACACTGATAGTACCATCATCCGAGTTTTTGGGTCACTCATGGCCCATCACGCATTGCCCTGTTTCGTAACAGACAAGCTTCTCCTCCAAGAAACTTGTCATCAAATGACAGGCGGCTTCTCCAAAGTCCTCACTAAGGGTAAAAAGAAGCCATGGCCCACCCTACCGCTCACCATCGGCGCCTACACAGTAAAGGATTTTAGGGAAGTAGAAATAGAAGCCGAATAGATCAAGGGATTTTGTCTGCCTCCCTTAGGACATCGGACATATGATCTCGAGAGAATTATCCCCGCACAATGCAAACAGGCAAAATTCAAATGGAGTTACCAGCATACTGACTGTCTGGATGAAGATAGAATAAAGAATTGGTACAACAAGGATAGGGAGGTTGCCCTAGCAGAATCAAGTGATCAGGATGAGTAGGACAACCAGACTTTGGAAGAAAGGGTTCATACACTGGAAGGAGCCTCATCCTCCAAAGATAAGAAGCCGAGGATTGGTGCAGGCCTTAACCCTTCCGCCCAACAAAGAGAAAAGGAAGCCAAAGCTAAACAAGAGGTCGAAGAGAGGGCAAGAGAAGATGAGGCCAAAGCTAAACAAGAGGCTAAGGAAAAGAAAAAGGAAGAAGAGGACAAAACAAAGAAGCAGCTGAAAGAAGAGCAAAGGAAGAAGTGGGCAGAAGAAAACTGCAGGAAGAAGGAAGAGGAAGAAAGAGCAGAAGCTAAACACCAGCTGAAAATAGAGCAGGACAAAGTAGAAGATGAACGCTGGCTGAAAATAGAGCAGGAAAGAGCAGAAGTCAAGCGCTGAATAAAGGAAGAGTAGGACAAGGCGGACACAGAGCGCCAATTGCAAGAAGAGCAACATAGGGCTGAAATAGAACATAAGAGGAAGGAGGAAGAAAGTAGGAAGTCACAAGAAGATTCCTCCAAGGAAAAACTGCCTCCTGAGATAGAGAAAAAAACTAGACTGCCACACATCGAGGTACCTCAAACAACTCCAGCTCCAAATGTGCATTTTTCCCTCTCATAATTGGGTACCTTCGAGGATTTAGATGAAGGAGTGCTTCATCTTACTAGACTTACCTATGATCAATTCGCACACAAGATCAGGTAGGAAAAGAGAATATGTTTAGCACGAGACCCTGCAGCACCCCTCACAGTCACTTCAGAGAAGGATATAGTCTTGGACACTAGGACGAATCCAGTCATGATTGCATCAGCCGGCACTACTTTTTTGGTAGCCACCGAGGAGAATGTGAGCAGGATGAGCAGAGAAATTCTATCCCTACAGAATAAATTACAGGCCTCCGAACTCAAGACAACTAAATCAGAACAAGAAAGGAGGGAACTTCAAGAAGAGGCCAGTCAACTTTAGGCCAGGGATTCCCCTACTAATGAAACCTCACTCACTGTATAGGGGGAGGTGGTCACCTTGGAGGCCACCATGAAATAGGTGTATGAAGAATTGTTCACAATAAAGAAAAGTGTAGCGCCACTACTGAAAGCACTAGAAGAAACTAAGAGGAGAAACACATAGCTAAGGGAAGCTTCTACTTCCCTAGACAGGATATTGGACTGGTCTAATAGGTTTCCGCAAGCTCTGGCCACGTTGCCTAGAAAGGATTGGATTGCCACCCAGAATGAAAAGGTTCAAATCTGGATTAAAGTACAATCCAAAGAGAAGCTCATCAAGGATCTTGAGAAAGTAATGTCTGTGTGTGAACATCTGATTAGCGGCATTGACTCAATGGTTGGAGTACACCACATCCCATATCTGGGTACACTGGGGGAAGAGAAAACATGGGAGCAGGTCTCTAAAGATATACATGCATTCCTATAGCCCATGAGGCAAGAAACCGCCTCTCAGGACCTGTTGGCATCAAGAGAAAACATGGTTCAGTTCATCATATCACTATTTCGAATCTATACTAAACTGGCCTCCTTGTCAAATCAGATCAGAATTAAGAGGGAAAACTTGATTCCAAATTCTCTCGAGTGTCTTCACAGGTTGAGGGAGGATACACCTCAAGTTTCACCAGTAGTTGCGGATTATCGGGCCTGGCAGAGTTATCTCAAAGAGTAACAAATAGATTTTCCTAACCTTTCAACCACCCAACTACTCCCATGACCAAGTTACTTATCGCAACAAGTAGCAAAGGTAGTAGGTAGCAACAGCTAAGGGGTCGCAGGTCACAGTTAGAGCCCAGGTTGCAGGTTGCAGTTAGAGCCCAGGTCGCAAGTCGCAAATTCTATCAGGTCATGAAGCATCCCAACGGTCAGAAAGACAAAAAGTCAAGGATACCCAAGGGTCAATTTTTTCCTATAAATACCCCTTTCGGGAATTGTCAAAAAAGGCTTTTTTCTTCTCGAGGACTCCGAAGGAGCAAAGAATTGTATAGCATTGAATGCACTCTTTATGAATGAATACAAACACTTTTTTTTATTCCACTCTTGGATCTGATGGGAGTTAATGTGTTAACATTGTGAATATTTTGTCTTATTTATCTAATATCTTGCCGATTAAATCATTTGCATTTTCTACTTATATCATTTATACATTCAACTCACTAAATGTTACTAATGTAGTTAAGTTGTTTATATATGAAATGTTAAGCAACTTTGTTACTATCATTTATCTCATCTTTGGAAACCGCTTAAGGAAGTGAAGGGTGCTCTAACCATAAAGAATTGTTTCTCATGTGGTTCGAACAGCTTTTTACAAGCATGACCCTGATGATGTGCTGCTAATAGTACTTCCTTGGCTGCATGCTTTTCAACTCATCTTGCTATTCATGGTGTTCTATGTTCTTTGAGACTCATCAACCATTTGCATTGTACCATTCGGATAGACGTGCGTTCACAGGTCTACAGGGCTCGTTTGTGTCCGAGAAAAGGAGTATTCATCAGTAGCCGGACTGACACCCCGGATGGGATCCCTATCACAAACAGTTTAGAGTCTAATTGGAACTTTACACCAGGGAGATCCCTTACTGTGGCCGTACATATTTTCACGTCAACAAATTTGTTCCCAATTTTTTCCATAGAGTTATCCAAAAATGACACACAAACCTAGTGTCTCTGTCATAAAAAATACTTGTAGGTAATCCATGCAATCCAACTATTTATTTGAATAACAATTTTTCTATGTTAGTTGCACCATTTGTCTTGTTAAAAGCTATAAAGTGTGCATTTTTGAGAATATGTCAACAACAACAAATATTTAGTCACTTCCTCTTTGTATTTTGGGAAGTCCTAGTACAAAATCCATGCTTATAGAGTCCCATGGTTGATTTGGTATTGGTAGGGGTTGATATGGTCCAGTGTTCTGAATTCTTCCTTTTGCATATGGAGATATCTTGCATATTTCAAAAAATATTCTTACATTTGTTTGCATGCAAGGCAAATAATTAAATGCTTGTAATTGTGCTAGAGTTTTATTTGGCCCAAAATGACCTGCTAACCTCCACTATGTTTTTCTTTCAACAAAGCTTCTCTCATAGAACATATTGGAATGAATTATTGTCTTCCTTTGAATAGAAGTCCCTTCTGTATCATGTAGTATAACCATGCAGTTATATCTCTACTTACAAGATTTTCACAAGCTTTATAAGCTTCTTTGAAATTTGGATCATCTTTGTACATATATTTCAGCTCATCAAATCCTAATACATTTACTTCGAATTCTTGCAAAATTAAATTTATTCTGCTTAATGCATTTGCTACTTTTTTTGATTGCCTAATTTTATGCTTTAATGAAAAATGTGAAGTTTTGTAAGAATTCAATCCATTTAACATGTATTTGACTCGATTTTATTTGATTGCTGATATACTGTAAAGCAGGATTATCTGTGTAAAGGATGGACTCTTTTGGCATAAGATAATGTTTCCATTTCTTTAAACTTTGTATGATGGCATAAAATTATTTATCATAAGGAGAATATTTTTTCTTGGCCTCGTTAAGTTTTTCACTGTAGTAGGAAACTATTTTTCCTTCTTGACTTAGGACAACTCCTATTGCAGTTCCATTGGCATTAGTCTCAACCTGTAACAACTTATTGAAATATGGTAGTGCTAAAATAGGTTGTTACGTGATCTTTTTCTTTAATAATTGGAAAATTTTATTAGTTTCTTCTTTCCAATATAATGGTTGAATTTTCTCTTTAATAGTTTCTACAATTGGAGCACATATGCCACTGAAATTTTTGATAAATTTCCTGTAAAAACTTGCCAATTCATGAAAATTTCTTATCTATGAAATGCTTCTTGGAGTTGGAAAATTTATTATGGCTTTCACTTTCTCCTGATCCATATTTAAGCGTTCCCTTGAAATCACAAAACCCGAGTACAATAGTTTTTTCTTCATGAAACTACACTTCTTTAAATTGATTAGTAATTCCTCTTGTTGTAGTTTCTTCAACACAATATTAATATGTCTTAGGTGCTCTTATTTTGGTTGACTATAAATTAAGATATCATCAAGATAAACTATAACAAATTTTCCAATAAATTCTTTTAAGACTTCATTCATTAGTCTCATAAAGGTGTTGGGAGCATTGGTAAGTCCGAAGGGCATTACCAACCATTCACATAAACCATTATTAGTTTTGAATGTTTTTTTCCATTCATCACCTTCTCTGATTCTGATCTGATGATATCCACTTTTTAAATATATTTTAGAAAAACATGAAACACCACTTAGGCAATCTATAAGATCATCAATACGAGTTAATGGAAATCTATACCTGATTGTGATTTTGTTGATTTCTCAAAAATTTGTGCACATTCTCCATTGGCCATCCTTCTTTGGAGTTAACACTATTGGAATAGTACACAGACTTAAGCTTTTTGTGATCAGACTCTTATTCAGTAATTCATGCACTTGATTTTTAATCCCTTCATTCCGTTTCGAGTCATTCTGTAAGCTTCTTTGTTTGGAAGGCTAGCACCTAGAATGAGATCAATATGATGGCTGATACTTCTAATGGGATACAACTCATCAGGAAAGTCATCCACTACAATATAAATAAATTCATTCTACATATTTTTAATTTCTTCTGGAAGATCATTCAAATTTGTGTTTTTGAGGATTACTTTTGGCTTACCAATCAAAGAAAAATTTATCTCCTCATGCTTCATTTCTTGAAGAAATTATTTCCCACTAAGTAAAATTACCTTGGATTGGTCTTCTTCTAGTGATTTTTCATCTTGAAAGGAAAACGTACATGCTTTTCTCCATCCTTTTCAAAAGTATAAGTGTTTCTCCTTGCATCATGCATTTCCTTCATGTCATATTGCCATGGTCTTCTAAGAAAGATATGAAACACATTCATAGGCATAACATCACAAAAAAATTTATTCTTATAGAATCCTATTTGAAATTCCACTTCACATTGTTCATTAACTAATATCTGGTGTCCCTTTTGCAACCATGAAACTTTATTAGTAGTAGGATGTTTAGTTTTCTTTAAATCAACTTTTCTACCATTTACATGGATATTAAATTATCAGTACTCCCACTATCAATAATGATTTTACAACATTTTCCTCCTGATTTATAGAAAATTTTGAACAATTTGTTTCTTTGTGTGGATTCCTTTACTTCTTCAACAATATTTAATAAATTTATTTTCATCATCAAAGATTCACTAGTTTCAGGTGAATTTTCATGTGTAGAGGATTTTACACTTTCTGTATCAGTTTGTGTTATATGTGTGTTTCCTTGACTAGAAAATATTTCTAGACATTCATTAGATTTATGACCAATTAATTTGTTACATGTATAACATCATACCACGAAAAATCATCCTCTACCTCTTTGATATGGTCTTCATCCTCTAAAATCTCCTCTTGATGATTCTACGTGTTGTGAACTGCTACCTTCTTCTCTTTGAATGGGAAATATTCCACTTGAATATCCTCTTCTTGAATTTCCTCGACTTGATGATCCTCTTCTTCTAATCGTGCTTTGTCCTCTTCCTCCTTGAATCTGCTTTAATCTTGCCAGATTTTCTTCAATATTAAGGGCTATCTGGTAAGATTCTTCAAAAATTTTCATAGAAAAACATCCATTTCATATTGTATTTCAAATCTTAGTCCATTAATATACATGCCTACATTTTCTTCATCTGCTTCCATAAGACCGTATCTTATGCTAAATCTATAAAATATTTTGTATATTATTTTACATACTTAAATTTCTTCTTAAGATTTTTCATATGGCGAAATTTATTTATATGATAGTCTTGAGGAATAAATTTACCTTTGAGATTGGCCACCATTCGATCCCAACTAGTGATATTCCCTTTGTTTCTATTTCTTCATTCAACTTTCACGTTATCCCACCATAGTGCACAACATGTTCCTTTAATCTCGTCACCACGAACTTAACTTCTTCTCGTCAGCTACATTTTCATAGTCAAAATATTTATCCATGGCGTTGATCCAATAGATCAATTCTTTAGGATTTAAATTTATTTCCTACTTAGGTATGTCTAATCTTGGCTTGGTACTTATTCCTACGATCATCTTCAGCATTTTCTCTTCTTGAGTTTCTTTTTCAGCTTCTTCTTCTGAGCTTTATTCTGCTTCACTGATATCACTGATGTCAAAATATCTTCAGCACGTTGTCTCCAATGCATATAATATTCTTTGAATATATCTCACTTCATCGAGTAAGACTTGATTGACAGCTGGTATTCCTCGACCAATTCCAACTCCTCTAGCTCTATGTGTCATTTTTAAACAACTTACTTACAATTATTACTTTTCCTTTTCTTTAAACCCTTAAAGGTTGGCTCTAATATATCAATCCACTTTATATTTAACCATGAATCCACTCCATAAATCATTTAACATATTTACTCTCTCTCTCTCTCTCTCTCTCTCTCTCTCTCTATATATATATATATATATATATATATGAAGAGAATTTTCTCTCATTGTCTTATTAATTTTCAAACTACTAACACATTAATAGTTCCACTCATTCTCTGTCATCAAAACACTCATACTTATCTTCATAAAACACATAAAGTGTATGTATTTTAGATAAATGGTGTTAAGCACCATTCTTCTCAAACTTATTCCACCTTAAAATTATTTAAATAACATAAAGTTTTCATTTAACTTACCACATTATTTTAAATAACATAACCACTTTACACTTTACCATAGATGTAAATGGCTCCACAACGTGCTTGAAATTTTTTATTGCACAATATTGAATTTTGGCTGACATGGCTTCACATTTTTGACGTTGCTTCTCGCTTTCTATAGATTCAACCAAGACATTACCATAGGACCTTCACCTCCCTTAGAAATCTTTCTCCTTTGTCTAACAACGATAGATCAGATTGTTCGCAATAATAAGATTCCACCAATAAATTTTCAGGTCACATCATTTTAGCTTTTCCCAGCTTACTGTCTGTTCACTGCCACAGTCGATAGCTTCTCCACTTGTACACAGCTCCCAAACAAATATACAGCTCTCCTTGATTGAGCACTCATCCCCACTAACCAACTTTAATAGTGGTAAGTACTTTGCAATTACACGGCAAGTGTAGTTCCATCATTTCGCCATGACTACAAAGGTATAACTCTTGGCCACATAAAGTTTCAACAGTCTCCTTTTTTTTAACATAACCCGTATACAACGAGAGAGATATTTCTTTCTTAAAAAAAATATGTAAATCATGACTCGAATATTCATGGAAAAAAATCGAAAGAAGCTGCTCTGATACCAAAAATTGGTGCATCACTCTAAAACTGAACACAATAAAAAGAAAATTTCATTAAATTAAATCATACTCCAAATCTTGGCTTTACAAACAATTACATGGCTATTTATTTATGATGGAATAAATTTCTCGAATCTCTTCAAGAAAAACTTCTTCCTAGATATTTGAAGGAAGTTGAGAGTTATCCTCTCAACTTTAGCAATCTATCCTAACTTACTAATATTCTAATTAATTCCAGAATGACTCAAAAAATTTAGAAAATTCTAGATTTTCCAAATTAAATAATTACAACAAATTAAAATATGTGATGCTCCTGTATTACATTCCTAGGCTAATCGAGCCCTGATTAATTAGGAAATTCCCTTCAATAGATTGCACAATACATCCAAGGCTTCTTGATGACCTCATGCATAACCTGTAGAATTTTTTAATTATATAACTGATAGTTATCTTCCATTTAACCCCAATCTCTGGGTCTTCCCTAGAACTGACATGCAAAAAATATGTATAGTGAATTATTTATTAATTCATTGATCACTTCTTATGAATTAAATCAGGTTTAATTCACTAGACCTATCACTAGCTCATCTATCAGTTAGAACTAGTTAAACTGATTTTAACTCAAAAAATTGAGTTAACTAATTGCAACTAAAAATAAACTACAATTAGACCCCATAAAACTTAGAGTGGACTCTCCATGCCTCCATTTTGACCCTCAACTCGAATTTACTCATCTAAATAGGTCTTCCTGGCTCAACTAACACTTACAAGCTATCATGTGAAGTGGAATTACAAATTACTTCTAATTTAATTAAGGGAAAATTTAAAGAGAAGCCTCATGGGTGCCATTTTCAATATTTCTTGTTTCCATTTTCAACACTCCCTCTCAACAAGAAAGGAATTCAACTCTATCCCGATCCTATACCTTTGGAGCGTTTTTCATGAAACACTTCTCTAGTGTTTTTTGGTACCGAAACTTTTGAAACTGAAAAAACGTCCAAACTAAATCAGTATGATGCATCTGTCTCCAAAGTCTCTGACTGCTGCTAGCTACTGCACTGTCTACTAAAAACTTTGTATTGCTGGTGAATTTGCATCTATGCCATTTGCACTACTACAACTTCTTATCTACGCTCTAATATCTGACATATGTCACTCTAACATATGACTACATCAATCACCACTGATCAATCCAGCTACTGTGCACTATGGGCCCTCGTAGAAAGGTAATTATCCATGAGACATGACATCTCAATGGACCCTTCCAAAATTTATTCTCTTGGGATTATGACTTCAAATCGCCCCACCTCTCACCTAGAGTTATGGCTGCGTGTGCTCCCTCTTCCCACTTGGTTCAAAATTTCCCCCTGTTAGAGGTATTTGCTTTAGTGGAAACCTTCACTCAGACTCCTCTCTTCTTCTCTAGTTGTGGTTGCTCCCTAGCTATCTCAGACTTCTTCTGAGGTTTCATGTTGAGAGGTAATTCATGCTCCCTCTCAACCACCAAGTCTCTAAACTTTTATTTTCTCCTCAAATTTTTGCATGCATCTTGTACCTCAAGTGTAGACATGTTCTTGACTTGCACATCAATATGTTTCGTCTATCCCATGGTGATGTGTCTAAGGAAAACCTTTCCTTTTATAAATATCACATCATAGACATGGTCTTCCAATACCGCTATAGAAACAAGATTCTTCTTTAGTCCTAGTACAAACAAAACATCAGTCAGTATGAGAGGGGAGCCAAACATTAGTCAGAGATTCTGGAACTCCGATGGTTGAGAAAATCTAGGAATGTGTTCCCTGTCATTTACTGCAATTCCTAGTGTTGGGAATGAGATCCACTATTTGAGGGATTTCAGAGGGGAAATATTCCTCCTTTCAAGGAGAATGCTTCCTCATCACTTTTTATAAGTACCAATTCGAATTGGCCTCTAGGGGCATGTATTGTTTAGCCTTTTTGTGGAGAAAATTTATTTTCTGACAAATCCCCTTTCTTTTCTTGCAAGGATGTACTTGGATTGATTTGAATAATGAATATTGGCACCATTTTTAACTTCTAAGGCTTGGTTTCTTCCATAGGACTCTGAGAATCCTTGGGATTGGCCATCCTAGGAGCCTTAGAGACCTCTTGCACAATTTATTTATGTTCTTTTCACTTCTTATTCACATGCATCTCTTATTTCTATATTTAGTATTATTTATTTTCTTTCTGTAGGATTGAGTTAGATGATTTAAGTGAGTTCTTTTTCAGGGTTTTTTATAGGTTCAAAAGAATTATTCATCCTTATAATAAATTTTTAAAGTCATATTAATCATTAAGATACTTGGATTTGGTTACTAGTTCATGAATATAAGATTTCTGGAAATGCCTTGTAGTGAAATAGTAGTAAATTTATGATATTTTTTAGGAGGGGTTAATGAGATCCATTTGACTTGATTACACTTGGATTAGGTCATACTAATGTTAAATTTGATAAAAAAATTTATCCCATTGAATTTTAACTTTATTAGGTTAGGAATTTGATATATTAACTAGCTCACTAGTTCTTGAATTTCTAGATTTTAGAATAGTAATTTTCTGTTATTTTTTAGCACGTGTGAATAGGGGTGTTTGGAGTGATTTCACTTGGAATGGAGACCTAAGACATCATAATTAATAAAAAAACTTGTCCCATCCCATTTTCATTTGATTTACTAAGTTATTTGGTGATTTATTTCCAAAATAGACTTGCGTGTAGCAAAAATAGAGTTTCTTGTAGCACTCTTGTAGCATGTGTAAACTCGACCAAGATTTTCTCCCGAAGGTTGGTTTTTGTCTCTTAGGTTTGAATAATGACCCTTAGGATCTAAATACATGATTGAAGAAGAATAAAAACCCCTTAGTACATTCATTTTCGCAAATTAGATTAGGTATTTTTATTTGAATTCATGCTCTTAGGATTTCAATTACAAATTGTTGTTCTTTCCTAGGATTAATTTATTTTCAAAGCAACACTTCCATTTCTACAATTAGTTTAGGCTTTTATTTCAAGAAATTCCCTCCATTACATCATATCAACCAAATAATGACACATTGTATGTTGAACACATTGTGCCGATACCTCTTAAGTTTGTACAAACCCCAGTTGATAATGAAAGTTGGTAGCGTCATTAGTTGCACCATTCTTGTTGCAATACTAAGGCTCAAAACTTTTTTGTTGTTGTCGGGGAGGTGCCAAAGTATGCATTATTTTCTTCCCTAGTTGATTCATTTCTTTTCTTTCTACAAAAACAAAAAAATTTCATTAGGCATATTTCATTCCAATAGAAAATTGTATTGCATTAGCATTCTTATTGGAAAAAATTTAAAAAAATTCTTCAACATGAGCGCACCACCCCCCCCACCACCCCATTTGATCACGTGGTGAAGTAAGAACCACACCATCATATACTTTTGCAGGTAGAAGAAGAAGAGGTGGAATAAAATATAGAAGAAAAGGATGGAGATGATGATAATGAAGATGATCCTCTTGGATTTCCCATTCAAGATACGGATGTCAATGTGCATATGAAGAGGATACCTCCATATTTCCTTCCCAACTTCCATTGTATGAGGCCAGAGGATCTAGAAACCTTTCTCTTTGAATTTGAAATACTCTGTAGATCTTATGGCTACTTATCACACACTCAAAAATTGATATTTTTTCCTGCAACATTGAACGATATAACTCTTAAATGGTTCATGAGTGTAGGTACTAATTCAACAAGGTCATGGAATGATATGCAAAAGATATTTCTAGAAAAATATAAATAGCATGATCTTAAGGAATAAATATTTAGAATGAATCAAAAATAAGATGAGAGCCTTGAATATCTAATAGAGAGATTCATGTATATTGTTAAGAGGGAAAAATTGCATCATTTAGGATTTGACACGCTAGAAACCTTCTTACTTAGAACAATTAGGGATGAATGGATTGATCTCCTTGGTATCATGAGTAAAGGAGATGTATACCAATTATAATTTGAAGAAATTTGTGAAACATGCAAGTGCATATCAAGAGGAAGGGAAAGAGTAAGTAAATCAACATCAAGATCAGTAAGTCAAGCTAAACTTGGAAATTTTCTTGATAAATTCAAAACATAAATTCTTAGAAATCTACGGGAACAAGTAGAAATGTTAAGAATGAAAAATGAGGGAAAATAAGATGTTGATATGTGTGTTGTCCATGCAGAATAATATTTCCCATCGTTACCAAGGTTTAAGGAAGTTTACCAATAATACAATGGAGCAAGTCAATCACCACAAAAGCTATGTTATGAAGCTCCAAGAAAACCAAGGTAGCCTAGTCAACTTGATATGATGCAACGACTTACTTCACAATTTCAAGCTTATTCACATCCATCTCAAACTAAATGGAACACACTCCATCCTTGGCAACCTTGGCCATCTCAACCCAAAAACCAATCTTGGTGTTAGTGTCACGTGATTTGGTAGATTGGCAGAACAAATGATAGGGTAACATGGAACCAAGCTTTAGAGTTCGAGGACCTAGCCTTCCTGGAATCAGAGAGGGATCTCTCTATTGCGTGCAAAGGATGTGTTCTTTTTTCTCTAGGATTTTGATTTTAGGCTAGTTGTTAGGAGTAGGTTTTTTTGATTGTTTTGGTTGGGAAAGATGGTCAAATGAAATAGGTGGAGTGAGAGTATTTCAAAGCCATTGGGCTATGGAGTCAAGTTAAATTCAAGAGTGTCTAAATGATGAAATAGAGTGTGTTGCAGGGCCGATTTAGTAAGGTAAATGGATCCTTAAAGTGATGTATGATGTGTAGTGAACATTAAGTTTGGGAAAGACTGAGAGGTCTTAAAAATATATATTTTAAAAGTTACAATCCATGAGGTAGGGAAAACCATTAAGCTCAATAAACCATAATCTAAACTAATAAACATCCAAGAGAAACATTCGAGTGATACATAGAAAGCATAAGAGCTTCTAACTTTAGAAAATCACATTTAGATTTTGGGAAAAAACATAAGACAATACAAAAAAATCAATTTATGGAGAGGGAAATCCTAAACAACATATATCAAGTTATTGGGAACTCTGAAACAAGTTTGCAAGCATGGAAAAAGGGCATGATCGAACGAGACCTCTTTGACTCAACCTAACAATCAATATTTCACAGAAAGGCTTCAAGATAGGGTTTTGAAAACTTCAAATAAGTAGGGCATACCATGAATCATACTTGTAAGCTAGCATACTAAACATACATGAAACAAAAAAATAATTGTTTGTGGACATAAGGAGCAGTAAAGAATTCCTTAAGATGGCCAAAAGAGAAAACATAAAGGCTATAACAAACAGGAGGACTGAGGTGCCTCAAAGAACATGTCTCAACCTATACTTTTATGTTTAATAGCAGCCAAGAAACATGAAACATAATGATAAAAAAGGAAACAATAGACAAATCAGGAAGACATCACCATTCACCAAGCTATGGAATCCTGTAAACAAGCTTTTCCATCATCAAGCCAAGCAAGCCATTCATCCACTTCACAAAACCAATTTCTTCTCCAAGCTCATGAAACCATGTGTATTGCTCTTCAAGCTCATCAAATTCCAACAAAATACATAGGGGCCTCATGCTCTATTTATGGAGAAAATGAGGACTAAAACCCTAAATGTGGTAGGAAAATGTCAAATATAGTCATAAATATCATTTATGGCCAAGACATCATGCAAGGCCCAAGGCCCATAATATCCCAAGAAATAAATGCTACAATAACTATTTGCACCTAATTATAGCTTAATTTGCCTAAAAAAACTAAAAACTATCTATTTGCAATAAACGAGTGTGTTTTGTTGACTTTTGGTCCAAAACACACTAGGCAGCCTTTGTGCATAGCGCCACTTTAGCAGAAAATAGGGTTTCTTACTGCTGAGTTTTGGACTCATTCCCAACACCGGATTTGGCTCCATGATGGCTCGTTAGAAAGCCTGATGAGTCTAATTTCCAGAAATAATGAATTTGTGCTGATTGGATGTCATTTACTGGTCCAAAAATTAAATCTCCCAACACTTCTCTGTCTGCAGTGCCTGGTCTGAAAATGAGGCAGAAAGGTCAAATTGTTGATGTTTTTTGACCTTTTGAGGGGGTAAAAATGCTCCAAATGATATGAAAATTGGTGAGAAGACTGTTAGTGATGTGAGAAATCCAAAAATTAAAATTTTGAGAGCTAAGGATGCACCAATTTTATGCGTAGTGCCTAGGGTGTTGCGCTCCGAGGGGTCAAAATTTGGAAAAAACAAAAAGTTGTCCAATTTTCCTCAAAATTTGTGGAGAGGTCCCTCAAGAGGTCTTGGACACCTATTGAGAAGCCTCAGCCAAAATTTCAAGGCTGTCCTACACTTTGGCTCTTTTCAGGTCTTCTAGCTCTATGAGGGCCTTCCTTAGTTTGGCACAAGCAAGCATATTCTTCCCTGCATAATGCTTTGTCATTTTATTTTGTAGGGCAAGGCATCTATTCACCTCTTTGAAATGCTTATGCTCCTCTTTGTAATAGTGGATAACACGTTGTGCCATCTCAAAGTCTCTTTCCCACTCCTGAAGTTGTCCATCTTTCTCCAAGAGAAGAAATTTTGTGCTCATCTCCTTGTCCTCATTGTCGCTGTCTAAATCAATGAATTGAGGCCCTTGAGAAATCCTCTTGATACTTTTGCTTCTCCTTACTTTGACCTGTTGCTCACCTTTGTCCATCTTTTCCTTGTCTTTGTATTTTTTCTTGATAGCTGGAGGAGAGATGGCCCTTTGCCTTTTTGAGGCAGCAAACACATCCCTTTTTCCTCTGTGGTAGGTGCATGTGAGAGGAGTGATGAGGGTGACTTGATCCTTGATAAAGTCACAACCCATTTTATCTTTGTCATGGCTTTCATGAGTGACTTCATGCTCCAATGGGTCACTGATTTCTTGACCTTCGACCTCATCATCATCCTTTATTTCCTCACTATTTTCTTCACTGACATATTGGCTCTCAAACTAACCACTATCCTCCTCACTTGCCTCATTTTGGCTCTGTCCTTCACTAAGGTTTTCTTCTTTGTCACTTTCGGCATTGTCACTTTGAGTTCCTTGGTCATTTCAAGGCTGATTAGTGTCATGACAGTCATGACATCTGTCATGAATATTTCCTTGCTTGTCACTGACTATCTCATTTGTATCACTGTCTTGGTAAATGCCTTCATTTTTTTAAAAAAATTCAGCCTAATCAGTTATATGCTCTTGGTCTTCAGTTTCTTCACCCTCTCCCTCTATCTCTTCATTTTCACTGCCTGCATTGTTTTCAACACCTTTTTCACTGTCAAGCTCAAATTCATCATTGTCTTTGTTGTCTTGTGCACTATCCTACTGACTGTCATCTTCATTGTTCTTTTCATAATCCCCCTGCCTGTGATCTTTCTCATCATCAACACTCTTTTCTACATTTGACATTGTTTTATGAGTGTCATCACTGTCACTGTTATTGGGCTCACTGTCATGCTCAAAACCATCTTCCTCTTGGATGTTTTGTACACTCTCCTACTAACTATCATCTTCATTTTTCTTTTAATAATCCCCTTGGCTGTCATCTTGATCTTCCTCCTCCATGTCATCATAATTTTCTTCATCATTAGGCTCTATTTCTGCCCCACTGTTTTCCTCATTTTCATCACTTTCATCTTCTTGATTAAGCTTTGCATTTGCATCACTTTTTTCTGCCCTTGCCTCATCTTCTTCACTCTTTTCCATGTTGTCATCATCCTCTTGGTCTTCCTCAATGGATTCTACCTCTTCCTTACTACTTTCCTCTTCTTTGTTTTCTTCATCTACCTTAGTTTCTACCTCATCTTCTTCATTGTCGTCTGTTTGCTCCTTATTAGGGCTACTATTAGCTCCTTCATTTGGTACATTAGAAGAAGGGATAGGAGGTGAATTTCTTGGTGGAGAAGGCATATGTGGAGATGAAGGAGGGGTGGAGGTAGGTGGATGTGAAGTGGAAGGAAAATTTTGCTGAATGAAGGCTTAGGGATTGGAAAATACATCATGAGAGATTAAAACTTCCCAAGGGATTCCTTGCTCCTCTAGCTAGTGTAAAATAATAATCTTGACCAAGGAGTGGTGAAAAAGGCTCTACATTTGGTGGGCATAACTCCTCTTCCTGACCACTGAAGCCATTTTGTCAATGCTCCGATATAGGTAGCATGGCAGGTTTAGTAACTTAAACCTGGTGAATTGCCTTAGAAGCCTTATGTGATAAGAGTAAACCCTAGAGTACCTTCCCTGATAGGTGAAGTATTTGATAATCTGCCTCATCAATAGCGCATACCTCTCTAGCAGGTGGGAGAAGGGGAAGACAACCTTGTAGCCTTGTTGACAGCTAGGTTTGAGGTAGGGCTCATAATAACTCAAGTCCAACTTCTTTTGTTTAAACCATCTCTCACCAATATATGGAATTATTGTGGCTTTGGAAATGGATTCATATGAGCGTTCAAAATTCACTCCTACTAGGTTGACTTGGTAATTTTACAAACTAAGGATGAACAACCTAGTCAAATCTGATTGGATTTGGACTTGCTTAATCTTCTCACAAAATTGATAACACCCAACATCTTGAAAATAGGTAAGTATCATTGGAGAGGAGGTGATTTGAATGATGTCCAAGGGTTCAAACCTATTAACCATTCCTCCCTTGTGCTTAGGCTTGGTAGGCCTTTGAATTTCATCACTGCTGGTATGAATCTCTTCTTTAGACATGGTGACTAGTTTTAGCACAGAAAGATTTTTAAACTTTTTTGAGAGCCTTTAGGTCAAAGGGTGGCAATGAGTGGTGTGAGGGAAAAGTTTGAAAATGAGGGCCAAATGAACTATGTCTAGGTCAAATTCAGAGTTTAGGAGGAGGGTTGCATGCATTGAGTATCTTTAGGCTAAGGACAACCTCCAATTTGTAAATTTTTCCTTGGAAAGGTCAAATATTTGATCTTTATGGAGATTTGGGTTTGGTTACCTTAGGTCAAGCAATTCCTTCCTAGATTATGAAAAGAACACTTGGAAAGGGAGGAAAAATAGTTACTAACCTTATTTGACTGTTTGCAGAAGATTTGGAGGAAAAAACATTGATTTTTGAACATTTTTGAGTAAATCTGGACAAGTTTGGTCAGTGCATAACGCCTGCTCGACTGCACGTTCAAGTCAGGTTGGCATGTCAAAGCATAGCGCTAGGTCAGCTCGGGCTGGACAAGGGCCTGTCGAGCCTGTTAGAGCACTGTGCCGGGTCAGCTTGGGTCGGAGAAAGGCCTGTCGGGCCTATCGGAGCGCAGTGCCAGGTTGATTTCGAGGGCAGTCGGGCCGTTCTGGGCTGGTGCATAGTGTCACCTTCCTAGTGTGCAGCACAGTGTTAAAAAACACTGCCGTTGCCTCCTCTGTGCACAGCGCCGGTGGCTAGGTGCGTAGCGTTGACCTTAGTGTGCTGCACCTAAAATTTTCTTCTAACTTTGCAGAAAAACCCTCCAAACTTGCTTTCAAAAGATTTTTCTCCTTTTTTAAATGACAATGAGATGTGAAAGAGGTCAAGGAGGCTTTATAGTCTTTCTTGAAAGTGATTTTATGCCCAAAATCCACTTTATAAGGTTTATTTCCCCTTACTTTTTCTCACTGTGCTTTTTGGCCTTTTAGCCCTGTAGGTGGTAGTTTTCCATAAAAATGATTCTTTTCTTTGTTTGAAGTTTCTTGATGTCTTCCTTGTGCTCACAAAACCTTTCAACTAACTCCAATAGTGCCCTTTACCGTCTTTGGACAATGAAACCTATTTAGTATATTTAACACTTGCAAAATAGAAGATTTGAGTGATCTTTTGACATATCTCCTTTGACTGACATTTTGTCAGGTTTTCTCTCTAAAACAATGAACAAACTCTTCGCATACAAACCCTAACAGCAAGAATCAGTAGCCCCTTTCGTCTTTATGTGGGAAAACATTGTGAAAAACACTTGGTCTGTTTATCCTCACCAATTTTTCTATAGGTAACCCTTTGTAATAGTCCTGCAGAAGTGTTACTTAGGATTAATCTATATCTTACAAAATATGCTTTTGATCAAAAAAACATTTGGAGGCTTTATTGCTCTTAAACCGGCAACCTATTTGTTCCTAGTTTGAAAATAAAGTATGTTAGTGAGGGAGGTGAGTTTTCTAAACCATTTTTGTGCTTTTTATGGCCACTTCTATTCTTGCAAGTGCCTACACAATTTCTTCCTTTGATCACTGTCTCTTTTGAGCTTGGATAGCTCATTTTATCAATAATGACCCATGTTTGCCATAGTTTCCTCCTTTGGCAATTTCTTCCCCCATGCTTGCCTCCTTGACTCTTTGAAAATGTTTGTGTCATTTCTTTGAGAAGACAATCCTTGAAATGATATTTCTGTCTCTTTTCCTGATACCCTTCATCATCATTCTTCCTTTGGTGTAGTGAAGCACTGGTTTTTATGTCTACTTTCTTTGATCCCTTTGGCTGTCTGATTTTACCTTTTGATGAGGTGGAGTTAGTGCCTCTTTGCCAAATCTTCGAGGGCATCTTGAAACCCTCTGCTATTATGAAGGAGGTTTTGTTATCACTCTTTGACCAGTTTTGTCAACTTTCACAAACTGTTAGGTTTTATGGCTGCTTAGGAAAAATTACATAGTGTTGTCTTCTAAGTTCTCCGAAACTTCTTAAAACTCATTAATTATTTCCTAAAGTCCTTCAATGTGCACTTGAAATATTTGAGGTGACCTTTGCCCTTATAACCCTAGTACTGATTCCTGTTTGGTCAAAACAATCATAAGCCCTGACTTTCATCAAAGATATGCTTGCTGCTTTCTTCTTTCTATGAATGGTCTTTTTGCGATGATCTTCTCAGTACCTTAGATATTGCTAGCCTAATCACTATTTTATCCTCTTGCATAAATGTGAGGAAAGGGCAGGTGTCCCTTTTCAAAATTCATGCTTTTTAGGCCAAAAACCTTCCTTTGAAAACATTTTTGATCAGTTTGGACAAGATCACCTGTCCTTTTCTCCTTTCAATGTATTTTCTTCATGCAGGAACAACAAATTTTGTAGGGCACCAAATCCACCCTATGACTTTTTGAAACCCTAGGTGATCTAGTGGAGGCTTCCTTGGACTTGGTTTTTGGATTGAGACCTAGAGTTTTGATATCATCAAGTGTAAGATAGATGTTTATGATAGACTGGTGTATTGAAGATCCAAAATCCAATGTACTTGATTTATCTAAAGAATCTTGAGAGATAGTTTGAGACCATCAGTGGTTGAGAGTGTTTTGGGAGACACAACAAAGTTGTTGATTGGTGGGCTTAGGTAGCAGTGGGGGTTTTTTAGGCAAAACAAAATAGAGGATTTGGGCCCAAGGTGAAAGTATATAGACAGGAAGAATGACATAAGCCACTAATGGGTTTTCTGGGACTGGTAAACAATGCTAGACATGATGGAAATATGAAATAGTGAAAAACTATTTTTAAGGATGATGAAGGTAGTGAGATTTCTAGAACTCACAATGTTCATGAACTTTGTTTCTAGAAATCTAGGGAAATCATTTAGTCATATATGAAGGAAAAAAATACTAATGACTAACAGTAGCTCCACTTGGGGACGGCAGCTCCTTTTCAGGAGGTGTCCAGAACTTCAGATTTGTGGCTTTATGAAGACAAGTGCCTCATCCATTGGGCAGAATTTTACCTCTTTATCTTGTTGATGCTTGCTTAAATCTTATGGTATTAGTAATATGAAAGACATGATTAGCTCAAATTCATCTCTACCTCCCTAATCCTACTTGCCTAACTTTTTTTCTTCTTTAGGTGCATTTGGACTAGCAGCCTTGACATTTTTTTTTTTTTGGTTTTTCAAAGAAAAATAAACTATCTACTTCTACCTTATGTCTTCCTGGAGCTCAAATTAGGCTACTGAACTCATTTGATTCTCTACCTATACTATTAAAATGTCGAGGTTAAACTGTTTGACAAGATTTATTCACTAGGCTATAGACATGAAATTGAAAACATGGCTAAATCAGGATTAGACAATATGATTTACCATGGGTTTGTGGCATAAAAACAGGCTGCACAGAAATGTTATTTTTATACAAAACAAGACTAGAAAAATCGGGGCTAGGATACATTGTTTGCTACTCATCCATATTTTTCCTTTTGGTTCTGTTTTAGGCATGTGGAACCAGTATCTCTCTACCTAATCTATCTTTTGAAAAGTCAAGCTTGAATAATTTGACCCATTATTTTTCACTAACTTATAAATAATAAATTTAAAACATGCTTCAACCATGATTAGGCTAGATGACTAAAACAAGACTTCTTTAAGCACTAGTAGTGGTATTTAGACTTACACACTTTCAGTAGTTCTATTTTTTGGGTATGGGTCTCTATCTCTTTTCAAATCTGCCCTCTTTTCTTTTCTTCTTTTTTGTTTTGTATTTTTTGTGATTTCTCTCAATATCTTTTCATCAAACAATGATATATACAATGAATGAGAAATTCTAACTAGGACTCTAAATGGCCATTGTATTTCATTATCTTTTCTTCCCTGGGATCATTTACCAACCCTTTTTCATTCAGTTCTTGTAGATAACGATCATGACTATCTATTTTTGAGGGCATGGTGCAAGATTTCTGCCAAGGATTTTCAAACATGCCATGTTCTCCTTTACATTAATTCTATGATTTTTGATCCCAAACCTTGTTTTTGTGAAAGAAACTGTCTAGGTGAAGAAAACCATATTCATCAGCTCCCAAACTAATGACAAATTCATCAATGTAGATCGTAGTGAAAAAGTTGGTAATAGGAGCCATGGCCTCTTGGAAGGTGTCTTTAGCTTTCCTTATTCCATGAAAAAAATTGTCAAGCATGTAGTCATCCGAAGGACTTTTTAAAATGTCTTTGTGTTGATTGATTTGAAGTGGTATAATCACATGAAAACCTGAAACACTACCAGTCAAAGTCACCTTGTTAGAAATTTCTATTTTTGGCATAGGATAACTTATTTTGGGAAAAGGGTGTTTGTATTCCATGGAGAGTTTTCCTAAGTGTCTAAGGTCCATACATAGTCTGCATCCTTTGGTTTTCTTAGTTAGTAATAGGATTTGTCCAAAGGTTTCATTGTTGTTCTTGGAAAAATGTCTCTTTGGAACAATGTCCATGTCATCAGGTATTGAACTTGTACTTCTATTAACAAGATCATCCTGAAATTTCCTGCATAACCTTAAGTATTTGATTTTTTTGTGTAATGGAAAGGTTTTGGATAAGTTAATCACCTTAGGTCTTCTTAGGTTGCCTATATTGTATCCCTCTATATCAGTTTCAATAGACACCCCTTTAGGATTGATGGTCACATCAGTGAGGGTCAACAACTTTTTAGGAGGAACAAGATTCTTTGATAATGAGGTGTCTAGATAAGGTAAGAACATAAGATTTCCTTGATTCGGATCACCTAAGATTTTTGTTCTATGAGGGAATCTTAGCATTTTGGAATAGGTAAAAGGGAAGGGTTGGGTTTCTGCTATTTGTCCTCCCTTTGAGCAACCTGATCTACGTGTCAAACTGACCATTAGTTTTGAGGTTTCATTGTTAGTTTGTAGAGAGTCAAGTTTGATTTTGTCATGATATGTTTGTTCAAGATTGCTAAAGGTCTGAATATTGAGTTCTCTATGTGAAGGCTGGTTTGACTGTTGTAGTGTGTCTTAATGTGTTTCAAATTCATATATCTACTCAACATTATCTTCCTCATTATATAGTATGAAAGAATCAAGATCTGAATGAATAGATTAGAGAGGAGCATTGTCTGGTCTATCCTAACTACTAACCATATACTTCATATGTGACTCTCAGTATAATCTTCTTGTCTGGTTGAAAACAGGGATGGTTGCATAGGAAATATCTAGTTGAAGGTTCCCCTGAAGCTTGGCTACTCAATATCTAGATAAAAGCATGCCATAATTGGGAGGAATATCTGCCACTACTATGTCCATGACTAGATTCTTAGCAGGCACTTGTTCTAGGTTAACACAAAGGTCCTTGATGAGGCCCAAACATTTGACCCTATTGGAATCGAAGGAGTACATTTCTTTGTAAGGTTTAGTTATTTCTAGGCCTAATCTCTCCATCACAACTTTGGGCATGATATTGTGAGAGGCACCAGAATCCAGCATGGCATTATGTAATATTTTGTCATGTATGTTTAGGCTGATATAGAAAGGGGGAATGGCTCCTTCCTAATACTTTCCTTATATTTTGGATCCAAACAACAACTTAGGTGTGTCATCATCCAAGTGTAAAGTGTCAGCATTATTTGTTATGTTTAGTACCTTCAACATCTGAGACCTATATATGGGTTGAGTAACCAGTTTAGTGAAGGGCATATTTATCTTGATTTTGGTAATTTCTCCCTCAAAACTGAAAGGTACTAATGTTTTGGACATATTAACATCAACTTTATCAACCAATATCTTTTCTACATTCTTGATTTGTTTATCTTGGTTTGGAGTGTTAGACAAAATGGTTTTCTTAGGGTCACTGGTGGTGGTACTAGGATAACTAAGGTCTTGGGTTGGAAGGTTGATCTTTCCTTTGTTTGTTTTAGCTTTCTTAACCATAGTGTTGACATTTTCTATTGTTTTCTTGGAGGTTTTTTTTAGGTATTTTCCAGATAGAAACACCTATTTGGTCTTTCTTGGCTGAATCTAGGTATTTTTTGCTCCTAAGATCATACTGCTTATGGATTTCCATGATGGAATTTTCAAATACCAAGCGGTAGTCTTCAGATTCCTCATAATTTGTGTCATATTGATTCGAGGAAAAGAGGCCTTGTTCTTTTTTGGTGAGAAAAAAATCTTCTTCATTATCAGAACCTATTAGATTTATGTGGCTTTCTTCAGGTTCTATAATTTCTCCTTCTTCCTCATCTACACAGTTTTGTTGAAAGGGAGGTCTGATTTGTTGGTCATTTTCCCTCTGTTTGATTTGAGGGGTATCTCTTCTGAAATTTTGAGTTTTGTTTAGGTTTTGGGAGTTGACTTGGTTGTCCCTAGGAGATGCCCTCTCATTTAAGTTTATCTTTTATATCATTCCTTCGACAATCCTCATTAGGCTGTCTAATTTAGAATCAGAGGAGGAGGTTGAAGTCATAGTTTCATCCTTATAAGTTACTCTCTTCTCTTATTTCAACTTAGCTTGTTACACCATTTTTTGGTCATCTAACCTATTATTATTAAATGAACCTAAGTACACCATGTAAGACAAATTTTACCCTAAGTAAAATTGCTTTCACTATGTGAAATAACTTAGTAAAACACCTTTATTAAGTTGTTTATGGTCTAAACAGGAAACCTCAAAAGGAAATAATAAACAAATCTATATTTGTTTATATTTCTTGGTCATATTTAACCCAAAACAAGGAAATCAATTAAATAAATTCTTATTTATTTGATTATTTCCTAGGAATAAGTTATTTAAATCCTTATTTAAATAATATTCCTAGTTAAATTTGACTAAATCATTTATAAATAATTAAATAAATCATCATTTATTTAATTATATTTCCACCATTTCCTTAAAAATAATAAATAAATCATTTATTTATTTATTATTTATAAATAAAGGAATTGACCCAAGTCAAAAATCCTTTTCCTTCCAACAAATATAATAAAATATTCCTAAAAGGTGGTTCTAGAATTTGATTAATAATATTTTATTCATGCACCAAGTTCTAGACTGCCTTAATATTTTGTTATAAATAGAAGGGTTTTCCCATTCATTAGTCACCTTTCATTGCATTAGATCACTCTGGATCTATACTCTTGGTCTGACTTTGAGCCATTATCATTGTCACATTCTTCATCATTTGTTTTGTGAGCTCCCTTTGAGTTCTATGTTTGTCTGGGTTTTCCACACCAACAAGAGAGAAAAATTTTAGATCTGAAATGCTGAGGACTTTCAAGAACCCATCCCATTGAGGAGAATTGGAAATGCCTTTCTTGTTTTCCTCTCAGGTGCCCCTTTAATATAAAAAATTCTTTCAAATATATTGTTCTTGTCTTGTCCATTGGATGCATGGAGCAACATTTTATTTTCACTGCTTAATGTCTTTTATGCTTAGATCTGGATTTGTGCAGCTTTATTTGGATAACCTAACTGCAGATTTAAAGATATTGGCAGCTATAATTGATGTTAGGGCTATTTGTTATGCATAGCTAAAGTGGTCTTTTTCCGACGAAAGATTCATACTAACAATTGGCGACTCCACACGTGTTTTTTTTGCGACCGCTGTCGTTTTATATATTCCTGCATATCCAGCTATTTCAGACCCTAGGGCTTCTCTTCAATTTTTTTTTTCCTATTTTTATGGTGCTTTTCACCTCTAAAACCCTCAAACATTAAAATTTTTAACTTCCGTGTGTTTCTGGCCCTCTTGCACAATTGACAGACATTCGCCGCAGCTGAGATGGCAACTTTTTCTGAAATATGTTGCCGAGAGAACCGAATCTGCCGGCGCACTTATGGGCCCAAAAACTGCGACCTGGATTGGAGGGTGCACTTTTCTGCCCCAAAATTGCGACCTGGACTGAAAACAGGTCGGAAATTGCGACCTGCACTTTTTTCTGCATTTTTTCAGCAATTTTTCTGGGTTTTTCTGAAGCTTCTGTCAAGGTTTTCCAGCCTCTGTCTCTACCTATTTAGACCTGTTTCTGATCTGTTTCACTCAACTAAGTGGGAATATTTCCCCTTAGGGCTTTAGTAACCTCCACTTTTTGTGGGCGAGTTTTAGCTGTTTCAGACGTTTGAATTTTCAGAGTTTCAGCCTTTTTCTTTTCAGATCGAATACTTCATTTTTAGATCCCTCTAGATTAGCTCTTCTCCCTTTCAAATCACCTCATTTAGTTTTTTTTGGGTTTATCTCTAGGGTCCCCTCTTTTTCCCTTCTACCTTTATCTGATTCTCTCCTTTATAGCAGCAACCTTGCCTCTACCTCTCTTCTATTTTCTGCACCTCTTTTCAGCAGATTTCTCCTCTAGATCCCTATCGCTCTCGATCTTAGATCTATTGGCCTCTTTTTAGCGTGTTTTGATTAGATTTTTTCCCTCTTCTAGACTATTTTTGAGAGACCCGCCTTCTTGGGTTAGATTGATGCATTGTTAGCTGTTAATTTTCTGTTATTTCAGTCTCATTTACTGTTCTCTGTAGATTTATTTTTAGTTACGCAACACACTTTTTCTTTTACTCTCAAAACGTCTAGGTTTAAAAATTAAAATTAACACATGCCACACACTGACCCTAAGTGAAGAAGAGTCTTGTTAACACCACCTGGAAAAGACTTTAAAATTAATTGACACTGCACCTCTCTGCCCTTGTTTCGACATTGACCTTACTTGATTTTGCACCTCCCTGCCCTTGTTGGTTTTTCTTCTTCCCGTCATCATTGCACCTGCAAGGCGTTTATCCCGGAGACTTCTTAGCCTTCACCCTCAGTTTCTGGTTGGTCGACTTCCTCCTTCCCGTCATCATCGAGTAAGTCCTCCTCCAATTCTGCACTCTGACTCTTCTTCTGATTGTTCGGGTTCTCCCCCTACTCCTGGTTCTCCTCCTGTTACCTTCCCCATGTCTAGTTTAGGGCCTAGTGCTAGCGGCAACGCTAGTTCTACTGCTGGGTCCATTTCCAGTGGAACCACTATGGGAACTACCTCGACTATCCCTTTGCTCCCTTATAAGGCCGGTCTCAGTCTCCCTGATTTCAATTAGTTGATCAATGATCCTATCCGCCATGATGTTAGTTGGCCTGCTATGCCAACCAAGCTCCCCTCCAACATTCCCAAGTTTGAAGGCCTTGCTAGTGAAGATCCCTCCAACCATATCCAATCTTTCCATATGTGGTGTTCATCCAATTCCATTACCGATGAATCCATCCATCTTAGATTGTTCTAATGCACACTTGCCGACGAAGCTTCTAAATGGTATGTTGATCAGGGTGTTGGAAATATGATGCAGAGTGTTGTCCTTGATGGCAACCCACTGAATGAAGATGAAGACATGCGACTGTTGACATGTGTTGTCCTTGATGGCAATCCCCCTGATGAAGTTATTCTTGACTTGATGGACTTGGTAAATGATGTAAATTTGATGTGATATAATGTTTTTTGACAATATGATGCTGAGTGTTGTCCTTGAAAGGCAACCCATCTGATAAAGATGATGACAACTTACTTGATGAAGTTGTGCTTGATAGAATATGTTCTTGATGAAGGAAATCTGATGTATCTACAGTGAGTACAGAAGGCAATGAAGAAAGGATTTCAGCATGTGCTAGAGTCTATGATGAAAAAGAGTATGTCTTTAGGTATACGCGGATTGGCCTAGGGGAAGTCACGTATGCACGCGGAAAAGAACGTGCCAAGTCGCGTATGGGCTAAAGCGCTCAAAAAGTGCAAAACCAAGGGTAACCACCATGGTATTGACCCATGGTATTGGGTAATGATCCGCCTAATTGACCCCGTCCAGGTAGTTTTGAGCTCATGGTATTGTTTTGGCCCATGGTATTAAAAAAGGGGCTCATGGTATTGAAAAAGGATAAACCTATATAAGGAGAACAAATTCATTATGCATAATAGGGGTGTGGTGCAAGATGTCTGAGCTTGAATGAATACTTCTCTCTGAAGTATATCTGAATGGAAAGGGTTACACTTGAATGATAAATCTGAATGTATGATGCACCAATGATGAAGAAGGGGATCTAGATCTGAATTGCTCTTGTATTTTGCTAGATCTGATTATGGAAGGCTTAGATCTGTGATGAGGCGAGCATCTAGGCGAACATCTGTCTGAAGCAAAAGGGTAGATCTGAACTGAATATCTGATCTGATGAAGTATGCTGCTCTGCAATGATTGAAGATCTATACGCTACTTCGCCGCGGAGGAAGCGCGTATATACGCAGCTTCAGCGAAGAGAAAGCGCGTATGCGCAATAAAATATACACTGAGGTATACGCTGGTTTGTGTGGACGGAAGCGCGTATATACGCAACATCAGTGAAGGGAAAGAGCGTATGCAAACTAGGGTTTGCTGAAGCAAGGGGTATGAAATATCTGAGCTGTTCTGCTGTGTTTATGCTATCTGATCTGTGTTGATATGTATCTGTTGATGATATATGGTTGTGCTTAAAAGTATGGAAAGGGTCCAGTATGAAAATATGATGAAATGTGGCCTGCAAGTGGTGTTCTATTGAAGTTGTTGGATCCGGTGTGAAAATTGATGAAACGTGGTCCAAGGTGGTGCTGAGGGTTGTAGCCTTCAGTCAGGGGGTTGTAGCTCCCTTCCAGGTGAGGCTGGTAAACGAGATCGGGGGGTCGTGGCTCCCTTCCAGGAGAGGCTGGTAAACGAGTCAGGGGGTTGGAGCTCCCTTCCAGGAGAGGCTGGTAAACGAGCGCAGGTGGGTGCCTGCGTGCTGGTCAAGTCTGCGCCAACACATATGTTGTAATATGTTTTCTCTATAATAAAATATTGAAGGCTGAGCAACTGCAGCGGTGGTTTTCTCCCGATTTGGGTTTCCACCTAAAAATCCTGGTGTTCATATGTGATGCTTTGTGTGATGGTTTATTCTGTTCTTACTGTACATGCTTATTGTTTATAGAACATCTAATGAATGAATGATGGAATGATATAAGTGAAGAACTAATGGCATAATTAGATCTCTATGTATACGCGAGTTTTATGAAGGATATCCGCGTATATACGCTAGTTGGCTTCAGCAAAGTAGCGTATGGGTTTTAAGGAATGAAAATGTAAAAAGTTTTGAACATGCAGTAAATACTGATTCACCCCCCCCCCCCTCTCAGTATTTTTCCCAACAATTGGTATCAGAGCGAGGTCCTTGTGCAGAAGCTTGATTGCTTAAAGGAGATCCGTCACAATGGGAAGTCAAGAAGGAGTAATGTCTATAAAGCCACCTCTATTTAATGGAAGCAATCTGATATTCTGGAAGGTACGTACAAAAGCATATCTGCAAAGTCTTGGTGCAGATGTATGGGCAATCGTGGAAGAAGGTTATCAATACCCAGCAAGTATTCCTACCGATGCAGCAGAAAGGAAAAAGTATGAAATCAATGCCAAAGCAGTGAATGTCTTGTTAGGAAGCATGTCTGAATCAGAATTTGCTAAAGTGATGCAGCTACATTCAGCAAAAGATATATGGGACAAAATCATTCTAAGCTATGAAGGAGACACAAAGGTAAAAAGTGCAAAACTCCAAACTCTTAAAATTGAATATGAAAATTTGAAGATGCATAGTGATGAGAGTGTTGCCAGTTTCTTTATTCGTCTGGATGATATTGTAAATCGAATGAGAAATTTGGGTGAAACCATAGCTGATACTACTCTGGTGGAAAAGGTCTTAAGATCATTGACTTCAAAATTTGACTCTAAAGTTTCAGCAATTGAAGAAAGGCAAGATTTGCAAACTCTTACTATTGTTCAATTACATGGTACTCTGACTGCTTTTGAAATGAGACAAGGAGGCCCTTCTCAAGTAAGAGAAAGCTCTACAAAAGGAAAGGAAAAAGAAGTTGTCAAAGAATCCAGCTATATATCCGATGAAGAAGAAGCAAATTTCGTGAGAAAGCTCCAACTAGGTACTGGAAGATTCAAAGGTAAGCTTCCCTTCAAATGTTTTGAGTGTGGAAAAGTTGGTCACTATGCTGCTAAATGCCCTTATAGAGAAAAGCATGGTAAAGGGAAACAATTTGAAAAGAGAAAGAGTTATTATGCAAAAGAAGATGATGATGAAGTGTCTAGTGAAGATGAAGAAGATTCTGACCATGATCTGAAAGTGCTCATGGCAAAGAAGCAAAAGAAGAAGGTTACTCAAGGAAAGGAGATACCTCAGAAATCATGTATAGCAAAAATTGAAGAAGATGAAAGAGATTCTGACGAAGCTCTACAAGTGCTCATGGCAAAGAAGAAAAAGAAGAAGGCTACTCGAAGCAAGGAGATATCTCAGAAAATAGAAGAAGATGAATCAGATAGTGATTGGGGTCATCCTTTGCATGATCTTGGTGGTACAAACGATGATGAAATTTGTGAAAGTAGTATTCTGGAATTAGAGAAATCTTTCAAGATCAAAGATGAAGAACAACAAAGAGCAATTGATAAGAAAGATTCTATCAACAAAGAGACGATCTCTCAAATGAAAGAACAAATAGAAATGTTGAATGGACAGGTGGACAAGTATCAAAATCGTATTAAAGAACTAGAAGTAGAAATCAACGATCTAAATGCAGATCTCGAAAAATCAAGCAAGAAGAATGAAGGACTTGAAGCTGCAATCATCTTTCTACAAACAGATCTTGAAGCATCAAATAAGAAGAATAAAGAACCTCTGTCATTTGAAAAGGAAGGCCTTGAAGCAGAAATCATCTCTCTCAAAGAAGATCTGGAAAAATCAAATAAGAAGAATGAAGAGCTGCAACAAACATGTGAAGGAAATGAAGATTGGTTGAAAGAAGAGATTCTAAATCTGAAGGATCAAGTTGAATATGGAAGAAGAAAAGAAGAAAGCATGACAAAGCAATGTCAAGCCTTGGAGGTTGAGGTAAACATTCTCAAAGGTAAATTAGAAGAAAAGGTAAAACTTTTGAGGTTTCATGATAGTACTAATATTTTGGACAATATTCTAAGTAATCAAAGGTCTCCTGCTATCAAACTTGGTCTTGGTTTCCATGAAACTATTAAAGGAGAATCTAGCTCACAAGGAGGTGCTAAAGAATCAAAGGACATCAATGCAAAATCTGAAGTGTTGAAAGAGTCAAAAGATCAACCAACAATCATGAATTCTCAAAGGGATTCATTCAAGAACTTTGAATGTTTTAAATGTCATAACTATGGGCATGTTGCAGTAAATTGCAGAAGCAGAACAATTCAGCCACAAACAAACAGGTACTCTGGTAGCTTCAAGGGATATTGTTTCTCATGTAACAAGTATGGACATAAAGCAGCTGATTGTAAAAGGAGGAAGATTAGAAATACTCATCATGATTCTTATGCTTATTACTCTAGACACATGAGATGTTATTCTTGCAACAAGTATGGACATGTGGAAAAGGAATGCAGGTTGAACAGATATGAGAAATTGGATAACTTCCAGCACACAAATAGAAAGTTTAAACAAATCTGGAAAAAGATGGAGGGATTGAATAAGAATCAATCTAGAGAAGAAAATGATTTTTTTGGGGATGCTCTAGAAGACAATGATTTTCTTGAAGAAAACACTCAATTCAAGATGGAGGACCGATCAGAAACGTAGGGAATTCAGACCCTATTGCAGTCATCCGCTTCTAGAAGCTTACTTCTCTGATTGACTGCAGGAATAATGTGGGATACATTATGAGATTTAGTAATGTATCGTCACAGGGGGAGCAATGCATGATGACTCTCATGGTTGATTTGATTATTCTGGTTATGTTTACTTCTGACAGCGCATCTGATGTAGAAAGGACAGGCACAGGAGGTACAAGCTCAGGAGGAAATGAAGGAAAATGAAAATTTTCTATGCTTCACTTTCCATACGCGGGTTCTATGAAACAAAGTCGCGTATACACGCGAGTTCCAGCTGACACAGACGCGTATGCATTGATGATGAGAGAATTTATCTGATAGCTGAAGATCTGGAGCAGAAGTCCAGGGGGAGCATCCATCTGACTGCTGATGATTGCACTGTTAGCATTATTCTGGTTATACTCATGATAATGAAATGATACATGGGTTCGTGTGTTGAAGATTATGGATGAAGCCTGGTTGCTTTATGATGAAGAGTATTCATTGTTGAGATGAAAGTCTTATAATTCAGAGATGAGGACTGATCATGGAGAGATTATTGCTGATGACTTGCTGTTGAAGGTGTTTCAGATTGCACAAGTTTAGGAAGAACACTGGTTTAGGGGGAGAAGCAGGTTGAATACTAATGATTGCATTGTTGGCAATATGATTGCTCATTCTTTGGTCTTTATGATACTCATGCTCAAATGATGATTACTTGGTACATGGATTATTATGATGAGATTTTGAGCCCTGGTTGCTGATAAGTATCTTTTGTGCTCACGCATGGATGAGTTGGATGTCGAGTGACTCAGAAATAAGAAGAGATCATGCAAAGTTTGTTACTATGGTTGAGATATTTTACCTACATATGTTACTTCATGTTAAATCTTGAAGATCTTGGTGATGATGGACCACATGGATGATTGCTTGACACTTATTTGAAGATGTTGTTCTGATATGAGAATCTCTCTTGGAAAGACTGTATTGATGCTACAAAGAATCTGAAGGCTTGGTTACTATTGTGCTGATGCTACAACCGTTGGATGACGCTTGAAGACACAACTACATTATTCTATCTATCTGTAGTCCAGGAAAGCATTCAAATGTCTCAGAAAGAAGCTGAATACTGTCTTTGCCTCACAAAGAATCAGATCTGGTTAAAATTTAGAAGATGTCTTGGGATACGCGGGTTTCCTGTAACACAGTCACGTATATACGCGAGTTCCTGCACAGAAAAACGCGTATGTTTGGTTGCTGACAATTTTTGGTTGGTTCAGCTCTTTTCAGCACAGCTGCAGTACTGTTTGGTATCTCTGGTGGTGTTCCAGTTCTCATAATTATGTTTCTAATGTTTTGATGAAGATGCTTTGATGATTTGTTGGTGGAATTTTTCAGGATGCACAAACTAAGGGGGAGCCTTAGTCATTTGGATAGATTGCTTGGTTGCACAGATTCAGGGGGAGCATTAGCTTTGCTGACTATAATGCAGTGTTGGCATTATGATGGTTCTGAAAGATGTTCTCTTTCTTGATGACTTTTTGGTATTGATTATGAAAAGTCATATTTGTATTTTGATGAAAAGGTCTGGTTGAGACCCATGATGTAAATTTGTAATATTCAGTCATGTAAGGACTTGTCAAATTTTGTAAACCCACTTGGTTGGGTAGCTGAGTCAAATTTTGTAAACCCACTTGGTTGGGTAGCTGAGTCAAAATTTGTAAACCCACTTGGTTGGGTAGCTGAGTTGAAATGTGTAAACCCACTTGGTTGGGTACTTGAGTCTCATATGTAAATCCACTCTGATGGATCTTTTGATGTAAGTATGAGTCATTGGTGATAGGAAAGTCATAGAGTCATGTACTTCATTGAAAATATGTTTGAAGATTCAGCATAAACTCAGGGGGAGCTTGGTCTCTTCAGTATACATCAGATCTGCAGAATGCTTCTTCTACATGAGGAGAAAAGGGGGTGAGTGTGTTGGTTTTTGATCCGCTCGTTGCCCTTGATGTCAAAGGGGGAGAGTGTGTTGGTTTTGATCCGCTGGTTTTTCCCTTTGCCCTTGATGTCAAAGGGGGAGAATGACATGGTGTTTGAATAAAGAGAAAGAATGGTGTCAAATATTTGGGAGAGTGACATATTTGGGAGAGTGACATGGTACCTATCACATATTTGGGAGAGTGACATGGTATCTATCTGTTGTGGTAACCAAACACCATCATGGTTGCCATCAAGTCCAAAGGGGGAGATTGTTGGAAATATGATGCAGAGTGTTGTCCTTGATGGCAACCCACTGAATGAAGATGAAGACATACGACTGTTGACATGTGTTGTCCTTGATGGCAATCCACCTGATGAAGTTATGCTTGACTTGATGGACTTAGTAAATGATGTAAATCTGATGTGATATAATGTTTGTTGACAATATGATGCTGAGTGTTGTCCTTGAAAGGAAACCCATCTGATAAAGATGATGACAACTTACTTGATGAAGTTGTGCTTGATAGAATATGTTCTTGATGAAGGAAATCTGATGTATCTACAGTGAGTACAGAAGGCAATGAAGAAAGAATTTCAGCATGTGCTAGATTCTATGATGAAAAAGAGTATGTCTCTTGGTATACGCGGATTGGCCTAGGGGAAGTCGCGTATGCACGCGGAAAAGAACGTGCCAAGTCGCGTATGGGCTAAAAGCGCTCAAAAAGTGCAAAACCAAGGGTAACCACCATGGTATTGACCCATGGTATTGGGTAATGATCCGCCTAATTGACCCCGTCCAGGTAGTTTTGGGCTCATGGTATTGTTTTTGCCCATGGTATTGAAAAAGGGGCTCATGGTATTGAAAAAGGATAAACCTATATAAGGAGAACAAATTCATTGTGCATAACATGAGTGTGGGTGCAAGATGTCTGAGCTTGAATGAATACTTCTCTCTGAAGTATATCTGAATGGAAAGGGTTACACTTGAATGATAAATCTAAATGTATGATGCACCAATGATGAAGAAGGGGATCTAGATCTGAATTGCTCTTGTATTTGCTAGATCTGATTATGGAAGGCTTAGATCTGTGATGAGGCGAGCATCTAGGCGAACATCTGTCCGAAGCAAAAGGGTAGATCTGAACTGAATATCGGATCTGATGAAGTACGCTGCTCTGTAATGATTGAAGATCTATACGCTACTTCACCGCGGAGGAAACGCGTATATACGCGGCTTCAGCGAAGAGAAAGCGCGTATGCGCAATAAAATATACACTGAGGTATACGCTGGTTTGTGTGGACGGAAGCGCGTATATACGCAACATCAGTGAAGGGAAAGAGCGTATGCAAACTAGGGTTTGCTGAAGCAAGGGGTATGAAATATCTGAGCTGTTCTGCTGTGTTTATGCTATCTGATCTGTGTTGATATGTATCTGTTGATGATATATGGTTGTGCTTAAAAGTATGGAAAGGGTCCAGTATGAAAATATGATGAAATGTGGCCTGCAAGTGGTGTTCTATTGAAGTTGTTGGATCCGGTGTGAAAATTGATGAAACGTGGTCCAAGGTGGTGCTGAGGGTTGTAGCCTTCAGTCAGGGGGTTGTAGCTCCCTTCCAGGTGAGGCTGGTAAACGAGATCGGGGGGTCGTAGCTCCCTTCCGGGAGAGGCTGGTAAACGAGTCAGGGGGTCGTAGCTCCCTTCCAGGAGAGGCTGGTAAACGAGCGCAGGTGGGTGCCTGCGTGCTGGTCAAGTCTGCGCCGGCACATATGTTGTAAGATGTTTTCTCTATAATAAAATATTGAAGGCTGAGCAACTGCAGCGGTGGTTTTCTCCCGACTTGGGTTTCCACCTAAAAATCCTGGTGTTCATATGTGATGCTTTGTGTGATGGTTTATTCTGTTCTTACTGCACATGTTTACTGTTTATAGAACATCTAATGAATGAATGATGGAATGATATAAGTGAAGAACTAATGGCATAATTAGATCTCTGTGTATACGCGAGTTTTATGAAGGATATCCGCGTATATACGCTAGTTGGCTTCAGAAAAGTAGCGTATGGGTTTTAAGGAATGAAAATGTAAAAAGTTTTGAACATGCAGTAAATACTGATTCACCCCCCCCCTCTCAGTATTTTTCCCAACACAGGGAACCTCCTCCCATACCACCTTTGCAACCATTGCCCAAGCCTTTTTATCTTATTTCCATCTCCCTCTCTGATACGACACTGGTACTGAACTCTTGACTTCTTTCTGTCAATCCTCTTCGACTCGCCTTTCCGCTCATGTCCAGGAATGGCGGAGACAAAGGAGCTTATGTCGAGCTCCCACCTTTGAAGATCGGGTTTATCTGGACTTGTTCCTTCACTCTCTCTTACCTCCCATCGGCAAAAATGTCACATCCCAGTTCCCTCAAACCGAAGAAGCCGCCCTCCAAACAACCTTGAAATATGACCTTATCTATGCTCAATCTGGTTATGTTTATACCGTCCTTCCTGACCTCCCCAAACCTGGTGGTCCTACTGCCCTGGGGACATCTCACTCTATCGATGGTATCATTGGAGCTATTTCACATACCTCTGCTCAACCTCTTCTGGGCTATGGTTTCCCTCCAGGAGGGGCCAGCACCTCCAGCACTTTTCCCCCTCTAGGTAGCATGTATCCAGGATACGGCATGCCTCCTCCTTTTTCCCACCCTCCTGCTTACCTCAATGTTTCCCATCCTAACTCTTATCCTTACCCACAGCCTGGTGTCCCAGATCCTCCAGCATTTGGACCTCTCACCCCCTTTCCTTCTCAACCCCCGCAGCTGCAGTTACTACCTCCTCCAAGGCACGTATTTGCGCAGCAGGGCACGACTAATTCTCTTCCTTCTCAAAGAATGAGGAAAGGCAATCAACCTGCCTTTGGTAATCATGGATCCAATCCTTTACATATTGATTCTAACACTGCCAACTAGCCACAGGGCTCTCAGCCCAAGCCGGACAGGCTGCTTCACACCAATAAGCCCTGTTCATGTTGCAGTGTTTATGGTCATTACACTCACGATTGTCCCCTATTACCACAGATGCGGTAGATGTGGGAGTCTCAGGCCACCATGCGGGGACAACATTCCTCCCCTACTATCCCTCCCAATATGGTTACTTCTCAACCCGTTGTGTTTACCGATCCTTTCCCTCAACAAGGATTTGTGGCTACTCAACCACCTCACGCCTCGGTAACCACTCAACCTTCCCCTTCCGGTTCCTCCAATTACCAGATTCTCATGATGGCCTTTGACCAACCTCTCACCGTCGAACTTAACCTTCAAACTTGGTCTCGTCAGTACTCCACGCCTCCCACTCCGTCTTTCCTAGAGTCCCCATCTTCAGGTCCTACAGAGCCTTTGTCGACATCCAATGGTCCCTTGCAAATCCCTCCACCCAAAGCTGAGGTTCATACCAAGATTCCTAAGGGCCCATTAAGCCGAAATGTTGCCTCTGGTTGGGCTACCCATTCATATAGCATAGTAGATGATCTGGCACAATCTCCTGCTGCCATTTCAACACTGGAACTCCTCCAGTCGTGTCCTTCTCAAAAGAATGCCCTACTATCTGCCATGGGCACTGTAGATCCTGCTGATGACCAATTGATTGTTTTCGATGCCCGTCAATCAGACCATCCCCCCCTTCCTGCTTCTGTTTCTTTCCAAATCCCAGTCAAAATCCGAAATGCCAACGTCGCTCGGTGTATTATTGATGAGGGGGCATCTACATGTGTGATGTCTGCTTCGGTTTGGAAACAACTCGAATCTCCTAAGCTGGCCCCTTCCATAATCACCCTTCGTGCGTGGGACGGCCATGCCTCCCAACCCATTGGCCTATTCTGTAACTGTCCTATCACTCCTGCGGGCAAGACTGTTTGCATTGACATTGAAGTTATCGACGCCCCTCTTGACTATAACATTATTTTGGGGCATAGCTACACCTATGCCATGTCTATCGTCCCATCCATAGTCCACTGCAAGATGTTTTTCCCTCATAATGGAAATATTGTCACCGTCGACCAGTTGACATATCATGAACCAAAATTTCAGACCTCCCCTGAGTCCACCATCTCTGCTGTCACCAATAATCCAACCATTGATTTTTTGACCAGTGTTTCCCCCGGCGTTTATAAAGACTCCTCCTTGCTTGGAACCTTTCTGGACCCTCCTTCTGTATCTGATCCTATATTGGTGAATGTTTGCATGATGCAATCATCTTGGGTTGACCTTAAGTAGCCCATTTTGGCTAGTTAGCAACCTCAACCCCACCCACCCCAACCAGCTCCTAGCCCTTCGCCCCCACTAGCCAGCCTTCTTCCTTCTGAACCTTCTTCTACAAATAGTCCCCACGCGCCTCTCTACCCTCCTGGGTCAATTCCACCCGATGTCAACCCCCTTGGCACCATTCCTCCTAGCCATTACCCTGCTGGTCAGATACCTTTCCTTGCTCCCCCTCCCGGAGTTTATTTGGTCCCTATCTTAGCCACCCTATCCCTCCCCAACTTGACCTTGGGTATACCCATCTGGTACCTTGACCCTCTAGCCACTACCCTGCCTGGTCAACCCAAACCATATCTTGCTTTAACCCCGGTTCAACCGATCCCCATGACTTCTCCCACTGCAACAGTACCTCAGTCACCTCAACAGGAACCACCTCTTATTGTGACCGATTTGAGAAAGAATGGCAAAGCTTGTAGGGGGGCATCAAAGGAAAAGGCTACCCCGACAAACTCTGCCCCTCCTCGGCCTCCAAAGCATACCATCTAGTGTGCTTTGTGTGATGTTGTCGGTCACGCCACCCATACCTATCCTGAATTAACGCATCTCAAAACCATGGTAAATGAAACATTTCCGGAATCCGATATCCCTGAGGTCTATGTCACCATACCTGATTCCCTCTCGAAACTTAAAAACTTCCGCACCAATCACCCTTGTTCTTTGTGCAATTTCCATGGACATTATACCCACCTTTGCCCCCGCCTTGATGAGTATCGTTCTTCTTTAGCCGCATACCGCCAATTCAAAGCCACACTTGACCATAGACCTTCTTCACTAGCACCAGACAACCTGTATACCCCAATTAACATTTCCCATCCTAATATTGAAATGACCGAACCTTCAGCCACCATTTCTTACCTTTCATCATCACCGCGATTCCCGACGACCGACCCCTTATTGCCTTCCCCAGATGTTTTTCCTAACCACTCCTCTGTCACCCCGCATGACGTCGCGCATGTGAGCCTTTCCCCTCACCATCAGGAGTCTCATATTTCTACCTCATCAAGTCATCCTATTCCCTCCACTCTTCCCATCTTCCAGTCAGATGAAGACATCATGGAAGCCATGATCGAACCTGATTTTCCATGGGACGATATGCACCATTGTGCATACTTCCTTCCACATCAATCCCATGACCAATATGTTGTCGAATCTAAAGACTTCATTCCTGATAACGTCGATTGGTTTAAAAACCCCATCCCTGCACCTGACACTTTCAAAGAAGGAAATATGGCCAATATCTCTCCTACCATCAAAATAGAAATTTCTGTCAAACCAGGAATCGAAGAATATATCACCGTGGGAGCCCAATGCACTCTGGAAGAAATTGAAGCCTACACCAAACTCTTCAAAGAATTCCACGATATTTTCGCCTGGTCCTACTCAGAAATGCCGGACTCGATCCCGCCATTTTCGAACACCATATCGACACATGGCCTGACGCCACTCCGGTCCGTCAAAAGTTGAGACCCATTCATCCCTCCAGACGTGAAGCCATCAAAGCTGAAATCAATAAGCTCAGGTAGGCTGGTTTCATTTATCCCATCAAATACACCACTTGGGTGTCTAACCCAGTTCCCGTCCTAAAAAAAAAAGGCACCATTCATGTCTGCACTGAATTTCATGATCTGAACAAAGCTTGTCCCAAAGATAACTTTCCCACACCATTTATTAACCAAATCATTGATGAGTGTGCAGGGCATGAGGTTCTATCCTTTATGGATGGCTTCTCTGGATACAACCAAATCATTATCCATCGTGCTGATCAACTTAGAACTGTGTTAATTAGTCCGTGGGGCACTTTCGCATACCGAGTCATGCCATTTGGCCTTAAAAATGCCGGCACCACTTTTCAACGAGCCATGTCTTATTGTTTCCATGACTTAGCTCATATTATCCTTGCCTATTTAGATGACCTTACTGCGTGTTCTAAACATCAGGTGAAACACCTCCATGATCTGCATACCATTTTCCTCCGATGTCGCAGGTATAATATTTGCCTTAACCCATTGAAATGTGTCTTCTGCGTTCCCGCCGGTCATCTCCTCGGCTTCACAGTGTCTAAAGATGGGATAACTCTCGACCCCTTGAAGGTTCAAGCCATTCTTGAACTTCCTATTCCTTGTACCTTACGCCAGCTACAAAGTCTCCAAGGTAAAGCTAATTTTCTTCGCCGATTCATTCCTAACTATGCCACTACCGCACATGGCTTCCTTAGACTTCTTCGTTCTAACACCCCATTTATCTAGGATACCTACACTCAAGAGTATTTTGATGCCCTCAACCATGCTCTCACATCCACTCCCTTGATTTGTCCTCCTGACTTTGACTGAGACTTCATCCTATACATCTCTGCTTCCACCTATTCGGTTGCTGCTGTCCTTATCTAGGAGGATGATAATGGTATCGAACATGTGATCTATTATGTCAGTAAGAACCTTGCCGGTCCGCCTGTGTCCTACTCACATGAAGAAAAAATAGCGCTATCTATCTTGTTCTCAGTCCAAAAACTGCGTCATTATATCCTCATGCACTCCACCAAGGTTGTGACTAATTCCAACCCCATGGCTTTCCTATTGAGTCAACGCATCCTCAGTGGGAAGTATGCTCGTTGGGTCGTTATCCTCCAAGAATTTGACCTCAAATTTGTCAGCCCAAAAATTAAGAAAGGTTTAGTCCTCTATGAACTCATTTTTGATTTACCTACCGGGATGCAAGATACTCCAATTAATGATGCTCTTCCCGATGAACATTTATTCACTATCACCACCGATGATCCTTGGTACAGTGACATCCTTACTTACTTGCGAACCCAAAAGTT
The DNA here is from genome assembly GCA_034641835.2 of Pinus albicaulis. Lineage (NCBI taxonomy): Eukaryota > Viridiplantae > Streptophyta > Pinopsida > Pinales > Pinaceae > Pinus > Pinus albicaulis. Next base: position 170,316,679 of record CM076570.1, read on the forward strand.
CACCCTTAACATTTATCGTGATGCTCAACGACGTATCCGACACCAAACCCCTCGCTACCTTCTGATCGGTGATGACCTTTATCATCGTATAGTAGATACTGTCCTTCATCGTTGCCTCACACTCGCTGAAGTCGAGCAAGTCCTCAATGCCTGTCATAGCGGCGCTTGTGGAGGCCACCTCTCTGGCCTCGCTACCGTCCAAAAAGTCATGCATGCTGGGTATTTTTTTCCTTCTCTCTTCAGCGATTGAATTGAAGCAGTCAAACAATGTTCCAATTGCCAGCATTTTTCCCCTAAGGCATGAACTCCTCCCGCTCCCCTCCACCCTGTCGTCACAGCTGGTCCTTTCTATAAATGGGCCATCAACTTTATGGAATGTCGACCTCCATCTACTGGTAACCACAAATATATCATCGTGGTAGTTGACTATTTCACAAAATGGGCCGAAGCTATGCCAAGATTCAACAATACGGCAGCCACCGCAGCCCTCTTTTTCTTTAACCATGTCATTTCTCAATTCGGAGTCCCAAAACAATTGGTCTTTGACCATGGCCGACATTTCAAAGATGAGATTTGGCATGAGCTATCCTCACTATTGGGTTTTGAGCACCAATATTCATCATCCTATTACCCCCAAGGTAATGGCCAAGTTGAAGCGGTCAACAAAATTCTTAAGACCATGCTTCAACGAATGGTGAATAAGCAAAAAACCAATTGGAATCTTATGCTCTTCCCTGATTTGTGGGCTTATCGTACTTCTGTTAAAACCGCCACCAGTTTCACTCCTTTCCACCTTGTCTTTGGCGAGGAGGCAGTCTTACTGATCGAGTGTGAAATTCCTTCCCTTCACTTGGTCGTCGAACTTCTCCCTGATACCCAACCTCTAGAACAATGACTTATCATGCTTAAGCGCGCCTCTGAAGACCATCGTGTTGCATTGCAAACTCTTGAAGTGGCCAAAAAGCACACCAAAGCTCAGTATGACCGAAAATTACACCCTCGTACCTTTCATGAAGGTGACCTTGTTCTAGTATATGACCAGGCCCACGATACCCTCGGTCATGAAAAGTTTGACTCATTATGGCTAGTTCCTTACATCATCAATAAAGATCTTGGTAAGGGGGCATATCTTTTAGAGGACTTTGAAGGCCACCCCCTTCCTAATCCTCGCAATGCACTCTATATTAAGAGATATTACCCTTAGCATTTCCCATTCGAAATGCATGTTTTATTTTCCTTTAGATAGCCAGCATTTGTTTGTTTTTGTAATTCGCTACTTCACCAGGACACCTGTTGTCCACGAAGTCTTACTTTACCTCTCCTCAAAATCTGATTTTCTCACTTACAACACTTTTCCTTTAGGCACCTCTTTGCCTCCATACTCATTCTTGTTCGTGTCGATTTCCGTCATAAGATACCATTTTGTACTCATGTTTTTATGGTCCCCTTTGGATCTTCCCCCATTTCATCATCATCATTAGTTTCCGCATGTTAGTCACTCTACTATTTTCTCTCGTGCCTTAGTTGGGGATCCCTTATTGCCTCACCTATGGCGGACCTCCTTCTATCGAAATCATCTCATTTACTCCAGAAGCCAGGTCTAGAGGGCGGTGTACCTTGGTTCGAGCTCCTTTCAGCATGATCGTGATCTGTATACTCGATGGTCCAGTGATACAACAGCAGCTATTGGTGATTCCCACGTGTGTGTGAGCTATCTCAACCGTCATGAGAGGGTGGCCCTGCAGGTAGCCCCCCACATGCCTGGATGACTTCTTCATTTTAGCCTTTGATGCAAATCCTTACATTTGATGATGTCGGCCTCATCTACTTGCAGCACCTTTTCGATTGGCATGTATCAGTCAGATTTTACGAGCCCTTCCCCATGTATACAAGGCATTTGGATTTTATTTGTATCTCATGTACTAAAATATTATTGTATAAATCCTGGATGTATGCAGGATTCATCATTCTATTTTTCTGGCTCATATTTATGCCAGCATGTACTTAATAGTTCGGTTCCTTGTTTACTAGACATACTATTCTTTTGTACTTTGTCTCGACGGGCATAGGTATGCCTCCCCCACCACCTTTAGCATAGGTACCACTTCATAAACTAGAGACTTGTTGCACTTGTAAGTCTCGTCTCCTCAGGGTCTAGTCCTTCAGCACAGTAGACTACCTTACATTTCTCTCTTTGACTTCCCTTTTGATGTCTAGTGATTGAGTTCTTACAACGTACTACGGTCATATGATTTGCTCCTAACACTCGTACACTGGGGGGAAATATGTTACACCATTTTTTGGTCATCTAACCTATTATCACTTGATGAACCCAAGTACACCATGTAAGACCAATTTTACCCTAAGTAAAATTGCTTTCACTGTGTGAAATAACTTAGTAAAACACCTTTATTAAGTTGTTTATGGTCTAAACAGGAAACCCCAAAAGGAAATAATAAAAAAATCTATATTTGTTTATATTTCCTGGTCATATTTAACCCAAAACAAGGAAATCAATTAAATAAATTCTTATTTATTTGATTATTTCCTAGGAATAAGTTATTTAAATCCTTATTTAAATAATGTTCCTAGTTAAATTTGACTAAATCATTTATAAATAATTAAATAAATCATCATTTATTTAATTATATTTCCACCATTTCCTTAAAAAATAATAAATAAATCATTTATTTATTTATTATTTATAAATAAAGGAATTGACCCAAGTCAAAAATCCTTTTCCCTCCAACAAATATAATAAAATATTCCTAAAAGGTGGTTCTAGTACTTGATTAATAATATTTTATTCATGCACCAAGTTCTAGACCGCCCTAATATTTTGTTATAAATAGAAGGGTTTTCCCATTCATTCGTCACCTTTCATTGCATTAGATCACTCTGGATCTATACTCGTGGTCTGACTTTGAGCCATTATCATTGTCACATTCTTCATCACTTGTTTTGTGAGCTCCCTTTGAGTTCTATGTTTGCCTGGGTTTTCTACACCAACAAGAGAGAGAATTTTTAGATCTGAAATGATGAGGACTTTCAAGAACCCATCCCATTGAGGAGAATTGGAAACGCCTTTCTTGTTTTCCTCTCAGGTACCCCTTTAATATAAAAAATTCTTTCAAATATATTGTTCTTGTCTTGTCTATTGGATGCATGGAGCAACATTTTATTTTCACTGCTTAATGTCTTTTATGCTTAGATATGGATTTGTACAACTTTATTTGGATCACCTAACTGTAGATTTAAAGATATTGGCAGCCATAATTGATGTTAGGGCTATTTGTTATGTGTAGCTAAAGTGGTCTTTTTCCGATGAAAGATTCATACTAACATAGCTCTTTTTTCAATTAAGTTTACCTCTGCACTAATTGCTGCTTTATTCATTTCTTCTAAGGTTTCGAGGTCTCTTTCTCTTAATTGGAAAGTCATTCTGGGTCAAAACCTTCAGGTAATTTCACCAGTGCAAGGCCTTGTGGGTGTTTAATGTGAGGCAGGAAGGAATTATACACACTGTTAAACCTGGTGCAATAGTCTTGCACACATTCTCCTACATTCCTTTTAACGTTGTTGTATTCAGATAGGATTTGGAGGGGGTGTTTCTTGATTTACCATTTGTTTATAAAATTTTGGTAGAGGGAAGGGAGGTCATGTATTGAATTAGGAGTTAATGCTTTGAACCATTTTTTGGCCTCTCCTCCTAGGATTTGTGCAAAGATTCTCATCTTAATGGTTTCTTCCTCTATCTCCATGTAGTCAAAAGCATCAGTGATTATATCTACATGTTGTTGGGCAGTGATGAATTCAATCGGTGAAATGAGGGATCTTAGTTGATAGTCATTTGGTAAAGGTATTAGGGGTTGTGGTAAGACCAAAGGTGCATACCAAGATGCCATGATGGGAGCTAATTGAGGCTTTAAAAGAGGTGGTTTTGTGATAGGGGTGTAGGATGAAGTGGAGTGGTTTGCATAGTGGTGCTATGGATGGGTGTGGTGGAAGTACTTGGACCAACAAACTGATTTTTAGTAGACTTGGTATGGAAAGAGTTGAAGTGATGGAGAAGCTAAAAGTCAGGTGGTGTGGAAGAAGAGGCTTCTCTACTTAAAATCTTGTGCAAATCTAACGGTTCAAGGTCAGTTTGGTCAATATCAGTTTGAGACCTGTTTCTGAAGAGTTTTCTGGTATGGTGCAAGTCAAATTGGGGATCTTGCAAAGCTGTGAGATTTTCATGTACAGAGCTTGTTCTATGGATGGTCCTAACAGTGGTTAAGTTTCCAGATCTAGAATTCTTCCACAAAATATTCTCTGGGTCATCAACTATGTTGGGAGGGTTTGGGTCTGGATGAGATCTGGTACTAATCCTCTGTGAAGCCAGATTAAAAATTTCAAAATTTAGAGAGGCTGAAAGTTTTAGTACTGTTTCTTAAGGCTGACCTCTCTTAATGCTTGGTACTTATTACAATATATGAATGGGTTCATAAGTTTCTTAGGGTTGGTGTGAAACAAATCTTGGAAGCCAAATGAGTGCTAATGAAGTAATAGGCCTACTGGAGGCTAGTGAAGTCACCAAGTGGATATTTTTTGATGTTTTAAGGATGTATGTTTATGGTCCACCACCAATAACTGACAAAAAACAATCCAAGGGAGTTTTTCGGTTTTCTGAGTCTCTTAAAGTTTGTCAAAGTGTCATATAACTGAGTGATCATTTTTCTAGGATGATAAAAAAAATAGAGTCTACTCTTTGGCTGATGGTGTGTGTTTCTTAATTTTTTAATGAGGGTATCTGAAGTCCTAAGGGTTACATATTTTTTCACTAATTCAAAAGGTCCATCATGATCACCATTGTGTTAGTGTGGTGATGAGGTAGCAGATGAGACACCAAATACTATCAGTCAACTTTCTAAGTTCAATAGAAGGTTTAAATGAGTCTATAGGAGTTTTCTAAGCAACTATATACTCAGAAGGTCCCACCGTGATCACCATAATGTTAGTATGGCGATGAGGTGGAATATTCATTGGATATTCTTTAACAAGGGATTCTGGAGTCCTAAGGAATACTTAGATTTCCACTAACTTAGAAGGTCCCACCATGATTGCGAGAATGTTAGTGTCTCGTGATTTGGCAGATTGGTAGACCAAATGACAGTGTAACATGGAACCAAGCTTTAGAGTCCGAGGACCTAGCCTTCCTGGACTTAGAGAGGGATCTCTCTATTGGGTGCAAAGGATGTGTTCTTTTTGCTCTAGGGTTTTGATTTTAGGCTAGTTGTTAGGAGTAGGGTTTGTTGATTGTTTTGGTTGGGAAAGATGGTCAAATGAAATAGGTGGAGTGAGAGTATGTCAAAACCATTTGGCTATGGAGTCAGGTGAAAGTCAAGAGTTTCTAAATGATGAAATAGAGTGTGTTTCGGGGCCAATTTAGCAAGGTAAATGGATCCTTAAAGTGATTTATGATGTGTAGTGAACATTAAGTTTGGGAAAGACTAAGAGGTCTTAAACATATATAGTTTAAAAGTTACAATCCATGATGTAGGGCAAACCATTAAGCTCTATAAACCATAATCAAAACTAATAAACATCCAAGAGAAACATTCGAGTGATACATAGAAAGCATAAGAGCTAACTTCAAAAAATCACCTTCAGATTTTGGGAAAACACATAAGATAATACAAATAACTCAATTTATGGAGAGGGAACTCCTAAAAAACTATATCAAGTTATTGGGAACTCTGAAACAAGTTTTCAAGCATGGACAAAGGGAAAGATCGAACGAGACCTCTTTGACTTAACCTAACAATCAATATTTCACAGAAAGGCTTCAAGATAGAGTTTTGAAAACATCAAATAAGCAGGGCATACCATGAATAATACTTGTAATCTAGCATAATAACCATACATGAAACAAAAAAAAAAATTTGGTGGACCTACGGAGCAGTAAAGAATTCCTTAAGATGGCCAAAAGAGAAAACATAAAGGCTATAACAAATAGGAGGAGTGAGATGCCTCAAAGAACATGTCTCAACCTATACTTTTCTATTTAATAGCAGCCAAGCAATGTGAAACATAATGATAACAAAGGAAACAATAGACAAATTAAGAAGACATCACCATTCACCAAACTATGGAATCTTGCAAACAAGTTTCTCCATCATCAAGCCAAGCAAGCCATTCATCCACTTCACAAAACCAATTTCTTCTCCGAGCTCATGCAACCATGTATATTGCTCTTCAAGATCATCAAATGCCAACAAAATACATAGGGGCCTCATGCTCTATTTATGGAGAAAATGAGGACTAAAACCCTAAATGTGGTAGGAAAATGTCAAATATAGTCATAAATATCATTTATGGCCAAGAGACCATCCAAGGCCCAAGGCACATAATATCCCAAGAAATAAATGCTAAAATAACTATTTGCACCTAATTCTAGCTTAATTTTCCTCAAGAAACTCAAAAATATCTATTTTCAATAAATGAGTGTGTTTTGTTGACTTTTGGTCCAAAACACACTAGGTAGCCTCTGTGCGTAGTGCCACTTCAACAAAAAATAGGGTCTCTTGCAGCTGAGATTTTGACCCCAACCTGACACCGGAGTTGGTAGCAAAAAAAAGTTGTCCAATTTGCCTCAAAATTTGTGGAGAGGTCCCTTAAGAGGTCTTGGACACCTGTTGAGAAGCCTCAGCCAAAATTCCAAGGCTATCCTACAGTTTGGCTCTTTTCAGGTCTTCTAGCTCTATGAGGGCCTTCCTTAGTTTGGCACAAGCAAGCATGTTCTTCCTTGCATAATGCTTTGTCATTTTCCTTTGTAGGGTAAGGCCTCTCTTCACCTATTTGAAATGCTTATGCTCCTTTTTTTAATAGTGGATGACACGTTGTGCCATCTCAAAGTCTCTTTCCCATTCTTGAAGCTGTGCATATTTCTCCAAGAGAAGAAATTTTGTATTCATCTTCTTGTCCTCATTGTCACTATCTAAATAAATGAATTGAGGCCCTTGAGAAATCCTCTTGATCCTTTTTCTTCTCCTTAATTTGACTTGTTTCTCACCTTTGTCCATCTTTTCCTTGCCTTTGTATTTTTGCTTGATAGCTGGAGGAGAAATGTCCCTTTGCCTTTTTGAGGCAGCAAACACAGCTGTTTTACCTCTATGGTAGGTGCATGTGAGAGGAGTGATGAGGGTGCCTTGATCATTGATAAATTCAGAAGCCTTTTCATCTTTGTCATGGCTTTCATGAGTGACTTAATGCTCCATTGGGTCACTAATTTCTTGACCTTCAACCTCATCATCATCCATTCTTTCCTCACTGTTTTCTTCACTGACATCTTGGCTCTCAAACTAACCACTATCCTCCTCACTTGCCTCATTTTGGCTCTGTCCTTCACTAAGGTTTTCTTCTTTGTCACTTTCAGCATTGTCACTTTGAGTTCCTTAGTCATTTGGAGGCTAATTAGTGTCATGACAGTCATGACATCTGTCATGACTGTCATGACTATTTCCTTTCTTGTCACTGACTATCTCATTTTTATCATTGTCTTGGTAAATGCCTTCATTTTAAAATTCTTTTTCAGCCTCATCAGTTACCTGCTCTTGGTCTTTAGTTTCTTCACCCTCTCCCTCTATCTCTTCATTTTCACTGCCTTCATTGTTTTCAACACCTTTTTCACTATCATGCTCAAATTCATCATTGTCTTTGCTGTCTTGTGCACTATCTTGCTGACTGTCATCTTCATTTTTATTTTCATAATCACCTTGCCTCTGATCTTGCTCATCATCAACACTCTTTTCTGCATTTGACATTGTTTTATGAATGTCATCACTATCACTATTATTGGGCTCACTGTCATGCTCAAAACCATCTTCCTCTTGGCTATTTTGTACACTCTCCTGCTGATTGTCATATTCATTGCTCTTTTCATAATCCCATTGGCTATCATCTTGATCTTCCTCCTCCATGTCATCATCATTTTCTTCATCATTAGGCTCTTCTCCTACCCCACTGTTTTCCTCATTTTCATCACTTTCATCTTCTTGATTAATCTCTGCACTTGCATCACTATTTTTTGCCCTTGCCTCATCTTCTTCACTCTTTTCCATCCTGTCATCATCCTCTTGGTCTTCGTCAATGGATTCTTCCTCTTCCTCACTGTTGTTTGTTCCTTTAGCACTGCTGTCCTCTTCCTCTCTTCTGTTTTTTTTTTTAGCACTGCTGTCCTCTTCTTTGTTTTCTTCATCTACCTCATTTTCTACCTCATCTTCTTCATTGTCATCTGTTTGCTCCTTATTAGGGATATTCTCATATCCTTCATTTGATACATTAGGAGAATGGATATGAGGTGAATTTCCTTGTAGAGAAGGCATATGTGGAGATGGAGGAGGGGTGGAGGTAGGTGGATATGAAGTGGAAGGCAAATTTTTCTAAATGAAGGCTTGGGGATTGGCAAATACATCATGAGAGATAAAAACTTCCCAAGGGATTCCTTGATCCTCCAGCTGGTGTAAAACAATCATCTTGACCAAGGAGTGGTGAAAAAGGCTCTGAATTTGGTGGGCATAACTACTCTTCTTGACCACTAAAGCCATTTTTTCAATGCTTTGATATAGGTAGCATGGTAGGTTCAGTAACTTAACCCTGGTGAAGTGCATCAGAAGCCTTATAAAATAAGAGTAAAACCTAGAGTACCTTCCCTCATAGGTGAAGTATTTTATAATCTACCTCATCAATAGGGCATACCTCTCTAGCAGGTGGGAGAAGGGGAAGAAAGCCTTGCAACATTGTTGACAACTAGGTTTGGGGTAGGGCTCATAATAACTCAAGTCAAACTTCTTTTGTTTAAACCATCTCTCACCAATATCTGGAATTCTTGTGGCTTTAGCAATGGATTCAGATGACAGTTCAAAATTCACTCCTACTAGGTTGACTTGGTGATTTTGCAAATTGAGGATGAAAAACATAGTCAAATTTTAGTGGCTTTGGACTTGCTTAATCTTCTCACAAAATTGATAACATCCAACATATTGAAAATGGGGTAAGTATCATTGGAGAGGAGGTGATTTGAATGGATTCCAAGGGTTAAAACCTATTAACACTTCCTCCCTTGTGCTTAGGCTTGGTAGGCCTTTGACTCTCATCACTTCTGGTATGAATCTCTTCTTCAGACATGGTGACTGGTTTTAGCACAGAAAGCTTTTTAAACTTGTTTGAGAGCCTTTAGGTCAAAGGGTGGAAATGAGTGATGTAAGGGAAAAGTTTGCAAATGAGGGCCAAATGAAGAATGTCTAGCTCAAATTCAGATTTTAGGAGGAGGGTTGCATGCACTGAGTATCTTTATGCTAAGGACAACCTCCAATTTGTAAATTTTGCCTTAGAAAGGTCAAATATTTGATATTTATGGATATTAGGGTTTGGTTACCTTAGGTTAAGAAATGCCTTCCTATATTATGAAAATAACACTTGGAAAGGGGGGAAAAAGAATTACGACCTTATTTGACTCTTTGCAAAAGAGCTGGAGGCAAAAACATTGATTTTTGAACATTTTTTTAGCAAATCTGGACAAGTTTGGTCGGTGCGTAGCGCCTACCCGACTGTACGTTCAGGTCAGGTCGGCTTGTCAAAGCATAGCATAGGTTCAGATCAGGCCGGAGAAGGGCCTGTTGGGTCTGTTGGAGCATAGCGCCAGGTCAGCTCGGGTTGGAGAAAGGCCTCTCGGGCCTGTCGGAGCGCAGTGCTAGATTGATTTTTTGGGAAATCAGACCATTCTGGGCTGGTGCGTAGCGCCTGCATAGGTGCGTACCACCGCCCTCCCGATGCACAGCACAGTGTTAAATAAAACTGCCACTACCTCCTCTATGCACAGCACTGGTGGTTAGGTGTGTAGCACTGGCCTCGGTGCGCAGCCCCTGAAATGTTCTCCCAACATTGTAGAGAAACCCTCCAAACTTGCTTTCAACAGCTTTTTCTCCTTTTTGAAATGAAAATGAGATGTGAAAGAGGTCAAGGAGGCTTTATAGTCTTTCTTGAAAATTATTTGATGCCCGAAACCCACTTTATAAGGTTTATTTTCTCTTACTTTTTCTCACTGTGTTTTTTGGCCTTTTAGTCCTGTAGGTGGCAGTTTGGAATAAAAATGATTCTTTTCTTTGTTGGAAGTTTCTTGAGGTATTCCTTGTGCTCAAAAAAACTTTCAACTAACTCCAATAATGCCCTTTACCCTCTTTGGATAATGAAACCTCTTTAGTATATTTAACAATTGTAAAATAGTAGATTTAAGTGATCTTTTGACATATCCCCTTTGATTGACATTTTGTCAGGTTTTCTCTCTAAAACAGTGAACAAACTCTCAGCATACAAACCCTAACAGCAAGAATGAGTAGCCCCTTTAGTCTTTATGTGGGAAAACATTGTCAAAAACACTTGGTTTGTTTATCCTCACCAATTTTTCTGTAGGTAACCCTTTGTAACAGTCCCGCATAAGTGTTACTCAGGATTAATCTATATCTTTCAGAATATGCTTTTGATGGAAAAAATCATTTGGAGGCTTTATTGCTCTTAAGCCGACTACCTGTTTGTTCCTATTTTTCAAATAATGTATGTCAGTGAGGGAGGTGAGATTTCTAAACCATTTTTGTGCTTTTTCTGGCCACTTTTGTTCTTGCAAGTGCCTACACAATTTCTTCCTTTGATCACTGTCTCTTTTGAACTTGGACAACTCATTTTATCAGTAATGACCCATGTTTGCCATAGTTGCCTCCTTTGGAAATTTCTTCCCTCATGCTTGCCTCCATGACTCTTTGAAAATGTTTGTGTCCTTTCTTTGAGAAGTCAAGCCTTGAACTAATATTTATGTCTCTTTTGTTGATACCCTTCATCATCATTCTTCCTTTGGTGTAGTGGAGCACTGGTTTTTATGTCTGATTTCTTTGATCCCTTTGGCTATCTGATTTTACCTTTTGATGAGGTGGAGTTAGTGCCTCTTTGCCAAATATTAGAGGGCATCTTGAAACCCTCTGAAACCCTCTATTGTTATGAAGGAGGTTCTGTTATCACTCTTTGACCAGTTTTGTCAACTTTCCGAAACTGTTAGGTTTTAGGGCTTCTTAGGAAAAAGTATATAGTGTTGTCTTCTAAGTTCTCTGAAACTTCTCAAAACTCATTAATTATTTCCTAAAGTCCTTCAATATGCCCTTGCGCTTGTAACCCTAGTACTGATTCCTGTTTGGTCAAAACAGTCATAAACCCTGACTTTCATCAAACATATGCTTGATGCTTCCTTCTTTCTATGAATGGTCTATTTGTGATGATCTTCTCATTACCTTAGCTATTGCTAGTCTGATGGCTATTTGATCCTCTTGCATAAATGTGAGCAAAGGGCAGCTGTCCCTTTTCAAAATCCATGCTTTTTAGGCCAAAAACCTTCCTTGACAAACCTTTTTGATCAGTTTGGACAAGATCACCTATCCTTTTCTCCTTTCAATGTATTTTCTTCATACAGGAACAATAGAGTTTGTAGGGCACCAACTCCACCCTATGACTTTGTGAAACCCTAGGTGACCTAGTGGAGGCTTCCTTGGACTTGGTTTTTGGATTGAGACCTAGAGTTTTGAGATCATCAAGTGTAAGATAGATGTTTATGATAGACTGGTGTATTGAAGATCCAAAATCCAATGTACTTGATTTATCTAAAGAGTGTAGAGAGATAGTTTGAGACCATCAGTGTTTGAGAGTGTTTTGGGAGACACAACAAAGTTATTTGATTGGTGGGCTTAGGTAGCAGTGGGGGTTTTTTAGGCAAATAAAAATAGAGGATTTGGGCCAAAGGTTAAAGTATATAGACAGGAAGAGTGACATAAGCCACTAATGGTTTTCTGGGACTGGTAAACAATGCTAGACATGATGGAAAGATGAAATAGTGAAAACTACTTTTAAGGATGATGAAGGCAGAGAGATTTCTAGAACTCACAATGTTCATGAAATTTGTTTCTAGAAATCTAGGGAAATCATTTATTCATCTATGAAGGCAAAAAATACTGATGACTAATAGTGGCTCCATTTGGGTAGGGCAGCTCCTTTTCAGGAGGTGTCCAGAACTTCATATTTCTGGCTTTATGAAGACCTGTGCCTCATCCATTGGGCAGATTTTTATCTATTTCTCTTGTTGATGCTTGCTTAAAGCTTATGATCTCAATAATCTAAAAGAGATGATTAGCTCAAATTCATCTCTACCTACCCAATCCTACTTGCCTAAAAAATTTTCTTCTTAAGGTGCATTTGGACTAGTAGCCTTAACAATTTTTTTTTTTTTGGGTTTTTGAAAGCAAAATAAACTATCAACTTCTACCTTATGTCTTCCTAAAGATCAGATTAGGCTAATGAAATCCTTTGATTCTCTACCTATACTATTCAAATTTCAAGGTTAAACTGTTTGACAGGATTTATTCACTAGGCTACAGACATGAAATTGAAAACATGGCTAAATCAAGATTATACTATCTGATTTACCATGGGTTTGTAGCATAAAAACAAGCTACACACAAATGTTATTCTTGTACAAAACAAGACGAAAAAAATCAGGGCTAGGATACATTATTTGCTACTCATCCCTATTTTTCTCTTTGGTTTTGTTTTAGGCATGTGGAACCAGTATCTCTCTACCTAATCTATCTTTTGACAAGTCAAGCTTGAATAATTTGACCCATTATTTTTCACTAACTTATCAATAATAAATTTAAAACATGCTTCAACCATGATTAGGCTATATGACTGAAACAAGACTTATTTAAGCACTAGTAGTGGTATTTAGACTTCCACACTTTCAGTAGTTCTATTTTTTGGGTATAGGGCTCTACCTCTTTTCAAATCTGCCCTCTTTTCTATTTTTTTTTTTTTTGTATTTTTTGTGATTTCTCTCAATATCTTTTCATCAAATAGTGATATGTACAATGAATGAAAAATTATAACTAACACTCTAAATGGCCATCGTATTTGATTATCATATCTTCCCTAGGATCTTTTACCAACATTTTTTCATTTAGTTCTTGCAAATAAGGATCATGACTATCTATTTTTTAGGGCATGGTGCAAGATTTCTGCCAAGGATTTTCAAACATGCCAAGTTCTCCTTTAAATTCCTTCTTTGAGTTTTGTTCCAAAACTTTGTTTCTGTGAAAGAAACTGTCTAGGTGAAGAAAACCGTCTTCATCAGCTCCCAAACTAATGACAAAGTCATCAATGTAAATCATAGTGAAAAATTTGGTAATAGGAGCCATGGCCTCTTGGAAGGTGCCTTCAACTTTCCTTATTCTAGGAAAAATTTGGTCAAGCATGTAGTCATCCCAAGGAATTTTGAAAATTTCTTTGTGTTGATTTATTTGAAGTGGTATCATCTCATGAGAACCTGAAACACTACCAATGAAATTCACCTTGTTAGAAATTTCTATTTTTGGCATAGGATAACTTATTTTTGGAAAAGGGTTTTTGTATTCCATGGAGGATTTGCCTAAGTGTCTAAATTCCATACACAGTCTGAATCCTTTGGTTTTCTTAGTTAGTAATAGGATTTTTCCAAAGGTTTCATAGTTATTCTTGGAAAAAGGTCTCTTTGGAACAATGTCCATGTCATCAGGTTTTGAACTTTTACTTCTATAAACAAGAGCATCTTGAAATTTCTTACATAACCTTAAGTATTTCATTTTTCTATGTAATGGAAAGGTTTTGGATAAGTTAATCACCTTGGGTCTTCTTAGGCTGCCTATATTGTATCCCTCTATATCAGTTTCAACAGACACCCCTTTAGGATTGATGGTCACATAATTGAGGGTCAACAACTTTTCAGGAGGAACAAGACTCTCTGATAATGAGGTGTCTAGATAAGGTAAGAACATAAGATTTCTTTGATTCAGATCACCTAAGATTTTTGTTCTTAGAGGGCATCTTAGCATTTTGGAATAGGTAAAAGGGAATGTTTGGGTTTGTGATGTTTTTCATCCCTTTGAGAAACCTAATCTACATGTCAAACTAACCATTGGTTTTGAGGTTTCATTGTTAGTCTGTAGAGAGTCAAGTTTGATTTTGTCATGATATGTTTGTTCAAGATTGCTAAAGGTCTGAATACTGAGTTCTCTATGTGAAGGTTGGTTTGACTGTTGTAGTGTATCTTGATGTGTTTCAACTTCATATATCTTCTCAACATTATCTTCCTCATTATATAATATGAAAGAATCAAGATCCGAGTGAATATAATAGAGAGGAGTGTTGTCTGGTCTGTCATGACTGTTAACCATATACTTCATATGTGGCTCTTGGTATAATATTCTTGTTTGGTTGAAAACAGGGATGGTTGCATAGGACATATCTAGTTGAAGGTTCCCCTAAAGATTGGCTCCCCAAGATCTAGATAAAAGCATGCCATACTTGGGAGGAATATCTACCATTACTATGTCCATGACTAGATTCTTAGCAGGTAATTGTTCTAGGTCAACACAAAGGTCCTTGATGAGGCCCAAACATTTGACCCTACTGGAATCAAAGGAGTACAGGTATTTTTAAGGTTTAGTTATTTCTAGGCCTAATATCTCCATCACAAATTTGGGCATGAGATTGTGAGAGGCACCAGAATCCATCATGGCATTATGTAAGATTTTGTCATGTATGTTTAGGGTCATATAGAAAGGGGGAATGGCTCCTCCCTGATACTTTCCTTCTATTTTGGGTCCAAACAACAACTCAGGTGTGTCATCAGCCAAGTGTAAAGTGTCAACATCATTTACTATGTTTAGTACCTTCAACATCTGAGACCTAGATATGGGTTGAGTAACCAGTTTAGTGAGGGTCATATTTATCTTGATTTTTGAAAATTTTCCCTCAAAACTGAAAGATACTAATGTTTTGGACATATTAACATCAGCTTTATCAACCATTATCTTTTCTACATTCTTGATTTGGTTATATTGGTTTGGAGTGTTAGACAAAATGGTTCTCTTAGGGTCACTGGTAGAGGTACTACGACAGCTAAGGTCTTGGGTTGGCAGGCTGATCTTTCCTTTGTTTGTTTAAGCTTTCTTAACCATAGTGTTGACATTTTCTGCTGTTTTCTTGGAGGTTTATTTAGGTAATTTCCAGACAACAACATCTATTTGGTCTTTCTTGGCTGAATCTAGGTATTTTTTGCTCCCAAGATCATACTGCTTATGGATTTCCATGATGGAATTTTCAAATCCCAAGCGGTAGTCTTCAGAATCCTCATACTTTGTGTCAGTTTGATGAGAGGAAAAGAAGCCTTGTTCTTACTCGGTGAGAAAAACATCTTCTTCATTATCAGAACCTATTAGATTTATGTGGTTTTCCTCAGGTTCTATAATTTCTCCTTCTTCCTCATCTACATAGTTTTGTTGAAAGGGAGGTCTAATTTGTTGGTCATTTTCCCTCTGTTTGATTTGAGGGGTATCTCTTTTGAAGTTTTGAGTTCTCTTTTGGTTTTGGGAGTTGACTTCGTTGTCCCTAGGAGGTGCCCTCTCATTTAAGTTTATCTTTTCTATCATTCTTTCCACAGTCCTCATTAGGCTGTCTATTTTAGAATCAGAGGAGGAGGTTGAAGGCATAGTTTCATCCTTATAGGTTACTCTCTTCTCTAATTTCAACCTAGCTCTTTTTTCAATTAAGTTTACCTCTGCAATAATTGTTGCTTTTTGCATTTCTTCTAAGGTTTCACGGTCTCTTTCTCTTAATTGGAAAGTCATTTTTGGGTCAAAACCTTCAGGGAATTTCACCAATGCTAGGCCTTGTGGTGTTTTCATGTGATTCAGGAGGGCATTATACACACTGTTAAACCTGGTGCAATATTCTTGCACACTTTCTCCTACATTACTTTTAAGGTTGTTGTATTCAGACAGGATTTGGAGAGGGTTTTTCTTAATTTCCCATTTGTTTATAAAATTTTGGTAGAGGGAAGGGAGGTCATGTATTGAATTAGGAGTTAATTATTTGAACCATTTTTTGGCCTCTCCTCCTAGGATTTGTGCAAATATTCTCATCTTAATGGTTTGTTCCTCTATCTCCATATAATCAAAAGCATCATTGATTCTATCTACATGCTGTTGGGCAGTGATGGATTTAACCCTGGCGAAATGAGTGATATTAGATTGATAGTCATTTGGTAAAGGTATTAGGGATTGTGGTAAGACCACAAGTGCATACCAAGCTACCATCATGGGAGCTAATGAAGGATTTACAACAGGAGGGTTTGTGATA
The DNA here is from genome assembly GCA_034641835.2 of Pinus albicaulis. Taxonomy (NCBI): domain Eukaryota; kingdom Viridiplantae; phylum Streptophyta; class Pinopsida; order Pinales; family Pinaceae; genus Pinus; species Pinus albicaulis. The sequence goes on from CM076570.1 coordinate 170,332,930, forward strand.
GGGGGTGTAGGATAAAGTGGAGTGGTTTTCATAGTGGTGCTATGGATGGGTGTGGTGGAAGTACTTGGACCAACAAACTGATTTTCAGTAGACTTGGTATGGAAAGAGTTGAAGTGATGGAGAAGCTGAAAGTTAGGTGGTGTGGAAGGAGGGGCTTCTCTACTTAAAATCTGGTGCAAATCTAAGGGTTCAAGGCCAGTTTGGTCAATATCACTTTGAGACCTGTTTCTGAAAAGGTTTCTGGTATGGTGCAAGTCAAACTAGGGATCTTACAAAGCTATGAGATTTTCAGGTACAGAACTTGTTCTATGGATGGTCCTAACAGTGGTTAAGTTTCCAGATCTAGAAGTTTGCCACAAAATATTCTCTGGGTCATCAACTATTTTGGGAGGGTTTGGGTCTAGATGAGATCTGGTAATAATCATTTGTGAAGCCAGATTTCAAATTTCAAAATTCATAGAGGCTGAAAGTTTTATTAGTGTTTCTTAAGGCTGGCCTCTCTTAATTCTTGGTACTTATTACAGTATATGAATGGGTTCATAAGCTTCTTAGGGTTAGTGTGAAACAAATATAGGAATCCAAATGAGTACCAATGATGTAATAGGCCTACTGGAGGCTAGTGAAGTCTCCAGGTAGATATTTTCTGCTATTCTAAGGATGTATGTTTATGGTCCACCACCAATAACTGACAAAAAACCAATCCAAGGGAGTTTTGGGGTTTTCTGAGTCTCTTAAATTTTGTGAGAGTGTCATATAACTGAGTCATCATTTTGCTAGGATGATAAAACAAATAGAGTCTACTCTTTGGCTGATGGTGTGTGTTTCTTAATGATTTAATGAGGGTATGTAAAGTCCTAAGGGTTACTTAGTTTTTCACTAACTCATAAGGTCCATCATGGTCACCATTGTGTTAGTGTGGTTATGAGGTAGCAGATGAGCCACCAAATACTATCAGTCAATTTTCTAAGTTCAATATAAGGTTTAAATGAGTTTATAGGAGTTTCCTAAGCAACTATATACTCAGAAGGTCCCATCGTGATCGCCAGAATGTTAGTGTGGCGATGAGGTGGCAGATTCACTAGATATTATTTAACAAGGGATTCTGGAGTCCTAAGGAATACTAAGATTGCCGCAAACTTAGAAGGTCTCACCATGATCACCAGAATTTTAGTGTCCCCTGATTTGGCATATTGGCAGACAAAATGACAGGGTAACATGGAAGAAAGCTTTAGAGTCTGAACACCTAGCCTTCCTGGACTTAGAGAGGGATCTCTCTATTGGGTGAAAACGATGTGTTCTTTTTGCTCTAGGGTTTTGATTTTAGGCTCATTTTTAGGAGTAGGGTTTGTTTATTTTTTTGGTTGGGAAATATGGTTAAATGAAATAGGTGGAGTGAGAGTATGTCAAAGCCATTGGGCTATGGAGTCAAGTGAAAGTCAAGAGTGTCTAAATGATGAATTAGAGTGTGTTGCACGGCTGATTTAGCAAGGTCAATGGATCCTTAAAGTGATGTATGATGTGTAGTGAGCATTAAGTTTGGGAAATATTAAGAGGTCTTAAACATATATAGTTTAAAAGCTACAATCCATGAGGTAGGGAAAAACATTAAGTTCAATAAACCATAATCTAAACTAATAAACATCCAAGAGAAACATTTGAGTGATACATAGAAATCATAAGAGCTTCTAACTCTAGAAAATCACCTTTAGATTTTGGGAAAACACATAAGACAATAAAAATAACTCAATTTATGGAGAGGAAACTCCTAAACAGAATATATCAAGCTATTGGGAACTTTGAAACAAGTTTGCAAGCATGGACAAAGGGAAAGATCAAACGAGACCTCTTTGTCTTAACCTAACAACCAATATTTCACAGAAAGGCTTCAAGATAGGGTTTTGAGAAATTCAAATAAGCAGGGTTTAAACGCTATAACAAACAGGAGGACTGAGGTGCCTCAAAGAACATGTCTCAACCTATAATTTTATGTTTAATAGCAGCCAAGAAACATGAAACATAATGATAACAAAGGAAACAATAGACAAATTAGGAAGACATCACCATTCACCAAGCTATGGAATCCTGCAAACAAGCTTCTGCATCATCAAGCCAAGCAAGCCATTCATCCACTTCACAAAACCAATTTCTTCTCCAAGCTCATGAAACCATGTGTATTGATCTTCAAGATCATCAAATGCCAACAAAATACATAGGGGCCTCATGCTCTATTTATGGAGAAAATGAGGACTAAAACCCTAAATGTGGTAGGAAAATGTCAAATATAGTCATAAATATCATTTATGGCCAAGAGACCATGCAAGGCCCAAGCCACATAATATCCCAAGAAATAAATGCTAAAATAACTATTTGCACCTAATTATAGCTTAATTTGCCTCAAAAAACTAAAAAATATCTATTTGCAATAAATGAGTGTGTTTTTTTGACTTTTGGTCCAAAACACACTAGGCAGCCTTTGTGCGTAGTGCCACTTCAGTAGAAAATAGGGTCTCTTGCAGCTGAGTTTTGGACCCATTCCCGACATCGGATTTGGCTTCGTGATCCATCGTTAGAAAGGCTGATGAGTCTAATTTCCAGAAATACTAGAGTTGTACAAATTAGATGCCATTTATTGGTCCAAAAATTAAATCTCCCAAAACTGCTCTGTCTGTAGTGCCTTGTCTGAAAATGAGGCAGAAAGGTCAAATTTTTTATTTTTTTGACCTTTTGAGGGGGTAAAAATGCTCAAAATGATCTGAAAATTGGTGAGAAGACTGTTAGTGATGTGAGACATCAAAAAATGCAAACTTTGAGAGCTGAGGATGCTCAAATTTTGTACGTATCACCTAGAGTGTTGCGCTCCGAGGTGTCAAAATTTGGAAAAAATAAAAAGTTGTCCAATTTGCCTCAAAATTTGTGGAGAGGTCCCTCAAGAGGTCTTGGACACCTGTTCAGAAGCCTCAGACAAAATTATAAGGCTTTCCTGCACTTTGGCTCTTTTTAGGTCTTCTAGCTCTATGAGGGCCTTCCTCAGTTTGGCACAAGCAAGCATGTTCTTCCTTGCACAATGCTTTATCATTTTCTTTTGTAGTGCAAGGCCTCTCTTCACCTCTTTGAAATTCTTATGCTCCTCTTTGTAATAGTGGATGACATGTTGTGCCATCTCAAAGTATCTTTCCCACTCCTGAAGCTGTGCGTATTTCTCCAAGAGAAGCAATTTTGTGCTCATCTCCTTGTCCTCATTGTCACTGTCTAAATCAATGAATTGAGGCCCTTGAGAAATCCTCTTGATCCTTTTGCTTCTCCTTAATTTCACCTGTTGCTCACATTTTTCCATCTTTTCCTTGCCTTTGTCTTTTTTCTTGATAGCTGGAGGAGAAATGGCCCTTTGCCTTTTTGAGGCAATAAACACATATCTTTTGCCTCTGTGGTAGGTGCATGTGAGAGGAGTGATGAGGGTGCCTTGATCCTTGATAAATTCAGAAGCCTTTTCATCTTTGTCATGGTTTTCATGAGTGACTTCATGCTCCATTGGGTCACTAATTTCTTGACCTTCAACCTCATCATCATCCTTGCTTTCCTCGCTATTTTCTTCACTAACATCTTGGCTCTCAAACTGACAACTATCCTCCTCACTTGCCTCATTTTGGCTTTGTCCTTCACTAAGGTTTTCTTCTTTGTCGCTTTCAGCATTGTCACTTTGAGTTCCTTGGTCATTTGGACGTTGATTAGTGTCATGACAGTCATGACAGTTGTCATGACTGTCATGAATATTTCCTTGCTTGTCATTGTCTGTCTCATTTGTATCACTATCTTGGTAAATGCCTTAATTTTCAAATTATATTTTAGCCTCATCAGTTATTTTCTCTTGGTCTTCAGTTTCTTTATCCTCTCCCTCTATCTCTTCATTTTCATTACCTTCATTGTTTTCAACACCTTTTTCACTGTCATTGGACTCACTGTCATGCTCAAATTCATCATTGTCTTTGATGTCTTATGCACTATCCTGCTGACTATTATCTTCATTGTTCTTTTCATAATCCCCTTGGTTTTGATATTTCTCATCATCAACACTCTTTTCTGCATTTGACATTGTTTTATGTGTGTCATCACTGTCACTATTATTGGGCTCATTGTCATGCTCAAAACCATCTTCCTCTTGGTTATTTTGTACACTCTTCTGCTGACTGTCATCTTCATTTTTCTTTTCATAATCCCCTTGGCTGTCACCTTGATCTTCCTCCTCCATTTCATCATCATTTTCTTCATCATTAGGCTCTGTTTCTGCCCCACTGTTTTCCTCATTTTCATAAATCTCATCTTCTTGATTAAGCTCTGCACTTGCATCACTATTTTCTGCCCTTGCCTCATCTTCTTCACTCTTTTCCATGCTGTCATCATCCTCTTGGTCTTCCTCAATGGATTCTACCTCTTCCTCACTGTTGTTTGTTCCTTTAACACTGTTGTCCCCTTCTTTGTTTTCTTCATCTACCTCAGTTTATACCTCATCTTCTTCATTGTAATATGTTTGCTCCTTATTAGGGCTACTGTCAGCTCCTTCATTTGATACATTAGGAGAAGGGACAAGAGGTGATTTTCTTTGTGGAGAAGGCATATGTGCAGATGAAGGAGGGGTGGAGGTAGGTGGATGTGAAGTGGAAAGAAAATTTTGTTGAATGAAGGCTTGGGGATTGGAAAATACATCATGAGAGATAAAAACTTCCTAGGGGATTCCTTTTTGGCAATATGATGCAGAGTGTTGTCCTTGATGGCAACCCACTTGATAGAGTGTTGTCCTTGAATGGCAACCCACTTGATGAAGAGGATGGCAACCTAATTGATGAAGTTGTGCTTGATAGAATATGTCTTTATGAACCTGTTAAATGATGTAAATCTGATGAAAGAGTATGTCTCAAGGCATACGAGGATTTGTCTAGGAGAAGTCGCGTATGCACGCGGGAAACAATGTACCAGGTCGCGTATGGGAAAAAGTGCTCATAAAATGTAAAACCAGGGGTAACCACCATGGTATTGACCCAAAGTATTGCGTAATGATTCGTCTATGTGACCCCGCCTAGGAATACCATCGGAAGTAATGTGGTTTTGGCTCACGGTATTGAAAAAGGGTAATCCTATATAAGGAGAAGAAATTCATTGTGCAAATGATGAGCGTGGGTGCAAGATGTCTGAGCTTGAATGAATACTTCTATCTGAAGTATATTTGAATGGAAAGGGTTACAGTTGAATGATAGATCTGAATGTATGATGCACCAATGATGAAGAAGGGGACCTAGATCTGAATTGTATCTATATTTGCTAGATCTGTTTATGGAGTGATTAGATCTGTGATGAGGCGAACATCTGTCTGAAGAAAAGGGTTGAATCTGAACTGAATATATGATCTAAAGAATTATGCAGCATGTAATGGTTGAAGATCCATACGCTAGTTCGCTGAAGAGGAAGAGCGTATATACGTGGCTTTGCTGAAGGAAAAGCGCATATGCGCAATGAAGTTGGATCTGTAATATGTACAGAAGTATACGCTTGTTTATGTGAACGGAACCGCGTATATACGCGATATCAGAGAAAGGAAAGCACGTATGCAAACTAGGGTTTGCTGAAGTATAGGGTATGAAATGTCTGATCTGTTCTGCTATGTTATTGCTATCTGTTGATGATGTTTTTAAATGTATGGAGTGGGTCTAGTCTAAAAATATGATGAAACGTGGCCTACAAGTTGTGCTCTATTGAGGATGCTTTGGATCCAGTGTGAAAATTGATGAAACGTGGTCCATAGAGGTGCTGAGGGTTGTAGCCTTCAGTCAGGGGGTTGTAGCTCCCTTCCAGGAGAGGCTGGTAAACGAGATCAGGGGGTCGTAGCTCCCTTCCAGGAGAGGGCATTAGCGAGTCGAGGGGTTGGAGCTCCTTCCGGAAAATTTGGTAAACGAGCGTAGGTGGGTGCACACGCATCTTGGTAGGGTACGCACCGGCACATATGTTGTAAGATGTTTTCTCTATAATAAAAATATTGAAGGCTGAGCAACTACAGCGGTGGTTTTCTCCCGACTTGGGTTTCCACCTAAAAATCCTGGTGTTCATGTGTGATGCTTTGTGTGATGGTTTATTATGTTCTTACTGCACATGTTTACTGTTTATTGAACATCTGATGAATAAATGATGGAATGATATAAGTGAAGAATTAATGACATAATTATATATACGTATACGAGTTTAATTTTGAATGTCACCGCGTGCTCTGTGAGTTTTTATAAAGGAAAGTAGCGTATAGGTTTTAAGTTATGAAAAAGTAAAGTTTGAGTATACGAAGAAAATATAATTCACCCCCCCCCCCCTCTCAGTATTTTTCCCAACAATTGGTATCGGAAAGCCGGTCATGCAAGCTTGATACGCTTGAAGGAGATAAATGTAATGGGAAATGGTGGAAATATTTTCTATAAGGCCACCTCTATTCAATGGAAATAATCTAATATTCTGGAAAGTAAGGATGAGATCCTATCTTTAGTCTATGGGAGCAGATGTATGGGCCATGGTTGAACAAGGATATCAATATCCAACTGCTACACCAACAGATCCAACTGAAAGGAAGAATTATGAAGCAAATGCAAAAGCGGTCAATGCTATAATAGGTAGCTTAACTGAATCTGAATTTTTCAAAGTCATGCAGCTGAATACAACAAAGGAAATATGGGACAAAATCATCCTAAGTTATGAAGGTGATGCAAAGGTAAAAAGTGCAAAGCTCCAAACCCTTAGAATTGAATATGAAAATTTGAAGATGCATAGTGATGAGAGTATTGCCCATTTCTTCTTACGTCTAGATGATATTGTAAATAGAATGAGAAATTTGGGTGAAACCATAACCGATACTACTCTGGTAGAAAAGGTCTTAAGATCCTTGACTTCAAAATTTGAATCTAAAGTGTCTGATCTTGAAGAAAAACAAGATCTGCAAACTCTAACTATTGTTCAACTTCATGGTATTCTGACTGCTTTTGAAATGAGAAAAGGAGGTCCCTCTCAAATCAAAGAAGTTGCTTTTAAGGCCTGTGCAAAAGGAAAAGACAAGGAAGATATCAAGGAATCAGATTATATATCAGATGAAGAAGAAGCTAATTTTGTGAGAAAACTCCAACTAGGAACTGGAAGATTCAAAGGTAAGCTCCCCTTCAAATGTTTCAATTGTGGAAGAGTTGGTCATTATGCTGCTAGATGTCCTTATGAAGAAAATCATGGTAAAGGGAAACAATTTGAAAAGGGAAAGAGTTATTATGCAAATGAAGATAATGATAAAGTGTCAAGTGAGGATGAAGAAGGTTCTGACAACGTTTTGCGAATACTCATGGCATCCACTATGGAAGATGATAACTTCACAAAACAAAGGGATCTGATTGGTAAGGGTTAATTTCATGGATGTTGCTTCTATTGTAACTCATTTGGTCATAAAGCCATTGATTGCAGGACAAGTATGATGAATAGATCTGATAAATTCCAACACCATAAGCAAATCTGGAAAAAGAAGAGGCACCGGTCAAAGACGTAGGGAATGATGACCCTACTGCAGTCATCTGCTTCTAAAGCTTACTTCTCTGAATGACTGCAGAAGTACTGTGAGATACATTATGGGGATGTATCATCACAGGGGGAGCAATGTATGATGATTCTCATGGTTGATTTGATTATTCTGGTTATATGTATTTCTGACAGAGCATCTGATATGAAGAATACAGGTACAGGAAGGACAAGTTCAGGGGAAGATGAAGGAATGTGAAAATTTCTATGTTTCACTTTCCATACGCGGGTTCTATGAACAAAAGACGCGTATACACATGAGTTTCAGAAGACACAGTCGCGTATGCATTGATGATAAGAGAATCTATATGATAGTTGAAGATCTGGAGCAGAGGTTCAGGGGGAGCATCAGTCTAATTGTCAATAACTGTATTATTGACTCTGTATCAGATTATTTCTCAGTTCTAAATTATGATGATATGATACTTGGTTTCTTATGTTGAAGATCATGGATGAGCCCAGATTGTTACTTGATGAAGAGTATCTGTTGGATGAGATGGAAGTCTTATGATATGGACAGAACATGCAGAGTTTGTTGCTGATGACTTGCTATTGAAGGTGTTCAGGTTGCACAAGCTAAGGAGGAGCCTTGGTCATATGGAAAGGATGTTTGGATGCACTTTTTCAGGGGGAGCCCTAGCCTTGCTGAGTATAATGCATTGTTGGCATTATGATGATTCAGATATATGATATCTCTTGAGGTCTTTCTGGTATTGGTCATGAAAAGTCATATTTGTAATTTGATGAAAAGGTCATGTTGAGACCCATGATGTAAAATTGTAATATTCAGTCATGTAAGGACTTGTTCATTTTGTAAACCCACTTTGTTGGGTAGTTGAGTCAAATTATGTAAACCCACTTGGTTGGGTAGCTGAGTCAAAATGTGTAAACCCACTAGGTTGGGTACTTAAGTCTCATATGTAAATCCACTTAGTTGGATCCTTGATGTAAGTATGAGTCTTTGGTGTTAGGAAGGTCATAGAGTCATGTACTTCATTGAAAAATATGTTTGAAGATTCAGCATGAGCTCAGGGGGAGCTTGGTCACTTCAGTGTACATCAGATCTGCAGAACGCTTCCTTCTACATGAGGAGAGAAACCTTGTGTTGGTTTTGGTCCGCCCTTTGCCCTTGATGTCAAAGGGGGAGAGTGACATGGTGTTTGAATAAAAGAAAAGAATGGTGTCAAAGAATGGGGAGAGTGACATGGATTCATTGTATTCTTAATGTATCTATCTGTTGTGGTGATCAAACACCATCGTGGTTGCCATCAAGTCCAAAGGGGGAGATTGTTGGCAATATGATGCAGAGTGTTGTCCTTGATGGAAACCCACTTGATAGAGTGTTGTCCTTGAATGGCAACCCACTTGATGAATAGGATGGCAACCTAATTGATGAAGTTGTGCTTGATAAAATATGTCTTTATAAACCTGTTAAATGATGTAAATCTGATGAAAGAGTATGTCTCAAGTCATACGTGGATTTGTCTAGGAGAAGTCGCGTATGCACGCGGGAAACAACGTACCAGGTCGCGTATGGGCAAAAGCGCTCATAAAATGTAAAACCAGGGGTAACCACCATGGTATTGACCCAAAGTATCGTGTAATGATTCGTCTATGTGACCCCGCCTAGGAATACCATCGGAAGTAATGTGGTTTTGGCTCACGGTATTGAAAAAGGGTAATCCTATATAAGGAGAAGAAATTCATTGTGCAAATGATGAGCGTGGGTGCAAGATGTCTGAGCTTGAATGAATACTTCTCTCTGAAGTATATCTGAATGGAAAGGGTTACAGTTGAATGATAGATCTGAATGTATGATGCACCAATGATGAAGAAGGGGACCTAGATCTGAATTGTATCTGTATTTGCTAGATCTGTTTATGGAGTGATTAGATCTGTGATGAGGCGAACATCTGTCTGAAGAAAAGGGTTGAATCTGAACTGAATATCTGATCTGAAGAATTATGCAGCTTGTAATGGTTGAAGATCCATACGCTAGTTCGCTGAAGAGGAAGAGTGTATATACGCGGCTTCGCTGAAGGAAAAGCGCGTATGCGCAATGAAGTTGGATCTGTAATATGTACAGAAGTATACGCTTGTTTATGTGAACGGAAGCGCGTATATATGCGATATCAGAGAAAGGAAAGCGCGTATGAAAACTAGGGTTTGCTGAAGTATAGGGTATGAAATGTCTGATCTGTTCTGCTATGTTATTGCTATCTGTTGATGATGTTTTACTGTGCTTAAATGTATGGAGTGGGTCCAGTCTGAAAATATGATGAAACGTGGCCTACAAGTTGTGCTCTATTGAGGATGCTTTGGATCCAGTGTGAAAATTGATGAAACGTGGTCCATAGAGGTGCTGAGGGTTGTAGCCTTCAGTCAGGGGGTTGTAGCTCCCTTCCAGGTGAGGCCGGTAAACGAGATCGGGGGGTCGTAGCTCCCTTCCAGGAGAGGCTGGTAAACGAGTCAGGGGGTTGGAGCTCCCTTCCAGGAGAGGCTGGTAAACGAGCGCAGGTGGGTGCCTGCGTGCTGGTAGAGTCTGCACCAGCACATATGTTGTAAGATGTTTTCTATATAATAAAATATTGAAGGCTGAGCAACTGCAGCGGTGGTTTTCTCCCGACTTGGGTTTCCACCTAAAAATCCTGGTGTTCATGTGTGATGCTTTGTGTGATGGTTTATTCTGTTCTTACTGCACATGTTTACTGTTTACTGAACATCTGATGAATAAATGATGGAATGATATAAGTGAAGAATTAATGTCATAATTAGATATCTGTGTATACGCGAGTTTAATGAAGGGTATCCGCGTGTATACGCGAGTTTTATAAAGGAAAGTAGCGTATGGGTTTTAAGTTATGAAAAAGTAAAAAGTTTGAGTATACAGCAAATACTGATTCACCCCCCCTCTCAGTATTTTTCCCAACATTCCTTACTCCTCCAGCTAGTGTAAAACAATAATCTTGACCAAGGAGTGGTGAAAAAGGCTCTGCATTTGGTGGGCATAACTCTCTTCTTGACCACTGAAGCCATTTTGTCAATGCTCTGATATAGGTAGCATGGTAGGTTCAGTAACTTAACCTTGGTGAAGTGCATCAGAAGCCTTATGTGATAAGAGTAAACCCTGGAGTACCTTCCCTCATAGGTGAAGTATTTGATAATATGCATCCTCAATAAGGCATACCTCTCTAGCAGGTGGGATAAGGGGAAGACAACCTTGCAGCCTTCTTGACAGCTAGGTTTGAGGTAGGGCTCATAATAACTCAAGTCCAACTTATTTTGTTTAAACCATCTCTCAACAATATCTAGAATTCCTGTGGCTTTAGCAATGGATTCAGATGAGAGTTCAAAATTCACTCTTGCTAGGTTGACTTGGTGATTTTGCAAACTGAGGATGAACAACCTAGTCAAATCTGAGTGGCTTTGGACTTGCTTAATCTTCTCACAAAATTGATAACATCCAACATCTTGAAAACATGTAAGTATCATTGGGGAGGAGGTGATTTGAATGGTGTCCAAGGGTTCAAACCTAAACCCTTCCTCCTTTGTGCTTAGGCTTGGTAGGCCTTTGACTTTCATCACTGCTGGTATGAATCTCTTCTTCAGACATGGTGACTGCTTTTAGCACAGAAAGCTTTTTAAAATTGTTTGAGAGCCTTTAGGTCAAAGGGTAGCAATGAGTGATGTGAGGGAAAAGTTTTCAAATGAGGGAAAAATGAAGTATTTCTAGGTCAAATTCAGAGTTTAGGAGGAGGGTTGCATGCACTGAGTATCTTTAGGCTAAGGACAACCTCCAATTTGTAAATTTTTCCTTGGAAAGGTCAAATATTTGATCTTTATGGAGATTAGGGTTTGGATACCTTAGGTCAAGAAATGCCTTCCTATATTACGAAAATAACACTTGGAAAGGGAGGAAAAAGAGTTACCAAACTTATTTGACTGTTTGCAGAAGAGTTGGAGGCAAAAACGCTGATTTTTGAACATTTTTGAGAAAATCTAGACAAGTTTGGTCGGTGCGTAGCACCTACCCGACTGCACGTTCAGGTCGGGTCGACCTGTCAGACTGTAGCACTGGGTCAGCTCAAGATAGAGAAGGGCCTGTGGGGCCTATTGGAGCATGGCACCAGGTCAACTCAGGTCGGATAAAGACCTGTCGGGCCTGTCTAAGTGCAGCACCGGGTTGATTTTGCAAGCAGTCACGTCATTCTGGGTCGGTGCGTAGTGCCCGCCCAAGCACGTAGAACTGCCCTCCTAGTGCATAGCGTAGTTTTAAATAACACTGCCACTGCCTCCTCTTTGCAAAGTGCTGGTGGCCAGGTGCATAGTGTCGGCCTCGGTGCGCAGCACTTGAAATTTTCTCACAACTTTGCAGAAAAACCCTCCAAACTCGCTTTCAACAACTTTTTCTCCTTTTTTAAATGTCAATGAGATGTGAAAGAGGTCAAGGAGGCTTTATAGTCTTTCTTGAAAATGATTTTATGCCCAAAACCCACTTTATAAGGTCTATTTCCCCTTACTTTTTCTCACTATGCTTTTTGGCCTTTTAGCCCTATAGGTGGCAGTTTGGCATAAAAATGATTCTTTTCTTTGCTGGAAGTTTCTTGATGTCTTCCTTGTGCTCACAAAACCTTTCAACTAACTCCAATAGTTCCCTTTACCCTCTTTGGACAATGAAACCTCTTTAGTATATTTAACACTTGCAAAATAACAGATTTGAGTGATCTTTTGACATATCTCCTTTGACTGACATTTTGTCAGGTTTTCTCTCTAAAACAGTGAACGAACTCTCAGCATACGAACCCTAACAACAAGAATCAGTAGCCCCTTTAGTCTTTATGTGGGAAAAAATTGTGAAAAATGCTTGGTCTATTTATCCTCACCAATTTTTTTATAGGTAACCCTTTGTAACAGTCCTGCAGAAGTGTTACTCAAGATTAATCTATATCTTGCAGAATATGCTTTTGATGGAAAAAAACATTTGGAGGCTTTATTGCTCTTAAACCAGCTACCTGTTTGTTCCTAGTTTGCAAATAATATATGTCAGTGAGGGAGGTGAGATTTCTAAACCATTTCTATTCTTTTGCTGGCCACTTCTGTTCTTGCAAGTGCCTACACAATTTCTTCCTTTGATCATTGTCTCTTTTGAACTTGGACAACTCATTTTATCAATAATGACCCATGTTTGCCATAGTTTCCTCCTTTGGAAATTTCTTCCCTCATGCTTGCCTCCGTGACTCTTTGAAAATGTTTGTGTCCTTTATTTTAGAAGACAAGGCTTGAACTAATATTTTTGTCTCTTTTACTGATACCCTTCATTATCATTCTTCCTTTGGTGTAGTGGAGCACTGGTTTTTATGACTGCTTTCTTTGATCCCTTTAGCTATTTGATTTTACCTTTTGATGAGGTCGAGTTATCGCCTCTTTCCCAAATCTTAGAGGGTATCTTGAAACCCTCTGAAACCCTCTGTTGTTATTAAGGAGGTTATGTTATCACTCTTTGACCAGTTTTGTCAACTTTCCCAAATTGTTAGGTTTTAGGGTTGCTTAGGAAAAGGTATATAGTGTTTTCTTCTAAGTTCTCTAAAACTTCTCAAAACTCATTAATTATTTCATGAAGTCCTTCAATGTGCACTTGAAATATTTGAGGTGACCTTTGCCCTTGTAACCCTAGTACTGATTCATGTTTGGTCAGAACAGTCATAAACCCTGAATTTCATCAAACATATGCTTGTTGCTTTCTTATTGCTATGAATAGTATTTTTGTGATGATCTTCTCATTACCTTAGCTATTGCTAGTCTGATGGCTATTTGATCCTCTTACATAAATGTGAGAAAAGGGCAACTGTCCCTTATCAAAATTCATGCTTTTTAGGCCAAAAACCTTCCTTGAGAAACCTTTTTGATCAGTTTGGACAAGATCACCTGTCCCTTTCTCATTTGAATGTATTTTCTTCATACAGGAACAATAGAGTTTGTAGGGCACCAAATCCACCCTATGACTTTGTGAAACCCTAGGTGACCTAGTGGAGGCTTCCTTGGACTTGGTTTTGGACTGAGACCTAAAGTTTTGAGATCATCAAGTGTAAGATATATGTTTATGACAGACTGGTGTATTGAATATCCAAAATCCAATGTACTTGATTTATCTAAAGAGTCTACAGAGATAGTTTGAGACCATCAATGTTTGAGAGTGTTTTGGGAGACACAACAAAGCTATTTGATTGGTGGGCTTAGGTAGTAGTGGGGGTTTTTTAGGCAAAAAAAATAGAGGATTTGGGCCAAAGGTGAAAGTATATAAACAGGAAGAGTGACATGAGCCAATAATGGGTCTTTTGGGACTGCTAAACAATGCTAGACATGATGGAAAGATGAAAAGTGAAAAAATAATTTTAAGGATGATGAAGGCAGTGAGATTTCTAGAACTCATAATGTTCATGAACTTTGTTTCTAGAAATGTAGGGAAATCCTTTAGTCACCTATGAAGGAAAAAATAATTTTGATGATTAACACTTGGAAACAAGGTTGGCAAGGACCTTATGGGAAAATTCCATAATATACTCAATATTTTCCTCAATATCCAACTCCATGCTATCCCTACCATCTACCTCCACCACAAAAACAACCTCAACCATATCCATCTCACAGATCTACTGCCACTCAACTACCCATACCACCATTTCCAAACCCACACAATGAAGTATCTCTGCCCACTTATAGTGCTGAGGTACAAAATTTCCAACCATTTCCTCTTGATATAAATGGAATCCATCTTAGGTCAGGAAGAGTATTGAAAAAAAGAGATTCTCTTGATGTCATTAGAAGACAACATCTAGAAGAAGAAGATTCAAATGATGAGATCAAAGGTTCATGGGCTACACTTGATGGAGAGAATACATTAGTATCAAAGACTGAGAGGATTCCCTCATGTTTACCATCAGATCCTCCATTCTTTCAAAAGAAAAATCAGCAAAAAGAGGAAGATTTGAATTTCATGGTAGAAGAAGACATGAAGAATTATTCCTATGAGAAATCAAACCAAGGGCATCAAAGCCATATTGAAATATGGTTCTAGAAAATCATTAAGTTGCAACAACACACTCTTCTTCAACAATACTTGATACAATCTCAGTCAAAGAAATTCATCTCTCATATTTAGGTACATGTCAAAGCATGTATTTCAAGTGTACACATGATTTTATCTATCATATTGATGTGCACATGGCTCCATTGGAAGTATTCCTATACTTGAAAGAGGTTTTGTTCAAGTAGAGTAGGATAGAAAAAAAATTTAAAATGGAAAAAGAGAAAAAATAAAAAAGAATAAAATCTCAGGTGAAAACCTTTTTTGAGGTGCCTGAGATTGGCTCAATGATTGAAAAAACTCCATGAGGCAGTCAATGGGTTGAAAAATAAAAGAGAAAATAAGAGAAAAATAAAATATCTTAGGTGAAAACCTCCTTTTAGGTGCCTAGGCAGACCTACTAGTTGAAAACCTCATTGAGGCAGCTAGTAGGCCTAAAGAAGAAGAAAAAAATAAAAAGTGAAAAAATGAAAATAAAAAAATTTATTTTCTCCATGTATCTCTCTCTAATGAATGCAGGTTCTCTCTAACCTTTGCAAGCAACAAAAAAAAAAAAATTTGGCACCAAAAGAAAAAATTGGCCAAAACCCTAGTCAAAGGAAGTCAAACTTGGACTTCCTCCTCCTTTTCTCAGATGCTCCAAAAGGACCAAGGTCATGCCAATCCATAACTATCATCCATTTCCAAGATCCACCCATCAGTTCCAAGCTTTTTTTCATTAACTTTCATCGTCGTCCTAAAATGGTATAGGAAACCCTATTTTTGCTACACACAAATCATAGTTTCTAGAAAAAAACTATTTTTATCATATCATGAAAATTGCGCATCCATTTTCCGACCTATTTCATGGGGATATGAATATAGATGATGGTAACATTCTCAGACAATTTCAGCATATTCTGATGCACGATTTTTAAGAAATCGACCTCCATCACATACAAACATTTTTAATTTTTCTCGAGATTCGTGCATCCAATGGCCGAGATTTTTTATGGGGAGGTGAATAAGGATGATGGTAACATTCTTAAATTTTTTTAGGTCAATCCATTCTACCATTTGAGATATGTATAAAACAATTTTGCAACAAGGGGTTGTCCTAAACTGCTACAGGAAACTCTGTAATTGCTACATGAAGTTACAACAAGCTACATGCAAGTGGATAGAAGGAAAAAAAATAATCACAAAGGGTCTTGATGTGTAAAAAAATAATTAGGAAATTCTTCCCATAATTTCCTACCACCCTCTCATCACTCCTCCATATAAATCACAATGATATTTCACTCAAACCCTACACTTTGTCACTTCTGTAACAAAACTTTTTTCTACAAAAACACATATTTCCTTCACATCATTCTTCCAAGACCACAGTAATACTTCTTAGCCTTACCACACTATCCCTCATCACCCCATGCATATTGGAAGTCAAGCAAATACAAAGAATACCTTTTACAAGAAGGAAACGTGTTCCTCTAGCAAACCTGTGTAATCACTAGAAAGAATTATAAGTGGTTTTATCAATCATCCAAGAAGACACGAAAAATTGTGAGGTGAATATGAAGAGCCTATGGAACTCCAAGGAGGCATTTCACCAGCAGAAACAACCTAGACATTAGAGAGGCACCTACAAACATACAACAAAGGTATCAGTAAAGCATGCAAGCATCAAGCCAATCATCAACTTCAACACTCACATCATGAGCATCTCAGAAGAAAAATTTAAGCCAGGGATGTGAAGCAGCAGCAACAACAAAATAAACCCTAGAATACCTCTAGGTTCAAGGCTATCAAAAATAGGATCTCCAGCATATTATCACATGCATCTTCAATAGCAGCTTCAAAACCACCAAAGAAAGCTTCAAGAGTCATATCAACAGCTTCAATATCACCTGCAAAAACAAATCAAGGGTAAGGCTTAGGTATGTAATCATCTAAACCTCTCTTCAAATCTATTCTAGCTTAAGAAAACATTGAAGTGTCATAAGGAATGTTTTTTATAGCCAAAATCAATAGTGGAGCAGCCTCGGCCTTATCTTGCAATTAGCTTCACTTTTCCACCAAGATACGCACAGATGTGGGAGAGGAAAAAGGAAAAAGTAAAGAGGACTTGAGAAAGTGGATAGTAAGAAGTTAGTTGTGATGGAATATAAGGAGTGCTAAGGGGTAACCGAGGGCAAACTCAGTTAACAGAAAAAAAACTCTTAGTTAATTTTGCATGAAAAAAAAACAATCAAATTGAAGAAAAAAGAAAAAAATTGAAAAAAAAATTAAAAATTGAAAAAAGGAAAAAACAAAAAATAAAAGGTTGAAACACCACCTCTTAGGATGCAAAATAGAATTGCTACAGGTGAAATAGGGCTACTACAGGAAAAAATACGAAGTTGCTACAGGAAAGAAAAATTTGCTACAGGAAATTAACCAGGACAAATTTTGTTGATTAAAGGTGGTTTTCCTCCTCTCTTCTCTCTCTTATCCGCTTACACACTCCATGGAAAAATCCATTATGCACCCATTCACTCATTTCACCTTTCAAGTAGGAAGAAAAATCCATTTTTACTCCTGACTGTAATTGCTATATGAAATTACTAATAGCTGCAGGATTCTTGTAGCACTACAGGAAACCATGTAAATTCTATAGGAAACTTATTTACAAGGAAACTAGGTCTCTCAAAGGTTTCTAAACTTAAAAAAGAACATGATAATTTATATTTTTCCTATACCTACCACTCCTAACCATCACTTCACTCCATGCATAAGGATTCACTCCTTAAACCTTATGTTGCGCCACTAGCATCTAGATCACCTATACCTTGGCATGGGACCTCCCCCCTTACCTCTCCATCATTCTAATCATTCTATCACTCCATCTATAACCTCCATAAACCATTTCCATTCATCTTTAAGTAGTATGGAGCCCTAAGAAGCAGAGAGAAGACTTTTACAAGAATTTGAAAAGTTTCCTGTAGCAATTCTGTATATGCCACATCATGGTCAACATATGTGGATAAGTTGATGAAGATGGCTTCAAAGGACTACCAACAGACTCTAGGAGGATGAAGACACCAGCAAAGGCACCTGAGGACCTCCATGCAACACCTACAAAAAGAAATGAAAATGGAAGAGTAGAAAGAATATTAGTAGGAGGAGCAAAACATGGACCAATAAACAGAGAATGAAATATACCAACCTACATTAAGAACCACAAGGAAAGGAAGATGAATAGGTTGCTCAGAGCACGAGAAACAGTTTTAGTAGGGGGTTATGATGGGCCTCTAAATTAGACATAAATTAAGGGTCATCTAACCTTTCTTAGGTAGATAAAAGATATATTAAATATCTCCTTCTACACTTAATAATGTTTTTTTATGATTTAATATGTTCTTAGGAAGGTTTAGATATAATTTCATATTTTTTCCTAATATTACTTATTTTTGTCGAATATTGTGAGAATATTGGGAAGATTATGAAGATTTGGAGAAGGAGATAATTTAGGGACTTGCTCCCTACTACTGGAGGATCAATACTGGAGAATAAATGAACAAAATATCATGAAATTATTGAGAAATTCTGGAACTCCGATGATTGAGAAAATATAGGAATGTGTTCTCTGTCATTTACTGCAAACTTCTAGTGTTGGGAACTAGATCCACTATTTGAGGGATTTTGGAGGGGAAAGCTTCCTAATTTCAAGGATAATTCTTCCTCATCATTTTTTATAAGTACCAATTCGAATTGGCCTCTAGGGGCATGTATTTTTTAGTCTTATTGTGGAGAAAACTTATTTTCTCGCAGCTCCACTTTCTTTTATTGCAGGGATGTACCTGGATTGATTCAAATAATGATGATTGGAGCCATTTTTAGCTTCTAATGCTTGGTTTCTTCCATAGGACTCTGAGCCTCCTTGGGCTTGGCCATTCTAGGAACCTCATAGCACTTTTTCACAATTTCTTTATGTTATTTTCACTTCTTATTCACATGCATCTCTTATTTCTATTTTGCATATTTATGTATTAGTATTATTTATTTTTTTGTTGTAGGATTGGGTTATATGATTTAAGTGAGTTCTTTTGAAATTTTTTTACAAGTTCAAAAACATTATTCATCCTTATAATAACTTTGTAAGGTCATCTTAATCATTAACCTACTAGGATTTGGTTACTAGTTCATGAATATAAGATTTCTAGAAAAGCCTTGTAGCGAAATAGTAGTAAATTTATGCTATTTTTTAGGAGGGGTTAATGAGATCCATTTGACTTTATTCCACTTGGATTAGTTCATAATAATGTTAAATTTGATAAAAAAAAATCACCCTATTTCATTTTCACTTGATTCGATTATGCATTTGATAGATTAACTAGCTCACTAGTTCTTCAATTTCCAGATTTTAGAGTAGTAATTTTCTGTTATTTTTTAGCACATGTGAACAGGGGTATTTTGGAGTGATTCCACTTGGAATGGAGATATAAGACATCATAATTAATAAAAAAAATTCCAATCCCATTTTCATTTGACTTACTTAGTTATTCGATGATTTATTTCCAAAACAGAGTTGCCTGTAGCACTCTTGTATCATGTGTAAACTTGACCAATATTTACTCCCGAAGGTTGGATTTTGTCTCTTAGGCTTGAATCATGACCCATAGGATCTAAATACATGATTGAGGAAGAATAAACACCACTTTTGACATTCATTTTTGCATATTAGATTAGTTCCTTTTATTTGAATTCATGCTCTTAGGATTTCAATTACAAATTGTTGTTCTTTCATAGGATCAAATTCTTTTAAAAGAAATACTTCCATTTCCGAAATTATTTTAGGCTTTTATTTCATGACATTCCCTCCATTACATAAAAACAACTAAATAGTGACACATTGTATGCTACACACATACTGTCAATACCTCTTAAGTTTGTACAAATCTCGGGTTGATAATTAAAGTTGGTAGCCTTGGTAGTTGCAGCATTCTTATTGAAATACTGAGACTCATCAACCACGTAGAAATATATAAATATATTCAACTGATATTGTAATGTACTAAAACAAAATACTGAATCAATCTACAAATTTCAGAAACCAATTTCGATCAAACAATCACATAACAAGTAAGAGAAATAAATTATCAATCCCACAACACAAGATGTATGTGGGGAAAAAAAATACTCAAAACCCCTCTATAGTTATATTTCATAAAGTGAAGCTCATGAAACAATAAAATGTTATTTCCCTCACTAAGAAATCTCTACACTCTGCTGACTGTCTCACTCTGATCTAGGAAAAATAGTTCCAATACTTAACCAATTCTCTGCCTTTGTCTGACTAGCTCTACTTATGCATACCTGGGTTAATTGAGCCCTTATTAATTAGGAAATTCCCATCCATAGGTTTCACAATACATCTAAGGTTTCCTGATGACCTCATGCATGACTTGTACATTTTTTTAATTATACAACTGATAGTTATCTTCCCTTTAACCACAATCTCAACTGGGTCTTCCTTAGAACTGACATGCAACAACTATTTATAGTGAATTATCAGTTAACTGATTGATCACTACTTGTGAATTAAATCTAATTTAATTCACTATACCTATCACTAGCTCATCTCCGATTTAGAACTGGTTAAACTGATTTTAACTCAAATATTTGAGTTAACTAATTACAACTCAAAATAAACTACAAGTGGACCCCCTAAAAACTAGAGTGGACTCTACATGCCTCCTGCTTGACCCTCAACTTGAATTGACTGAGCTAACTAAGTCTTCCTGACTTAGTTAACACTTACAAGTTGTCATTTGATGTGCAACTACCATTTACTTCTAATTTAATTAAGCGAAAATTAAACTAGAAGCCTCATGGGTGTCATTTTCAATATTTCTTGTTGTCATTTTCAACAAACTCCAATAAGCAACAACCCAATCCTACCTACATAATAATGTAAGGATTATTTCCAAGTTCCCCCTTTAATGTTTACATTACATAATTACAAATATTAATACAAAAAATGACAAATTGCAATTCACATGTCACATCTGTTTCACTAGTCGTCCTCGACACTTATCCCCACTCTGAAGTCTATCCAACAATGCTCTTTTCACCACCATAATATTCAAGATTCCCATTCAACTCATTTAAGACATAACCACCTCTGACCATCTTTGATGAACTTTGTATAATTGACGTTTCTCGATCTTCCAAAAGAAAATGTTGATATTGGGCCACCCTATTGACAAAGTCCAATCTATAAAAATGAAGAAAAATATACTTTCAATAGTTGTATAGGTGATTTTTCTGATTACTGTGCATATTAAACAATCAATTATCTAACCAACCCTTCTACATACAAGGATCTTATAACATAACCTGTAACGGATGCTCTTGAAGCCCGAAGCACTAAAATATTATCATCATATAACAAATTAATACAATTAAGTTAGCAATGTGTTCTCTTGGCACCGAAGAACTTTGAGAACCACTAATTTAATTATATTTCACTGTTCAATAATCGGTTATGCACTTGTAATTTACAAACGAAAAAATATATAAATACAACATACTTCATCACAAAAGATAAATTCCAAAATTATTACAATATTGGCTTGAGCATGCATGGTACAATATGACATTATGACCATGCTCATTCCAAGATGAAGTCAAATCAAGTTATTATAGAGCTACAAAATTCCATTGACCGATTTCTTCACGTAGTCATCCATGTGGAATTTTCATTAACGTTGTCACATGAACTTTCCTTTGCACATGAACTTTGCCTTGGTAGACTGGAATTGTGGACAAAATTTGAGGATGAAATGGGGATCCTGAAAAAATTGCAACTTGTAAAGAATCAAACTACATGTGCTTAAATAACAAACTCAAATCGCATCTCCTTGCCACTAATTCACAAAAAATTATGACTCTAACCCAAGTGAGATGATTGGAAATTTAGCGACAATAAATTATCACTTCCCTTCTAGGTGGACTCCAACAGATTTCCCTTTATGCAGGCTACACGACTACAATATTTTTTAATGAATTAGAGCCTACAATCTCAATTATTACAGGAGTTAAATTATGAGAGGAGTTCATAATGGGGGCACATTGAAAAGTCCCTTCAAACTCACAAAGCAACTAGGTCGTGATTTGAATCTGCAATCTTCACCGCCATCATCATGTCAGCGACACTCCTGGACCACGGGTTGGCTAACACCTAACATTGACTTGAAACTGCTGAAAATCTCAACAACACCATTCACAGGTATGCACAACAAGGGCATATACTCAGACAAGGGCATGTCGGGAGTAGAAGCCACCATAAATAAATCACCTCGCTACAAATTTTGTTCTATAATCAGGCTAGCTCACACCTTCCAACATAATTCTTCTTGTCTTCGCTATCTTCTTTTTCCATGTGTCAAGTAATGCAACATCACTAGATCCCAGCTTAGGAACATCGCTATCGATGAACTCCTTCAGTCCATTATCCTCCAGCACCACCTCCATCCTATCCTTCCAGGATATGTAATTCAAGCTCCCATCAAGGGCATACTCCAATCGCAACCTATTGAAAGACATTTCAATGTATACTCAACTTCTGCACCAAGAATTTTATGTAGCAAATTCGAATTGTCCACCAGCACAAACTCAGCAATTCTTCACAATTGCAATCTTCAACAATTAACACTGCTCTGATACCATGTATAAATTATATACAAGATGCATGTATATATCCATATTCTCATGATCTAATAATATTTCATCTTCTTGCTAAATACAGAATCCTTCCACTGTTAATCTTTTGTGGAAATTTAAAAACTCAATTGCAAACAAATGAAGAAATAAAAATAATCGCACATAACGCAATTTTTTAATGGGAAATCCTGAAGCTGAAAACCCCAACTATCATATATTATGTATCATGGAGATCATGTAACAATCTCATACAAATATTAGTACATCAAGCTCTCAGTACAATCAACAATCATTACACATCGTCATGCAGAAATTTGCATCTCTATGCACCAATTTCCTGCCTCCTGACAGCCTGCCTCCATTGCGCAGTCCCTGCTGAAGAAGACCCCTGAATGAATTCAAATTACCCTTGCCTTGTCTACGCAATCCTCATTGGAAACTCCAATGTGTGTGTGGTGCAATCAATGCATCACTATAGTCACAACAAATAGTCCATCTTGCCCTTTCACCTATCTCTCCACTGGGTATCCACTGGAATCGACATGCACTGTAGTTAACTGCTGTATTGTTCAGTTGATTAATGAGTTATTATTTGAAAATTAATTAACTAATTAATTCACTCCACTCTCACTAGTGTATCATTAAATTAGACTAGATACAACTAGCTCAACCGAGTTTAACTCCATTAACTAAGATAAACTGAATAACAACTCCATGAACTACTCTTCCAACTTTGTCATAACTTTTCCACTTCATTTCTAATTGAGTCCTTCATGCATGAACCACAAATAAACCCTAGGAATTGCATAAATTCCTTCAACCCACTAATTTTCTAAATCTGTGCATTGAAATTAAGTGCTCCAAGAGAATAAGTTGTTGTTTATTGTCATATTATTATTAAGAGATAATAATAATCGACACTTCTATTTTTAGATCGATGATCTATAAATAGACTTTGCCCAATATTCTAAAAATAGAATTTCATCTATTTTTCCAACTTGACCAACCATCCACAAATATCATCCTGCAACTTCTGAAATATGATCACCATGTCTAAAAATAGACATAGTCTAAAAATAGACTTGCGCCAAAAATAGCCTGTGGGCCCACTTAGTGAAGGAAAATATTTTCACTAAGCTCATCATCTTGTTGAATCTCAACACTCCCTCTCAATAAGATAGGGATTATCCTTCACCCCGATCCTGCCTCTATGGTATTCGAATTTTCTCCTGGTGAGCGCCTTCGTCAGAATATCTGCATACTGAACTTCCATGGGAATGTACTGAAGCAACATGATCTTCCGCTGCACACAATCTTTGAAATGATGATACCAGATATCAGTATGTTTAGATCTATCATGAAACACAGGATTAATCGAGAGTTTAATGCAACTCTGATGATCACAATGTATCACTGTAGGATCTAAATGTGAACCGAACAAACCAACTGGGATCTTCCTCATCTAGATAGCCTCACATGTAGCTTGAATTGCTGCCATGTATTCTGCTTCCGCTGAACTGAGTGCCACGAATCTTTGTTTCTTTTTGTACCAAGAAATTTCCATAGATTTGATATTGAAAATCCCTCCTAATGTGCTCTTTTTGTCTGTTGGGCTGCCTTCCCAACCTGCATCTATGAAGCCATGCAACTTCACCTCATCCATCTATTTGTACCATAAACCATACACAGATGTTCCCTTGAGATATCTTAGTACATGCTTGCATGCCTTCCAAAAGAGCTTGGTAGGCTTAACCATCGCTTGTGAAAGCTGGTTCACTGCATAGCATATGTCCGGTCTTGTATTAACTAAATACATGAGCGAACCCACCAACTGTCGATAAAAAGTGACATCCACTACCTCTTCTGATGTAGCATCCTTTTTCATCCAATTTCCTGGAAGAGAAGTGTCAATAGGCTTGCATCCTTGCATGTGAAACTTCTCCAATATCTCCCGGGCATACTTGCCTTGAGACACAAACAGTTCACCTTCCCGCTGCCATATTTCCAATCCAAGGAAATAATGATGGAGGCCCAAATCTTTCATCTCAAACTCCTTTTCAAGATCTACCTTGCATGAGTGTATCAAATCCTTATCACCTATTAGTATTAAATCATCAACATAAAGAACAATGATTAAAAGCTTACCCTCCACCACAATTTGGTACAAGTTTACATCTGCCTCACTCTTAGTGAAGCCAAGTCTAGTGAAATAGCTATCGATCCGAGTGTACCAAGCACGTGGTGCTTGCTTTAGCCCATATAATGCTCTTTTGAGCCTGCACACATGCGACTCACTGCTGAAGATCTCAAATCCTTTAGGCTACTCAATGTACACCTCTTTCTTAATGATCCCATTAAGGAATGCAGTATTCACATCCATTTGATGAATGTGCCAACCCATCTTCACTAAGAGAGTAAGGATGGTCCTTATGGAAGAATACCATGTGACAGGTGCAAAGGTTTCTTCATAATCAATCCCCTCGATCTGTGAGAAGCCCCACGCAACAAATCTTGCCTTATACTTCTCGACCCTCCCATCAACAATTTTCTTTACCTTGTAGATCCATGTTGATCCTACAACTGATTTACCAACTAGCCTTGGAACAATCTCCCAAGCATTGTTTCTGACAATGGATTCATACTCCTCCACCATGACATCTACCCATGTGGGCTCCTGCACTACTTCTTCAAAAGAAGATGGCTCTATCACGATACACTTTCTCATCAGAGCCATGTATCTAGTAAATCGGTTAGGTGACTATCTATGTTTGTGCTGTGATGTAGGGACTCCTACATTCTGTGCCACATCAAGCTTCAGTCTCTCAGTTTCTATGGTACACTTTCTACCTTGTCTGATGTTTGGTTCTGCATGAGTGGACTCCTCCAATTCATGAATCTCCTCCTGTGGCTAATCCACATCTAGAGGCTCATCTTTGGGAACAAGAATTTCCTCCTCTGCATGCAACTGTAGCTCCCTCTCAAGTGAGAACTTCATGCTTTCACATCATTGAATTTTATATCCTGTCACACCACAGTCATCCGACTTTCTCGAAAATATACATGATAATTATGGGGTGTTTCTGTGTACCCCACAAATATCCCAAATTCTGCAGTTAGCTCCAACTTCTTCCTGGCGTCCTTTGTCACATGAATGTAAAAAGATGAGCCAAAAATCTTCAAATGAGAAATATCAGGCTTCTTAACAGTAAAATTTTCTTCAGGTGTACTCATGCCAAGTACTCTACGAGGACAACGGTTTTTCACATAAACCGTAGTGTTGCATGCTTCCTCCCACAAGTGCATCAGTAGGTCTTGGTCATGCAGCATCACTCGTGTAGCACCCACGATCATTCTGTTCTTCCTCTCAGTGACCCCATTTTTTTGTGGGTTATGAGGCACTATGGGTTCTCTTTGAATTCCTTCTTTGCTATAGAAGTCTTTGAATTCACCCGAGATGTATTCATCACCATTATCACTCTGTAGAGCTTTCACTTTCTTCCCCAACTCCTTCTCCACCAATGCTTTAAACTCACAAAAATTTTAGAATGTTTCGCTCTTCTTCTACATGAAGAAGGTCCAACATCTACGAGAATATTCATCAAGAAATATAACATAATACCTATGTTTTGTTATTGAAGCAACCGAGAAAGGTCCACACACATCTGTGTGAATTCTATCAAGGATCACCGAAGCACGGTTCTCCTTCTCATGAAAGGTGGTCTTCACAAACTCACCCATAGTACATCCCTTGCACAAATCTGAATGTGCAAGATTACCCTTGGGCAGTCCAGCAGAAATCTGTTGCAAAATCTTCAAAGCGCCATGGTGAAGATGGCCCAATCTCCTGTGCCATAATTTGCCCTCATCCCGACTCACCACTTCTTCTGCTTTGCCCACCATTGCAGTGCAGCCATCTACCTCTAGCTTGTAGAAGATCTTAACTCAAATCCCTATCTTCTTGGTTTGACCTATTGTTTTATGTCAAAGGAAAGCTTTTCCCTCACTAAAAGCAACATCATAACCTTTGTCTTCCAACACTACGACCGAGACCAAGTTCTTCTTCAGACCTGGGACAAGCATAACATCTTTCAACAAGAATGGATTACCAAACTCGCTCTCAAAGGTAATGGTCCCAATGCTAGTTGCATTGTATTGACCATCGTCACCCATCTCTATATGCAGTTGAAGGTCCTTCTCCTCTAAGTCACTAACCAACTCCTTGTCTCCCGTCATATGGAAAGACGCACCACTATCAAGATACCACATTGATCCCCTATAGCTTGAAACCAAGCATGCAATCAAAGAGAAATCAAGTTCAAATTGCGAGGCTAAGGCCTCTCCAGCTCCAGCTCCAACAACCTTCTTGTTCTTCTTCTTCTGTGGGCAGTTAGTGGCCAAATGCCCATGTTCGTGACATTGAAAACACTTCACTTTGGACAAATCCTTCTTCTTGCCTTTAGCTTCGGATTTTGAAGGAAATTTCTTCCCCTTCCCATTCCTTGCTTTTTCAGCCAAAGCGAAATTCTCTTCATCTTCATTCTTCGATGAAGATCTATCCCTAGTACCTCGCCTTATCTCCTCCTGCACAAGATCTGACCAAAGTCGCTCCCATCCTGACAGTTTCTCCCATCCATTGACAGAGTCTTTGTAGCTATGCCAACTCTTTGGAAGCCCAAGGAGAGCCAAGCTCATCAAGTCTTCATCATCAACAGTAATCCCCAAACTTCCCATTTCATCCCTATAGTGGACAAACATCGTGAGATATCTTGGAATACTGTCGCCCTTCTCCATTTTTATTTTTCTAAGCTTGTTTTTCAGCGTCAAATTCCTCTAGTCGCTGCTGCTTTGGAACAAATATATCAAAGCCTTCCACATTAAGAATGGAGTGGCTTTCATGTGAAGGCTGGACAAAATATGGTCCTTCACACCTTCCAACAGAATTCTTCTTGTCTTCACTATCTTCTTTTGCCATGCGTCAAGTAATGCAGCATCACTAGATCCCAACTTAGGAACATCGTTATTGATGAACTCCTTAAGTCCATTATCCTCCAGCATTGCCTCCATCATATCCTTCTAGGCTATGTAATTAGACCTCCCATCGAGGGCATACTCCAATCGCAACCCATTGAAAGACATTTCAGTGTATACTCAACTTCTGCACCAAGAATTTTCTGTAGCAAATTCAAATTGTCCACCAGCACAAACTAAAAAATTCTTCTGAATTGCAATCTTCAAGAATTAACACTACTCTGATACCATGTAGAAATTATATACAAGATGCATGTATATAGCCAGATTCTCCTGATCTAACAATATTTTATCTTCTTGCTAAATACAGAATCCTTCCACTGTTAATCTTTTGCGGAAATTTAAAAACTCAATTGCAAAGACATGAAGAAATAAAAACAATCACACATACCACAGTTGTTTAACGGGAAAGCCTGAAGCTGAAAAACCCAACTATCATATATTATGTATGATGGAGATCATGTAACAATATCATACAAAGCTTAGTAAATCAAGCTCTCAGTACAATCAATAATCATTACACACTGTCATGCAGAAATTTGCATCTCTATGCACCAATTTCTTGCCTCCTGACAGCTTGCCTCCACTGTGCAATCCCTACTGAAGAAGACCCCTGAATGAATTTGAATTTCCCTTGCCTTGATTGCGCAATCCTCATTAGCAACTCCAATGTGTGTGTGGTGCAATCAATGCATCACTATAGTCACAAAAAATAGTCCATCTTTCCCTTTCACCTATCTCTCCACTGGGTCTCCACTGGAACTAACATGCACTGTATTTAACTGCAGTATTGTTCAGTTGATTAATGAATTATTATTTCTGAATTAATTAACTAATTAATTGAATCCACTCTCACTAGTGTATCATTCAGTTAGACTAGATACAACTAGTTCAACTGAGTTTAACTCCGTTAACTGAGTTAAACTGAATAATAACTCCATGAACGACTCTTCCAACTCTATCATAACTTTTCCACTTCAGTTCTAACTGAGTCCTCCATGCATGAACCACTAGTAAAACCTAGGAATTGCGTAATTCCTTCAGCCCACTGATTTGCCAAATATGTGCACTGAAATTAAGTGCTCCAACAGAATAAGTTGTTGCTTTAAATTGTCAGATTATTATTAAGAGCTAATAATAATCAACACTTCTATTTTTAGATCGACGATGTATAAATAGACTTCACCCAATATTCTAAAAATGGAATTTCATCTATTTTCCCAACTTGATCAACCATCCACAAGTAGCATCCTACAGCTTCTGAAATATGATCACCATGTCTAAAAATAGACATAGTCTAAAAATAGACTTGCGCCAAAAATAGCTTGTGGGCCCACTTAGTGAAGGCGACTCTTTTCACTAAGCTCATCATCTTGTTGAATCTCAACAATTTCCAAGTTTACAAGTATTGAATCATATATCTAATTCTTCTCACAACACTCAAATTACTTCTATCACGAATTAAATTACATCCAAAGAACACTATTAATCTAATATATTTAAATAAATATAAATATTTAATTTATTGTGATTTTTATTCATACATATTAAATTTAAAAAATAAATTTATACTCAATGTAAATAAAAATTAAATGTTAACTATTTTATAATATTTCTCTGAAATTGTTGTTGAAAGAGTAATCCTACAAACCTAAAGAATTTTAACATATACGAAATGAGCTCCAAGAAGAAAGAGAATCGTTAGGGTTTTAGGAAATTTGAGTTCAGGACTGAGTTACAGACCCTCGAGTTGTCACTAGAATGGTTATGGCAGCTGCATCGGGAGGGGGGCCATCCCCTTCCTACTGTAATGTAACCAATGGCGAACAATCAAGCAGACAACAACAAATTGGTGGTTCCCATCAGAGGACGACTCCGGTTTTGGGAGCAGATTGGAAGGTGAAGACAAAGTGGTAGTGTTTGCCACGAGCATTGAAGAAGCCCCGATTTATAATTCCAACAAACAAATTGGATGAATACAGGAGCTATATGAAGAATCACGCTCTAATATGTAAGTTTATTGGTATTTGGCCTACAGAAAAAGTTTTATTTAAATGGATACAAATAAAATGGCAGCCCAAGGGTCATATTGATTTGAAATTTGGAGCTAGAGGATTCTTTACAGTAATTTTTACTAACCTTTTAGATAAGGAAAGAATTTTTGAAGGAGGGCCATATTTTTATAACAGTGCAGGGCTCTTTCTTAGACAGTGGGAAGAATGCTACAATCCACAACAAGAACAATTTCTTGCAGCGCAAGTATGGGTTCAGCTGTTTGGCCTCCTAATGGATTGCTGGGATTTGGATATTCTGGAAGGTATAGGAAATTCTTTAGGAACTTTTGTTAAGATAGCAGAAACTACTCGCTATGGCCATTATACTTATTTTGCTAGAATCTGTGTATATATGAATATTTCTGAGCCATTTCCTGAAATGATTGAGTTAGAATATGAAGGAAAAATTTGGCAGCAGCTTCTTGACTACGAACACATCCCTTTCGATGCCAGAGATTCCATGAGTATGGTCATATTTACAAGTCATGCCCTCTAAGCACTATTGAGCAGCAACAAAATCAACAATCTACTAATCCTGATCAGGGCTGACAGCGAGAGGATGGATTCATAACTGTTACAAATAAAAATAATAATAATAAATCTTCGATAAGTTTACAAAACCCCCCAGCACAGAAAACCTCAGAAAAACGTTATGAAATATTGTAAGAGGAAGGGGAAAAGTCGAATGTAGAGGAAGATAGCACAGGCCTCGTTCAAGGGGTACCTAATCAGAAAAATCTGTCAGCAAAACGAAAAGAATTTCATGACAATAGTGAGACAGAAGATGGTAGTATGTTGGAACAGACACCAATGGATATAGAATAGAATAAAGAGGATCTGAGTGCAGAAGAAAGAGTATTGAAACGCCTATTGTATGAATGGAGGAATCTCGATGATAGGTTCATTCCTGCAGAATAGAAGAAATTTTACAAATAAAATTTCGAACACTATTTGACATCTCAAGCGTAAAAGGAAGTTCAAAATATGAAACAATTTGTCTTAAAAGGTCCTAACCCCAAGCCAAAAGGAACCAAAAAAAGAGGTAGAAGGACATTGCAGGAATCCATACAATTAGTTGGAGAGGTGTTGATTAATACAGGAAAGATAATACCGTTAACAACGGTATTCCAACAACTTCCCAAAGTTACCTAATGAAAGTAATCTCATAGAATATTAGAGGCCTAAATAGAAAAGGCAAACAAAGATATCTCAAGGAAAGATTGAAACCTAAGAAACCATAGGGAATGTTAATCCAAGAAAAAAAAGTCTTGGGGAAAAGCCTGAAAATATTCTTCAATCATTTAAACCCTGCTTTGAGGTGATGGCAATCAATTCAAGAGGAACGACAGGGGGAATATCCATTTTATGGAATCCATCATAAATAGTAGTGGAAGGATGGATAGGACTCTCGAGAATTTTATCAGGTACTTTTAGACAAATTGGATCAAAATAAAAGATACTCATATCGGCAGTTTATGGGCCTCCACTTCTAGGAGAAAGAGAGTAGTTCTTACAAAGTATAAGAACTTTAAATAATATGAATCAGGAAAAATATTGGCTTCTCGGTGGGGATTTGAATATGATACTAAATCTGACAAACAAAAGAGGAACAAGGAGGGAAGATCCAGAGATGGAGCTATTTAGGGATTTGTTGACGGAGCTTCATTTGGTAGACATTCCCATGGTGAATGGGAAGTTTACTTGGAATAATAGACGTGGAGAAAGACATCAAATTGCATCATGGTTGGACCGCTTTATAGCCTCGAAAGCTGTAGTAAGTTTGGATGTTTACTATGAAGCAACGATTTTACCAACTCTCGGATCAGATCATTGGCTGATTCGTATAGATATTGATGTAAAAGAAGGACCCAAGAATAGACCGTTTTGATTTGAATTATTTTGGTTAAGAGATCACAGGTTTCTAGAAAAATCCAAACACTGGTGGGAAACTAATTAGGTTATGGGAAGGAATAAGATGCATTCTTTTCAGCTTAGATTGAAATAGCTCAAGACATAAATAAAAATATGGATCAAAATAGAATTTGGAAACAACCAACATGATCAGATCTGTTTAAGAGATAAAATGAAAAAGATATAGCAAAATATGATCCTTAATGGTAGAACAAAAGCTCTTGCAGTAGAAGAAGGAAATACTCTCAGTCTCCTAGAAGAACATAGACAGAAAGAGGAGATCTTGTGGAAGCAAAAATCTAGGATCCATTGGCTGAAGGAAGGTGAAAGAAACAATTTCTTTTTCCACAAAACAATGATACAATGGAGACAACATAATAGAATCTTCTCATTGAAAGATCAAAATGGAAACTGGCTGCTTCAACATGAGGAAATGGAAAACATACATGTCGATCATTTCAAAAATCTTCTTACAGAATCAAATCAGAATAGACAGACAGCTATTGATAAAATAACATGTCTCATTCCTTCAGTAGTAACCAGAGAAAAAAACTTAGCTTTATCAAGGGAAATCAGTATGGAAGAAGTTGAAGATGTTGTAATGAATATGCCTAGGAATAAGGCCCCAGGAACAGATGGTTTCACAACTGAATTCTTTAAAGCCTCCTGGAACTTCATGGGTTGAGACATTTGGGATTTGGTAGAGGAATCCAGGAGGAATTGTAATGTCTACCCTGCGCTGAATGCAACATTCCTAACTCTCATCCCAAAACAAGAAAATTCGGACACTCCTGCAGGATTCAGACCTAAAGCTCTATGTAATGTAATTTACAAAATTCTATCTACTATCATGGTAAATAGACTAAAACCTCTTTTTCCTAGGCTGGTTTCTCTGGAACAGACTGGTTTCGTCAAAGGAAGGCAAATATTAGATGGAATTGCTACTACCTAGGAAGTAATCCACTCTTTAAAGACTCTTAAAATGAAGGGTATGCTCATAAAATTGGACCTCTCTAAAGCGTATGACTGGATCAGTTTGCCTTATTTGATAGATGTTCTAAAAGCGTTTGGTTTTGATAATAGATGGTTACAGTGGCTACATTAATTCATATCATCTCCTAATTTCTCTGTTTTACTCAATGGAATTCCATCCCAGACTTTTAATATAACCAGAGGTCTCCAGCAGGGAGATCCCCTATCACCATTTTTATTTATATTAGCAATGGAAGGACTGGGAAGATTAATTAAGGCTCATTTAGTGGAAGGATAGATACAGGGCTTAAAATTATGGGGGCCAGCTCTCCCATTGACACACCAACAATTTGTTGATGATATCCTCTTATTCTGTTAGGCTTCGGTAAGAGAGGCAAAATCCATTTTAAAGATTCTGGATACCTTCATGGAGGCATCAGGTACTCTTGTTAATACTGATAAATCAAATGTTTAATTTTTCAATTCAATAATGCCACTCAAATATTTCAAGCTAGAACACTGGGATTAAATATAGGTACTTTTCCGATAAAGTACTTGGGTGTTCCTTTAAATACTTCCCCTTTAAGAATCGCAGACTAGAAATATCCAATTACCAGATTGGAGAAAAAATTACATAATTGGGAATTTAGAGTGTTGAATGCTCCAGGAAGATTAATCATGTTAAAATCGGTTCTTCAATCTCTTCCTCTTTATCAATTATCAGGGAAAGCAGCCCCAAAAATCATTTGCAACCAATTAGTGAATATGTTCAAGAAATTTCTTTGGCAAGGTGCGCAGGATAGAAGGAAATGGGAATTACTTTCATGGGATAAACTAATCAAAGCAAAATCAGCAGGAGGATTGGGCATTCATGATCCATATGTTTTAAATCAAGTTATGGGGGCCAAACTGTGGTCAAGATCTATGGAAGCTTATATGGGAAAGGAAATATGGTATGCCTCAATTTGTAACAGGAAAATTAAAAGTGGATATTGTACCAAAAGGGTCTACTATTTGGAATCTTGTAGCAATTAACAGAAATTTAATCCGGCAACATAGTTTTTGGGAGGTGAGGGAAGGAAGAACGACACTTTTTTGGAAGGTTCATGGCAACAAAGAGAAAAATTATTCAGTCAGTTTGACTTAGGAGAACTTTTTTTGTTCACAAATACCCCAAATAGTAGATTAATAAGCAATTATTGGTGCAAGCATTAGACTAGCCAGTGGAGAAGATGGAAGGAGAAAGTACATTGGCCAGGAGCACCAAAAACGCTACAATGGAATAATCTTGAAAAAGAATTAAGAATAAGGAAAATAGTTACAACAACTAGAAGTGATATTCTTAGATGGGGTTATCAGAGTAAAGGAATGTTTAACATACAAGAGGGCTATAATATTCAGTATCAGAATATTCAGTATAATTTGCTTTTAAGTCATCGAAAAATCCTCACTTGGGGCCATTTCCAGAAGTGAGGAATGTATGGACTGTCCATTTGTTACATGTGTAGGAAAACAAATGAATCATTGGAACATCTTTTAAACACTTGTGAAATTGCAGAGATAATGTGGAGGAGTATTGCAAGGACATTCATGCAAACGGATAGAGATAACACAAATATAAATGCAATAATCATAAATTGGCGAAAAAGGAGGTTTTAAATGTGAAATGTTGAATAGAGCATCGAGGCTATCTATTGGATTTATATATGGGGCATTTGGAAAGAAAGGAATCACTGCATATTCAGAGGAGAAGAAAAAACTATTAATCAAATATGGGAGAAGATGGTAGAGAATATACGAACAATTCTAGTGGAAAAATGGACAGAAGAATACTGGAAGACGGATGATATAGAAACTCAAATGATGGCAATATTAAATTTGAAACCTCAAATGCTGTAAAATACCCTTTGGAAATATAGACCGCCTCGTCAAAATCTAGAGGATAGATGGAAGGTACCTCAAAATGGATTCATTAAACTCAACTATGATGGTTCATCAAAAGGAAATCCAGGACAAGCAGGAGTAGGAGGGATATTTATAAATTCTCGAGGGGAAGCCTGTAGAGCCTATGCCATGGATTTGGGCCATGCGACTAAAAATGAAGCAGAATTGACAGCAGTTAAACAGGGTCTAATGGTAGCAAAAAGAGAAAATTACCATCGACTTATTGTAGAAGGAGGTTTGGCAATGGTCACTGGAGTTTTATGCAAATTACAGCAAGGATCAGCACGAGAAAATATAAGTAAAAGCTGGAGGACAGTGAATCTAATTCACGAAATAGGCTTGATGATTAAAGAAATCCAGTATCTAATACCTTTACATGTTCACAGAACACGTAATGAGGCGGCATACTACTTAGCAAATTGGGGTTGTACTAATAATGAAAGACAATTGGATGTCATGCCAAGGGCTAGAATCTGGGATATTGAATTACACTCTCTCTAGATCATTATAGACAAAGATTTAAGTGGAAGCGCAGATCCCCGATCGGGGTGCCAAGAAAGGGAGGATGGTAGCAGGAAAATGCCACGTGGTGGGGCTTGTCAACTGACCATCATGCATTAGAGTAATGGAGTGCGGTGGTAATTGTTCCCACACGAACCTCACTAAATTATAAGGATGCGAGCCACCCCAATTCATGAATGCATGGCAGAGAATGGGAAGGTACGCTGACAGCAGGGTAGGAGAATGAATAAGGTAAGTTACCTCTATTGCAAAGCTATATTTCAAATAGTAGATGCAATTCAAACGGATGCTGCGACAGAGGATTTGTAGGAAGAAGGATTTCATCATCGTGGGTCGAGGATTACTTGGTATGTAATGGTCTTCATCACTCTAATTTTACAATACAGTTTTCCTGTTAGCATTCCGACAATGAAAGAAGCAGTTTTTACAGGGGTTACAGAGAATTTTCCATGCACTGTTAGTTTTTTTCTTTTCTCTGGTATGCATGTAATGTTAGAGGTGGTTGAGCTGGAGATAGAACCCCGCTTCCGTAGTCCTCCCGACCCTCTTTACCAGTACCTCAGTTATGTTAATTTGCATTGGTTACGTCTGTGTTTTTCTAATGATTATGAATGTATGTTCTGGAATTCCTTTATTACTGTCATGAATGGTCTGGTAAAGGTCCTTCTTCTTATTCAAAAGTATTTGAAAGAGAAGATTAACGGGTATCATAAGATTAGGGGTAGGGCTTACTGTCAGCATTTTTGTGTCCCTTGCCATATCAGTCTATCCATAAATTATCTCAGTGTCTCGGCTTGCAATAGGAGATCTTGCCATTTCAAAAACTATTCATACATCTCTGTCTTGAATGGGAAGTTAATTCAACATGGGTTTACTCTTCTTTTATGTCTCAATTTCATTTGTTAAGTCCTAGTAATCGGGGCACTAAGTATAATTTGGTTTTTTTAGGTAAAACCCTTTTCTTGTTAATTCAATGGTGGATGAATTCGGAAATGGAAGAGCAAAGCTTGTTAACTTTCAAAATATGGAACCGGGCAAGCAATATTTGAGTACTCAGATAATGGAGAATCATTCAGAGTTTAATATTGAATCTAAGTTTCATATAATTGTTCCCTTTCGATATACAAGGTTCCTGCTAATCACAATAATAGACAGTTTATGTCAGGGCAAAATGACAAAAGACAAAAATGGTAATCGTAAAAACACAGGTACATGGAAGAAGCTACAAGCAACTCAGATTGTTGGTCCAAGTAAAAGAGGTAGAAAGAGTAACAAGCAGAGTCTTGAAAACATAGAAAATATTTATGATTCACGGACTCCAATGCACATTTGTAAAACTATTTAGGGTTGGGAGAGACAAAGTGATGATGATGATGATGATCTGCAAGAGGAGGCTAGAATGGATTTTATTTCCGACCCAGGAAATACAAGAGGTAGAGTTTCTCTATTTCAACAATCAGTTAAGACATACTGGAAATTTAAATGTGTATTAGCAAAGGCGATGCTGAGTATATAAGAAAAGGAAGCCAATTCCTCACTGCTCTTTGAACTTCAGCAGATTAAACAGGATATGCGTGAAATGGCCAAGTCTCAGATACAAGCAAATGTGCGAATAGGAAGGATTGGATAGCAGCTCTTGAGCATGCAACAAGCAGAGATGCCAGAGTCTACTGCAAAGAACCCAACACCTATGGATTCTTCAGATTGTTGACACTTCCCAATTTATAGTTTTGTATGTTTTTGGACGATAGTATATACAGTTTCTATTTTATTTGTAACTTTTATGGACATAGTGAAGGGATATTATTTTGATTGGCTTATAACTCTGTAAGGTGGCCAACAGACCTGATTTCCTTCAGGCAGGTTGAGAGGCTACCAAATACAGTGAAATATGTATAATAACTTGCTCTTTAAAAAATAGAAAATAAAAACACACTACAATATATATATATATATATATATATGAAATTTAATAAAAAAAATTAAAACAGTAAATTTATCATTAAATTATATAAATTTAATAACCAAAATTTATATATTAAAAAATAAATTTTAAAAATCACAAACGAAACAAAACAATTCACCAATAATTATTTTAACAAATTTAGATGAAAAAAGAAGAAGTACAAGATCCTTACCTGGAGTGTTTTGTCAAACCTTCCAGCAAGTGCCATGAGTAGTGTGGTCTTTCCCGAGGCTGGAGGTCCAAGAAGAAGAGTCATCCTTCACGACGTGATACCGCACAAAATTAGGGAAGACCTCCGTTCACTTCAATCGATTTACATCAAAATCTCTCAAAATCTCTAATTACCTGCCGGGCTTGATCACACCGCTGACATTTCGAAGAATTCTCAGTGTTTTCTTCTTACTCTTCCTCAACCGAAAGGTTTCCAAAGCATCCTGCGTACACGATCTTATAAATTTAAATTTTAAATAAAGATTATAAATTAACAAATATTTTAGTGAAGCAGGAAAATTATTTTCTGAAAAAATGTTGAACCCGATTTTCCAAAAAATTTACAAAATGATTATCGAAAAAAACTATTTCACAGATTTTAAAGCAAAAGAAACACCTCTCATATAAACTTATTTATATTAGTTTGATTTTTTTGCATATTTTATTAATATAAATTATTTTTTATTTATTTCCAATTAATAAAATAAAAAAGCTAATTTAGTTTAAACTTTTAGACAATCCAAATCAAATATAAAAAAAACAAGTGCAGCAAGGCAGTTTAGTCACTCCAGCGTAAGTGGATATTATGCTTTTAGGAAAATTATTAATAATCTTATTATAATCTTCCCTAAAATTAATAATCATAACCATAGTACATAGAATTGTGCATTTTGAATGTTTCTCTTAAATTTAATAGAAATTTGTAAAAATTAGAAAATTAAATTATAAACACTTAATAATTAAACTATCCTAAATATTTATTTACTTTTAAAAATATGTATCAATCCATATATATATATCATAAACAAATTTTAAAAAAATTATTTTTAAAATTTTACTAAAAATTATTCACCTAAATTCCAACCAAAAGCTCCACTAAACATAGACAAACTCATAATATGTGCATCACACACCAACATATAATGGCGATATTCTTTTTTTTCACATCTACGCGGAGGGCAAAAAAAGGTGATAAAATTCAAAGTTCAAGTTTGGTAACCATGGAACTAGGAACAATACCTCCAATATATTCAAGGTCCAGTTAATTAATGTTGGCAAGGCCCTACTGCCAACGTAGACACGGGAAGAAATATTCAACTCCTCGAAGCGTATCTCAATCTCTGGTAAGATAATGCCAACCCTGCTCAATACCACAAAATAAGCACATCGTTCAGCTTAATCTGAGTATAAACTAACTCAAGCAAGTATAATTTTCTCAATAAAATCTAATGGAGTTGTTTATGGATCTAACAGAATAATTTGAATGGTAGTTTTTTTTAAAATAAATCTCAAAAAATCAGCTAGTTAAAGGGTTTGAATTGCTAAATTACATTTTTTTTTTATTGTGGAAATAGACACAGCATCATTAAAGACATCCAAAATACTGAAATTTAACTATAATTCAAATTTTCAAAAAATTTTGCCAAAATTTTTCATAATCTTACCAAAATTTCTAGATTATTTTGTAAATTGTTAAATTAAAGAAAATATAATTAGAAACCTAACATATTAAAAAAAAAAGCGACAACGTTGTTGAAATTAATTAAATTTGAAATTTTGAAAATATTTTGAAATCTTAAATAAGATTCAAAATAATAATTTAAATTCTCTTCCATAAATGAGATTACAAAATATTGTAGTCCCATAACCTATAATCAAAATAAGAATACTCAGCAAAGGCATGAGTCAAAATCCAAACCCCTGGAGTCTTTGATGAAGCTTTTGCAGGAAGTGTTCATTATCTTGGTCTGTTACTCCGACAAGTCTCTGCACCAGTTGTTTCCGAGTTTCAAGTGGAATGTTTGCGACGTCGATCTGCTGCAAGTGACTGTGAGTGTCAGTAGATCCACGTGCCGCCTCCTCCTCCTCCTCAGATATGCGCTCTCTTGATGATTTTGAGATTCCATCAGTCGTTTGTAACAAGAACTCTGAACTGGTGGAACACAAACTGCTGGTGGCCATTACACCCTGCAAATAATTCAGGTAGGGTGTTATAATTTCTTTTGGGTATGAGAATCTACAAGATGAAAAACGCGCTGCAGCTGTGAAGTTGAACACCCGGATTTTAACGTTCTGTATTTAGTTAAATATTTATTTGAAATACATGAGACTGAGGAACACTAATAATTTCATGAAGTTTTTCTAAAATTTTATTGAAATTTATTTTTAATTTCTTTATGAAATGAAAAGGTTTATAACAAAAATAAATAAAAACACTAGAGTTTTAAAAAATATCAGATTGTTTACATTATTGGAATCTTGTGTCTAATCACAACGAATACGAGATAAGTGGGCTGGGCATTACAATGAGCGTGATATTGTTAATTTATATAAAATATATTTTCTTAATAATAGTTTCATTTTTATTTGTTTACTAACTTTAACTTTTTATTTATATTATATATATTTAAAATTATATAACTAATAAAATATGAAAGTTAAATACATACGTAAGTAAGTAAATATAAATATAAATATATATATATATATATATATATATATATATATATATATATATATATATAAACGAATATAGATATAATATTTCAATAAAATATAAAAATTATATACATATAAAAACATCTATATAAATTTAGAAAAAAATAATTTTTAAATTTTTTATTTATTTATTATTTATGAATATTTATATATATGTGTGTTAATTTTGTATTTATGTCATATATTTGAAAATAATAT
Organism: Pinus albicaulis; assembly: GCA_034641835.2. NCBI lineage: Eukaryota > Viridiplantae > Streptophyta > Pinopsida > Pinales > Pinaceae > Pinus > Pinus albicaulis. The sequence continues at coordinate 170,372,588 of CM076570.1, forward strand.
AACTTTATATATTTATAAACATTTATAATAGAAGTGTAATACTTCAATAAAATATAAAAGTGAAATGTACACACAAACATATGTATTTAGAATTGCAATAAAATATTGTCAATAAGTTTGGAACTCACCATTGTAATTAAAAAATATTTTAATCTTTAAATTTTGTTTTTATTCTCTTATATATATATATATATATATATATATATATATATATATATATATATATATATAATTAAAATTATATATTTATAAATGGTTATAATAGAATTGAGACATTTCAATAAAATATAAAAGTCAATTTTTTTTTCTGTTAATATAATAGAGAGGGTATCTTTCTCTATATATCACTTCATAACAAAGGACCCCTGACCAATTAAACACACCTCACGGAAGCATAAAAATTAAATATATAAATGTATACCTATCTAAATTTAAAAACGATATATATATATATATATATATATATATATATATATATATATATATTAGAAGTGTAATATGTTAATAAAATATAAAAGTTAAAAATATAAAAGAAAGATATGTATATTAAAAGTATATTTTAATCTTTAATTCTTTTTGTTATTTTTTTTTTTTTTTTTTTTGGTCAAAATATTTTTATTAATTTATCCTAAGATTACAATATGGTTTCTCAGTTTTTCCAACACAAAAACTAATTACAATGTACCATGATCTACTAAGAACCCAAAAGAAGAAAGTCCAAAGGGCCAAAAGACCCCTAAGATGAAGATACAACCCACAAACATCAATAACAAAAGGATTTACCAAAGTTGTATTGTATGGCCTATTACAAGGTGAATCTATAGGCCTATGCTTGCCATGGATGTTAAATTCCATGTAGGTTTTAGCCCTGTACAAAAATTATCTGCAAACGAAATCTTAAAATAGAAAATAAAACAATAGCGAGATCAGAAAACATAAAACAGATATACATGGAGATTTTCCCCTAGATTTCAAAACTGGGACTACCAGCTTGATTTTTCATTATATTACTTTCAATGTTACAATACATATATATACATGCCTAAGCATTCATAAACCCCAATCCATTAACCCTGGATTAGAACATAATTGTAGTTCCCTTGACCGGATCTACAAAATACCATTGGAAAAAAACCATCATGCTCAAAACCATGTGCACACCCATGCACAAAAGCATAGGCAGGTCTGCCCACCTAATATAGGGTCAAAAAAAAAAAAAAATCGGGGCGCTGCCCCAAACCCCGTACAAGGGTGAAACCACCCCCTGTTGTCGCAACCCCCCTCTACTTGCCTGAAGCTAGTCGTGGAAAGAATATAGCACACACAAAAAATTACATATGAGCCAAAATACCCTCCACATGCTCCATTCAGGCAAACAGTATCCTTTGGACCCATCAGAGTGAAGCCAACTGATCTTTCATATGCCATTGGGAATGCAGTAAATAATTCATGAAACTAATGATTTCATTGCAATCATCGCGGCAATCATGTCCCAAATATTTTAGGAGAAGGGTCACATGTCACAAATGATATTCTAAGGCATCAAAAGGATGAATAATATCAACTTGACCAGGAGAGGTGGATGGATTATGGGCCACCTCCACCCCTAAATCCATTCCTAATCTTTCTTCCACCCCCAAATCCATGTCCTCCCCACTATGCTCAGCCATTTTCCCCCTTGGCTCAATCCCTCTCCACAATATGTCGCATTTCCTATACATTATAAAAAAAAACCCATCCCGTTGGGGCCACCACCTCCACTTCAACAAAACAAGGAAATCCTAGAGGACCTCCAAACCCTACCACTCTACAATATATTGTTATTTATTATTTTTGAATATGTGTGCGTGTTAAATTTATATTTATACGATACTAAATTAATTAATTAATTAATTATATAGTTGAAAAAACATACTTTTAATATTTCATAGGAAGAAAAAAATTATAATCTCTTGGATGCATATCACTACACTTCATAACTTAAAAAATTGGGTTGAGAGGAATCCCACATATATCTTGGACATTTTTTTTTCCAAGGAAAAATCATAGTTTTCATTATATGTGAAAATTACATGTTGTAGATGCATGTGCGTATGCATTCTTTGTGAAAGTAGTTAAACAATATTGTTCCATAAAAAAACCACCCAAATGGTGTACAGATATAATAGTTAGTACATATACAATAAATACAATAATTAAATCCGGTCATATTGTTCCATCAAAACTGTCAAAATTGTTCATATTACCCTTTGATCAGATGTCTGGCTGGTCGATGAAAGGGCGATGATAGTAATTGTAATATTGTTGATCCATTTGTTCTTTTATGTGCCATAGCCTCTGATGCTGGACCGCTTCCTCCTTGGATAAGCCGTCAAAAATGTTGTTGCACTCCTTGTAAATATGAGAACAGGAAATGGATAAAAATTAAATGCTTTCAGTAGCCAAATATCCTCCAATATACTTTGTAGTGTGTGCACATGACATGTAGTAGATTTATTGAACCAATTGATGATGATTTTAGAATCTCCAAAAAAATTTAGATGATGATAATCATGCTCTAATGAAAATTGAAGTAGATGGCGAAGAGTGATGAGTTCAACTTAATTTTTAGTGCCCTATCCTAATCCCATATTTCTCTTGAAGGAGTGCTGAAGGTTGAGGTGGAGGATGGCAGTTACTCCACAACCCTGGGGTTGAGTCGAGCCATCGAAGTATGCCCAAGGTTGATCAAAATTTATGACTTCAGGAATAATGGATTGGGGAGGGAGCAGGGGGTCGTCATAAGGGATACTTTTATAGGTAGAAATGATGCAGGATGCGATAGAGTGCTAGTGGGGAGGTCAGTCCTCCAAGATAGAGCAGTTCCTGGCCATCCAGATCCCCCACATGATAAGGAGACGCAGATTTCATGCTTTATGAGGGGAAGAAGATTGCCACCAGCTTTTCCATGCCCCAAAAATAGTTAGACTTGTCCACTGTGTGTTGATATGCAGCTCTGATAGAATTGATGACTATAAAGCCCGAGATGTGTGATAGCTGAAAAAAATATGATCACATGATTCAGTGTCCCGTCGACAGAGGGTGCACCATGATGGGCCCTGTATGGTCCTTTTATGAAAATTATCCATGCTAGGGGAAATGTTTATTATAATGCACCACAAGAATTGTCTTGTGTGAGGCGGGATTTGAGTTTCCATAAGCATCTCCACCACCAACTAAACTGCTATGGGAAGTGGTCCAAGAAAATATAAAGTAACCATCATTGGGAGAGTATTACCCGGACTTAGAATATGCCCAAATTAATTCATCATCCCCTGGGAAAAAACAAATGTGTGCTTCAGATAAATCTGTTGTGAAAGTCTTCCATATTTGATGCAAAGGTGTAGGGATGCCAAGTGTTGAGCATTGGAAAATGTATGAATTCACCATGTATTTCTTTTCCTTTTTCCTTTAAACATAACTCTTTTTATTCTCGAAAGATGATATATTGAAGGATTATGATAGAATTGCAACTTGATTAATGTTTATTTTGAAAATTAGCTAAAGATTGTCCTTTATTCTCAACAGGAAACAAATGAAGTGGGAAACCACCATTCGAAAGGCAAAGCTAAAACAAGAGTAACTGTTGTTCCTCTAGAAAAGGGTCGTATCCAGACAGAAAGGATGAAATTAGAATGCACAACTAAATTAAGGCAGGGAACAACACTGCTACAGCCTAAGAAGACCAAGCATTAGCTAAAAGAAGAAAAGGGAGTGAATCCCTTAGGATCTTTCGATCCTGAGGGATCGCTGTTCAAAGTCTATCGTCATTTCTTGTATTGTCCACCGAATGATTATAAAAGGCAGTGCCTGTAGAAATCAAGGGACAGAAGATTATTATTGAAACTCCTTTTGTAACTCTGTAATTTCTCGTTGACTCTTGTGATCAAAGAGCGACTGTTGTAAATGATATTATTCCTGATTAATACATGATCTAGTTGCCATTCCATTTCTTAACTCTAGAGTAGCCCAGTGGTGTTTCACTAGTGGCTAAGGGCCTGGCCCTGGTGGATCCATCTGCTATTTTTATCATTATCTTTTAATTATTGTTGTGTGACGGTTTGCATTTATTTTCAGTACAACTTTCAAGTTTAATGGTTTACCGCTCAATTGCTTCATAATATTGGTGTGTTATATTGGTGAATTGTGTTGCCGTTCCTTTCTGATTTAAGAAGAATCTTATCCCGTGTATAACTTGTCTTGTTATGCTTTAATAGAGCTACGTTGTTCAGCAGTTGTTGTTCTATTTCAGTTGCTGTTCCAATTCATTTGTTGTTCTATTCAGTCTGTTATTCAATAGGATTTCTTGTTTAATAGATTTTTGTTACTCAATTCCATTAGTGAGAGATTGCTATTTAAATTCATTAGATAGAAGTGATGTTCAATTCCAGTAGTTAGAGTTTGCAGTTCATTTCTATTGCTATTCAATTCTCTTAGATAAAGGTTGTTGTTCATCTCGATTGCTGTTAAATTTTAGATTTTTTGTTCCTTCCAGTTAATTAGTTTACAGTCTATTTCATTCCTTCAAAGAGTTGGTTTTTCTTTTAAGAACTTGCCTAGTTTACTTTCATTAGCAAGATTAGTGATTTAGTTCAATTTCCCTTTCCATTTAATTGTTTTAATGCGAGATCATCATCTGTAAAGGACATCTGGTTATTGCTACCTTCGTTCTGAGATTGATTATCTTGTTCTCATTTGATTTTGATTACATCAGTTGCTAAAGGAAAGAGTTATCATTACTACATCCTTGACTGATGATTGCAGAGTGAATGATTGGATTTCAAAGCATTTAATTTCATGTCATTGTAGTTAGATTTCATTTCCAAGCATCTCTTTACTCTTGTATTTACAACACTATACTACATATTGCAAGGCATTACTCTTAGATTGAATTGTAGCCTCAGACAGAGTACACTCTTGAAATAAAAAATCATACCTGGATTGAAAATTAATGTAGGATAAATAGGCGTTCAAAAGACACCTTTTATACGTCAACATTTTGGCATCGTTGCTGGGGAGAGTGTATGCCATTTAGAAAGAGTGATGCATATTTGATTTCTTTTCTGCTAGGGAAGAGTTGGGTATTAAAAACGGAAGGTAAGAACCTGCGTACCGAGCAAGGAACATACTTGTTCATTGGCCCGCTTCACAATAGAATTGAGTAAGAATTTTTAGGTAGGAAGGAATTCTTGTTTTTTTTTGAATGAATAGAAAACCCAAACAGAACAAAATTCATCCTAAACCCAAAAAACCTAAGGGACCGGTGACCCTTGGGGGAAAAACTTTCATTGACGAAATCCTAAAGAAAGTCGAATCTCAACCATCAGTAGGACCTAGAAAAGTTACTTCTAGACAACCTACCAGTTCCCTTCAAGCCACAGTATCACCATCTTTAGCCTTTGTTGAGGTACATAACCAAACAGAAGGAATTGAGCAAGATTCCCAAGGAATTGAGAAATCTCGCCTAATTTCTATGCAAGAAGGGAACTCTAGTAATCTCTGTGAAGGAGGAGGAGAAATAGGGGAAACAGAAGAACAAAGATCTCCTCTTCAAGTAATCCAAACAGTGAGCAACCCAGATAAGGGAAGTGCTATCAACATCATTCAAAACAAAGCTAAAGGACCTGAATCTCCTCAGATAGTAGGTCAACAAGGAATACTCATTGTTCCAGACCAAGGAAGTGTTGTCAAAGTCATTCCTAATCCTTCTATTCAGCCTAGGAATAGTTCCCCAGAAATCCCAAAAGGATATTGGCACATATTTCATCAAATGGCCCAGAACTAGAACTAGCAAACCCCTCAAACTTCCACATTGCAATATCCCATTGTAGACACTGTAGTTAAAGCACCTATGAAGGTCATTCCTCTCCAACATATTCCTACATTTCATGGTTTAACGTCATAAGACCCAGATGCATTTTTGTTTGAATTTGATGTATTATGTAGAGGGTATGACTATACCACTGATCCCCAAAAATTGAAATTATTTACCTAAACATTAAAAGGAGCAGCTTTACGATGGTTTATGGGGTTAGGTGGAGGTGTTATAAATGTCCGGGATCATATGAAAGCTTCGTTTCTAAAGAAGTATTAGGATTATTGTAGGTCTAGGGAATTAAAAGACGAAATATTTTAGATGACAACAAAACCTAATGAAACACTTGAGGAATATTCAGAATGCTTTCAATACAATCTCCAGAGATCACCTTATGCATCTTTACCCTTACCTGATAATGTGTTAAAAACTACATTACTTAAAGGGATGAAGGAACAATGGGTTGAAACATTAAACATTATGGGAAAAGGTGATATATATCAAGAAAATTTTGCTGACATTATTGATTTATGTATCAGGAGCTCGAGAGGTAGCACCAGGCTAAAGTTAGCAGAACGTGATATGATCACAAGGGAGAGTAAGACCTCTGGTGAAGGCATAACCCGCGTAGATATTGGAAATCTACTAGAAGATTTTAAAACTGATATTCTAGGGACTCTGACAATGCAGTTCGATATCATGCAAGATAAACAAAAGCAAGCAGAAGCAGAACAAAATCTGGCAATATTCTGCCCTAAATGCAGAAAGAAACACAGCCATAAAGAGTGCCTGCTACATATAGTCAAATTCTGTGCTATCTGCACAAAAGATCACTCCACAGAAGGTTTCCCCTCGCTCCCTGGATTCAAAGCAGTCTACAAGGAGGCGGAAGAAGAATAAAAAATGGTATGCCTACTCAATTAGCGTCGACAATGGCAGCCACGACAAACAGGTATGTCGATTGACCCATCCTTTTCTTTTCAGTCTCCTCAGTATAATGCTCAACAATATAATGGAATGTGGAAAAATCAACCACCTTTCCCAAATTGGTCACAACAGCCATTTCCTACATCACCATGGCCAAATCAAAAAAATCAAACCAATTGGCCAAACTTTCCTTACTGTCCACCATTTTGGAAAAATAATACTTATCCAACACAATGGTCCCCCTCCACTTTGCAGCTTCAGAACTGGCAGTTGAACTGGCAAAGACCTACAAATCAGCGAGCTGGAACAATCCCTCTCCCTCAACCTACACTGCTAGCACCTTATACTTTGCCACAAAATCACCAGACCAACTTAAGACCGCAACTCCCAGCCCAACCCAACCCAAACCCTAATAATAGGTCAATTCAGTCTGTTAAAATAATGGAACCACCAGAACTAGAAAATGAATTAAGGGAGTGCAATGACCTTCAATTAAGATCTAGGTGCATAATAGAAACAAAGGGAGACAAAAATGTTCAAGTTGAAGACCCGTTACCCGCAGAACAAACAGTGTAGAAGGTGAATGTGGTTAAACAACAAACTTAGGAACAAGGAACCACCTCTTCTCCACCATTCCTAGAACTATTAATCATACCTTGCCCAATATAATATCCTGATTTTGATCTTCTGGGAGAATTAAAAAAATTGTGTATAAAAACCCCTCTCCTCCAAGCTATCCAAGACATCCCTGTTTATGAAATAACCATCAAAGAACTATGTATAAGGAAGCCCAAGAGGAGAACAACAACTAACCCAACTGTCCAAGTAGTCGGTACTCTATCTGATTTATTATCAGGAATGGAAACACCTGTAAAGTATGAGGACCCAGGAAATCCTATAGTGACGGAGCAAATCAATGGATAATCATTTCCAAATGCCTTAGTTGATTTGGGAGCTACAGTTAATATCCTAACAACCACCACTTGTCAAAAACTTGGCATTACATCATTAGATCCAACAACAACCTTATTAGAATTGGTTGATCGATCGATAGTCAAGTTATAAGGCACATTACATGATGTAATGGTATTTGTAGACTCCTGGGAGTATCCTGTTGACTTCTTGATTATCAACCCCAAAAACTAGCTAGATGGACACCCGTTGATCCTAGGTAGACCTTGACTGGCAACTGCCAATGCTTACGTTGGCTGCCAACAAGGCAACATGACTATAACTAGAGGGAACTATGTCAAGAATTTAGATTTATATCCCCCAACCTAGCCAAGCCTATCAATAATAAAAATAAGGAAACAACCCGTATCATACCTCATGGAAAACATCAAATCACTATTAACCATAGAATATGCCCTCAACTTTAAATACCAAACAGAGGATGACATTATTAACAGTTTCATCAGTATACCAAAAATTAGATCGCATTTGCAATGTCACATGATTAAGGTAGCATCTGACAATCAAGAAGAAGAAGATCCCATGAAAGACATTCATGATCAATCAATACCCACCACTTCTGTTTACAATAACAAAATTATAGCAATTGAGCCAGGAAAAACCTTAAACATTAACAAAAACCTGACTGCTGAACAAGAAAAGAAGACGATCCAACTACTAAAAAAATATAAGGGAGCTTTTGCATGGGATTATCCAGACATGAAGGGAATTGACCCCCAGTTATGTACGCACCACATTTATACAGAAAAATATGCTAGACCCATTCGCCAACCCCAATGAAGATTAAACCCTCATCTTAAAGATATTGTGAAAGTTGAATTACAAAAACTGTTGGATGTCAACTTTATTTACCCAATATCTGATAGTAAGTGGGTCTCTTCATTATTAGTGGTGCCCAAGAAGAACAAAAAGTGGAGGATATGTGTAGAATACAGAGAACTAAACAAAGAAACACAGAAAGACCACTTTCCTAGTGGTCTTTCTGGTGTATACGGGGGGTCGTCATTATCTTGGTCTGTTACTCTGACAAGTCTCTGCACCAATTGCTTCCGAGTTTCAAGTGGAATGTTTGCGACGTCAATCTGCTGCAAGTGACTGTGAGTGCGAGTAGATCCACGGGCCACCACCTCATCCTCCTCCTCAGATATGTGCTCTCTTAATTATTTTGAGATTCCATCAGTCCTTTGTAACAAGAACTCTGACCTGGTGGAATACAAACTGCTGGTGGCCATTACACCATGCAAATAATTCAGGTAGGGTGTTATAATTTCTTTTGGGTATGAGAATGTAAAAGATGAAAAACACGTTGTAGCTGTGAAGTTGAACGCCCGGATTTTAACGTTCTGTATTTAGTTAAATATTTATTTGAAATACATGAGACTGAGGAACACTAATAATTTCATGAATTTTTTCTAAAATTTTATTGAAATTTATTTTTAATTTCTTTATGAAATAAAAAGGTTTATAACAAAAATAAATAAAAACACTAGAGTTTTAAAAAATATCAGATTGTTTACATTATTGTAATCTTGTGTCTAATCACAACGAATATGAGATAAGTGGACTGGGCATTACAATTAGCGTGATATTGTTAATTTGTATAAAATATATTTTCTTAATAATAGTTTCATTTTTATTTTTTTAGTAATTTTAACTTTTTATTTATATTATATTTATTTAAAATTATATAACTAATAAAATATGAAAGTTAAATACATATGTAAGTAAATAAATATATATATATATATATATCATATATAAATGAATATAGATGTAATATTTCAATAAAATATAAAAATTATATATATATATATATATATTTAGAAAAAAATAATTTTTAAATTTATTATTTATTTATTATTTATGAATATTTATATATATGTCTGTTAATTTTGTATTTATCTCATATATTTGAAAATCATATAACTTTATATACTTATAAACATTTATAACATTTATATATTTATAAACATCTAACTATGTATAAGGAAGCCCAAGAGGAGAACAACAACTAACACAACTGTCCAAGTAGTCGGTACTCTATCTGATTTATTATCAGGAATGGAAACACTTGTAAAGTATGAGGACCCACGAAATCCTATAGTGACGGTGCAAATCAATGGATAATCATTTCCAAATGCCTTAGTTGATTTGGGAGCTACAGTTAATATCCTAACAACTGCCACTTGTCAAAAACTTGGCATTACATCATTAGATCCAACAACAACCTTATTAGAATTGGTTGATCAATCGATAGTCAAGCTAGAAGGCACATTACATGATGTAATGGTATTTGTAGACTCTTGGGAGTATCCTACTGACCTCTTGATTATCAACCCCAAAAACTGGCTAGATGGACATCCGTTGATCCTAGGTAGACCTTGACTGGCAACTACCAATGCTTACATTGGCTGCTGACAAGGCAACATGACTATAACTAGAGGGAACTATGTCAAGAATTTAGATTTATATCCCCCAACCCAGCCAAGCCTATCAATAATAAAAACAAGGAAACAACCTGTATCATACCTCATGGAAAACATCAAATCACTATTAACCATATAAGATGCCCTCAACTTTAAAGACCAAACAGAGGATGACATTATTAACAGTTTCATCAATATACCAAAAATTAGATCGCATTTTCAATGTCACATGATTAAGGTAGCATCTGACAATCAAGAAGAAGAATATCCCCTGAAAGACATTCATGATCAATCAATACCCACCACTTCTATTTACAATAACAAAATTATAGCAATTGAGCCAGGAGAAACCTTAAACATTAACAAAAACCTGACTACTGAACAAGAAAAGAAGACGGTCCAACTACTAAAAAAATATAAGGGAGCTTTTGCATGGGATTATCTAGACATGAAGGGAATTGACCCCCAGTTATGTACGCACCACATTTATATAGAAAAATATGCTAGACCCATTCGCCAACCCCAATGAAGATTAAACCCTCATCTTAAAGATATTGTGAAAGCTGAATTACAAAAAGTGTTGGATGTTAACTTTATTTACCCAATATCTGATAGTAAGTGGGTCTCTTCATTATTAGTGGTGCCAAGAAAGAACAGAAAGTGGAGGATATGTGTAGACTACAGAGAACTAAACAAAGAAACCCAGAAATACCACTTTCACAATGGTCTTTCTCGTGTAGACGGGGGGTCGTCCTTATCTTGGTCTGTTACTCTGACAAGTCTCTGCACCAATTACTTCCAAGTTTCAAGTGGAATGCTTGCGACGTTGATCTGCTGCAAGTGACTATGAGTGCGAGTAGATCCACGGGCCACCTCCTCCTCCTCCTCCTCCTCAGATATGTGCTCTCTTAATGATTTTGAGATTCCATCAGTCCTTTGTAATAAGAAATCTGACCTGGTGGAACACAAACAGCTGGTGGCCATTACACGATGCAAATAATTCAGGTAGGGTGTTATAATTTCTTTTGGGTATGAGAATGTACAAGATGAAAAACGTGTTGCAGCTGTGAAGCTGAACACCCAGATTTTAACGTTCTGTATTTAGTTAAATATTTATTTGAAATACATGAGACTGAGGAACACTAATAATTTCATGAAGTTTTTCTAAAATTTTATTGAAATTTATTTTTAATTTCTTTATGAAATAAAAAGGCTTATAACAAAAATAAATAAAAACACTAGAGTTTTAAAAAATATCAGATTGTTTACATTATTGGAATGTTGTGTCTAATCACAACATATACGAGATAAGTGGGCTGGGCATTACAATGAGCGTGATATTGTTAATTTATATAAAATATATTTTCTTAATAATAGTTTCATTTTTATTTATTTAGTAATTTTAACTTTTTATTTATATTATATATATTTAAAATTATATAACTAATAAAATATTAAAGTTAAATACATGCGTAAGTAAATAAAAACATATATATATATATCATATATAAACCAATATAGATGTAATATTTCAATAAAATATAAAAATTATATATATATATATATATATATATATATATATATATATATATTTAGAAAAAAATAATTTTTAAATTTATTATTTATTTATTATTTATGAATATTTATATATATGTCTGTTAATTTTGTATTTATGTCATATATTTGAAAATAATATAACTTTATATATTTATAAACATTTAAAATTATATATTTATAAATGGTTATAATAGAACTGTGATATTTCAATAAAATATAAAAGTCAATTTTTTTTCTGTTAATATAATAGAGAAGGTATCTTTCTCTATATATCACTTCATAACAAGAGGATGACCAATTAAACTACACCTCATCGGCTTATAAAAATTAAATATATAAAAGTATACCTATCTAAATTTAAAAAGGATATATATATATATATATATATATATATATATATATATATATATATATATATATATTAGAAGTGTAATATGTTAATAAAATATAAAAGTTAAAAATATAAAAGAAAGATATGTATATTAAAAGTATATTTTAATCTTTAATTTTTTTTGTTATTTATTTATTTTTTGGTCAAAATATTTTTATTAATTTATCCTAAGATTACAATATGGTTTCTCATTTTTTCCAACACAAAAACTAATTACAATGTACCATGATCTACTAAGAACCCAAAAGAAGAAAGTCCAAAAGGCCAAAAGACCCCTAAGATGAAGATACAGCCCACAAACATCAATGAACAAAAGGATTTACCAAAGTTGTATTGTATGGCCTATTACAAGGTGAATCTAGAGGCCTATGCTTGCCATGGATGTAAAATTCCATGTAGGTTTTAGCCCTGTACAGAAACTATCTGCAAACGAACTCTTAAAATAGAAAATAAACAATAGCGAAATTAGAAAACCTAAAACAGATATACACAGAGATTTTCCCCTAGATTTCAAAACTGGGACTACTAGCTTGATTTTTCATTATATTACTTTAAATGTTACAATACATATATATACATGCCTAATCATTCATAAACCCCAATCCATTAACCCTGGATTAGAACATAATTGTAGTTCCCTTGACCGGATCTACAAAATACCATTGGAAAAAAACCATCATGCTCAAAACCATGTGCAAACCCATGCACAAAACCATAGGCAGGTCTGCCCACCTAATATAGGGTCAAAAAAAAAAAATTTCGGGGCACTGCCCCAAACCCCATACAAGGGTGAAACCACCCCCTATTGTCGCAACCCCCCTCTACTTGCCTGAAGCTTGTTGTGGAAAGAATATAGCACACACCAAACATTCCATATGAGCCAAAATACCCTCCACATGCTCCATTCAGGCAAACAGTATCCTTTGGACCCATCAAAATGAAGCCAACTGATCTTTCATATGCCATTGGGAATGCAGTAAATAATTCATGAAACTGATGATTTCATTGTAATCATCATGGCAATCATGTCCCAAATATTTTAGGAGAAGGGTCACATGTCACAAATGATATTCTAAGGCGTCAAAAGGATGAAGAATATCAACTTGAGCAGGAGAGGTGGATGGATTATGGGCCACCTCCACCCCTAAATCCATTCCTAATCTTTCTTCCACCCGCAAATCCATGTCCTCCCCACTATGCTCAGCCATTTTCCCCCTTAGCTCAATCCCTCTCCACAATATGTCGCATTTCCTATACATTATAAAAAAAAACCCATCCCATTGGGGCCACCACCTTCACTTCAACAAAACAAGGAAATCCTAGACGACCTCCAAACCCTAGCACTCTACAATATATTTTTATTTATTATTTTTGAATATGTGTGCGTGTTAAATTTATATTTATACCATACTAACTTAAATTAATTAATTAATTAATTAATTATATAGTTGAAAAACATACTTTTAATATTTCATAGGAAGCAAAAAATTATAATCTCTTGGATGCATATCACTACACTTCATAACTTAAAAAATTGGGTTGAGAGGAATCCCACATATATCTTGGACTTTCTTTTTTCCAAGGAAAAATCATAATTTTCATTATATGTGAAAATTACATGTTGTAGATGCATGTGCATATGCATTCTTTGTGAAAGTGGTTACACAATATTGTTCCATAAAAAAACCACCCAAATGGTGTACAGAGATAATAGTCAGTACATATATAATAAATACAATAATTAAATCCAGTCATATTGTTCCATCAAAACTGTCAAAATTGTTCATATTACCCTTTGATCAGATCTATGGCTGGTCGATGAAAGGGCGATGATAGTAATTGTAATATTGTTGATTCATTTGTTCTTTTATGTGCCATAGCCTCCGATGCTGGACTGCTTCCTCCTTGGATAAACTGTCAAAAATATTCTTGTGCTCCTTGTAAATATGAGAACAGGAAATGGATAGAAATTATGCTTTTAGTAGCCAAAGATCCTGCAATATACTTTGTAGTGTGTGAACATGACATGTAGTAGATTTATTGAACCAATTGATGATGATTTTAGAATCTCCAAAAAAATTTAGATGATGATACTCATGCTCTAATGAAAACTGAAGTAGATGGCGAAGAGTGATGAGTTCAACATAATTTTTAGTTCCCTATCCTAATCCCATATTTCTCTTGAAGGAGTGCTAAAGGTTGAGGTGGAGGATGGCAGTTACTCCACAACCTTGGGGTTGAGTCAAGCCATCGAAGTATGCCCCAGGCTGATCAAAATTTATGACTTCAGGAATAATGGATTGGGGAGGGAGCAGGGGGTCGTCATAAGGGATACTTTTATAGGTAGAAATGATGCAGGATGCGATAGAGTGCCAGTGGGGAGGCCAGTCCTGAAATATAGAGCAGTTCCTGGCCAGCCAAATCCCCCACATGATAAGGAGACGTAGATTTCATGCTTTATGAGGGGAAGCAGATTGCCACCAGCTTTTCCATGCACCAAGAATAGTCAGACTTGTCCACTGTGTGTTGATATGCAGCTCTGATAGAATTGATGACCATAAAGCCTGAGAGGTGTGACAGTTGAAAAAAATATGATCACATGATTCATTGTCCTGTCGATAGAGGGTGCACCATGATGGGCCCTGTATGGTCCTTTTATGAAAATTATCCATGCTAGGGGCAATGTTTATTAGAATGCACCACAAAAATTGTCTTGTGTGAGGCGGGATTTGAGTTTCCATAAGCATCTCCACCACCAACTAAACTACTGTGGGGAGTGGTCTGAGAAAATATAAAAGTAGCCATCATTGGGAGAGTATTACCCGGACTTATAATATGCCCAAATTAATTCATCATCCCCTGGGAAAATACAAATGTGTGCTTCAGATAAATCTGTTGTGAAAGTCTTCCATATTTGATGCAAAGGTGCAAGGATGCCAAGTGTTGAGCATTGGAAAAGGCATGAATTCACCATGTATTTCTTTTTCTTTTTCCTTTAAACATAACTCTTTTTATTCTAGAGAGATGATATATTGAAGGATTATGATAGAATTGCAAAGATAAATTTTTATTGTGAAAATTAGCTAAAGATTGTCTTTTATTCTCAATAGGAAACAAATGAAGTGGGAAAACACCATTTGAAAGGCAAAGCTAAAACAGGAGTAACTGTTGTTCCTCCAACAAAGGGCCGTATCCAGACAGAAAAGATGAAATTAGAACGCACAGCTAAAGTAAGGCAGGGAACAGCACGACTACAGCCTAAGAAGACCAAGCATTAGCTAAAAGAAGAAAAGGGAGTGAATCCCTTAGGATCTTTCGATCCTGAGGGATCACTGTTAAAATTCTATCATCATTTCTTGTATTGTTTGCCGAATGACTATAAAAGGAAGGGCCTATAGAAATCGAGGGACACAATATTATTATTGAAACTCCTTTTGTAACTCCATAATTTCTCGTTGACTCTTGTGATCAAAGAGCGACTGCTGTAAACGCTATTATTCTTAATTAATACATGATCTATTTGTCGTTCCATTTATTAACTCTAGAGTAGCCCAGTGGTGTTTCACCGGTGGCTAAGGGCCTGGCCCTAGTGGATCCATCTGCTATTTGTATCATTATCTTTTAATTATCGTTGTGTGACGGTTTGCATTTGTTTTCAGTACAACTTTCAAGTTTAGTGGTTTACCGCTCAATTGCTTCATAATATTGGTGTGTTATATTGGTGAATTGTGTTGTCGTTCCTTTCTGATTTAAGAATAATCTTATCCTCTGTATAACTTGTCTTGTTATACTTTAACAGAGCTACGTTGTTCAGCAATTGCTATTCTATTTCAGTTGCTATTCCAATTCATTTGTTGTTCCATTAAGTTTGCTATTCAATAGGATTTGCTGTTTAATAGAGTTTTGTTACTCAATTCCATTAGTGAGAGATTGCTATTTAAATTCATTAGATAGAAGTGATGTTCAATTCCAGTAGTTAGTGTTTGCATTTCATTTCTATTTCTATTCAATTCTCTTAGATAAAGGTTGTTGGTTATCTCGATTGCTGTTCAATTTTAGATTAGTTGTTCCTTCCAGTTAATTAGTTTACAGTCTATTTCATTCCTTCAAAGAGTTGGTTTTGCTTTTAAGAACTTGCCTAGTTTACTTTCATTAGCAAGATTGGTGATTTAGTTCAATTTCCCTTTCCATTTAACTGTTTTAATGCGAGATCATCAATTGTAAAGGACATCTAGTTATTGCTACCTTCGTTCTGAGATTGATTATCTTGTTCTCATTTGATTTCAATTACGTCAATTGCTAAAGGAAAGAGTTATCATTACTGCATCCTTGACTGATGATTGTAGAGTGAATGATTGGATTTCAGAGCATTTAATTTCATGTCATTTTAGTTAGATTTAATTTCCAAGCATATGTTTACTCTTGTATTTACAACACTATACTACATATTGCAAAGCATTACTCTTAGATTGAATTGAAACCTCAGACAGAGTACACTCTTGAAATAAAAAATCGTTACTGGATTCACAATTAATGTAGGATAAATGGGCATTCAAAAGACACCTTTTATACCTCAACATTTTGGCACCGTTGCTGGGGAGAGTGTATGCCATTTAGAAAGAGTGATGCATATTTGATTTTTTTCTGCTAGGGAAGAGTTGGGTATTAAAAACAGAAAGTAAGAACCTGTGTACCGAGCAAGGAACATACTTTTTCATTGGCCTGCTTCACAGCAGAATTGAGTAAGAATTTTTAGGTAGGAAGGAATGCTTGTGTTTTTTTGAATGAATAGAAAACCTAAATAGAACAGAATTCATCCTAAACCCAAAAAACCTAAGGGACCGGTGACCCTTGGGAAAAAAAATTTCATTGACGAAATCCTAAAGAAAGTCAAATCTCAACCATCAGTAGGACCTAGAAAAGTTGCTTCTAGACAACCTACCAGTTCCCTTCAAGCCACAAAATCACCATCTGTAGCCTTTGCTGAGGTACATAACCAAACAGAAGGAATTGAGCAAGATTCCCAAGAAATTGAGAATTCTCGCCTAATTTCTCTGCAAGAAGGGAACTCTAGTAATCGCTGCGAAGGAGGAGGAGAAACAGGGATAACAGAAGAACCAAAATCTCCTCTTGAAGTAATCCAAAAAATGAGTAACCCAGATAAGGGAAGTGCTATCAACATCATTCAAAACAAAGCTAAAGGACCTGAATCTCCTCAGATAGTAGGTCAACAAGGAATACTCATTGTTCCAGACCAAGGAAGTGTTGTCAAAGTCATTCCTACTCCTTCTACTCATCCTAGGAATAGTTCCCCAGAAATCCCATAAGGATATTGACACATATTTGATCAAATGGCCCAGAACCAGAACTAGAAAATCCCTCAAACTTCCACATTGCAATATCCCATTGTGGACACTGCAGTTAATGCACCTATGAAGGCCATTCCTCTCCAACATATTCCTACATTTCATGGTTTAACATAAGAAGACCCAGATGCATTTCTATTTGAATTCGATGTATTATGTAGAGGGTATGATTATACCACCGATCCCCAAAAATTCAAATTATTTCCCTCCACATTAAAAGGAGCAGCTTTACGATGGTTTATGGGGTTACGTGGAGGTGTTATAAATGACTAGGATCATATGAAAGCTTCGTTTCTAAAGAAGTATCGGGATTATTGTAGGTCTAGGGAATTAAAAGACGAAATATTTTAGATGACAGCAAAACCTAATGAAGCACTTGAGGAATATGTAGAATGCTTTCAATACAATCTCCAGAGATCACCTTATGCATCTTTACCCTTACCGATAATGTGTTAAAAACTACATTATTTAAAGGGATGAAGGAACAATGGGTTGAAACATTAAACATTATGGGAAAAGGTGATATATATCAAGAAAATTTTGATGACATTATTGATTTATGTATCAGGAGTTCGAGAGGTAGCACCAGGCTAAAGTCAGCCGAACGTGATATGATCACAAGAGAGAGTAAGACCTTTGGTGAAGGCATAACCCGTGCAGAGATTGGAAATCTACTAGAAGATTTTAAAACGGATATTTTAGGGACTCTGACAACGCAGTTCGACATCTTGCAAGATAAAAAAAAGAAAGCAGAAGCAGAACAAAATCTGGCAATATTCTGCCCTAAATGCAGAAAGAAACACAGCCATAAAGAGTGCCTGCTAGATATAGTCAAAGTCTGTGCTATCTGCACAAAATATCACTCCACAGAAGGTTGCCCCTCGCTCCCTGGATTGAAAGCAGTCTACAAGGAGGCGGAAGAAGAATAAAAATGGTATGCCTACTCAATTAGTGCCGACAATGGCAGCCACAACAAACAGGTATGCCAATTCACCCATCCTCTTATTTTCAATCTCCTCAGTATAATGCTCAGCAATATAATGGAATGTGGAAAAATCAACCATATTTCCCCAATTGGTCACAACGGCCATTTCCTACATCACAATGGCTAAATAAAAAAAATCAAACCAATTTGCCAAACTTTCCTTACTGTCCACCATTTTGGAAAAATAATACTTATCCAACACAATGGTCCCCCTCCACTTTGCAGAGTCAAAACTGGCAGTCGAACTGGCAAAGACCTACAAATCAGCGAGCTCGAATGATCCCTCTCCCTCAACCTACACTGCTAGCAACTTATACATTGCCACAAAATCCCCAGACCAACTTAAGACAGCAACTCCCAGCCCAACCCAACCCAAAACCTAATAATAGGTCGGTTTAGTCTGTTCAAATAATGGAACCACTAGAACCAAAAACTAAATTAAGGGAGTGCAATGACCTTCAATTAAGATCTGGGTGCATAATAGAAACAAAGGGAGACAAAAATTTTCAAGTTGAAGACCTGTTACCCGCAGAACAAACAGTGCAGAAGGTGAATCTGGTTAAACAACAAACTTAGGAACAAGGAACCACGTCTTCTCCACCATTCCTAGAATGATTAATCATACCTCACCCAATATAATATCCTGATTTTGATCTTCTGGGAGAATTAAAAAAATTGTGTATAAAAACCCCTCTCCTCCAAGCTATCCAAGACATCCCTATTTATGAAAAAACCATTAAAGAACTATGTATAAGGAAGCCCAAGAGGAGAAAAAAAACTAACCCAACTGTCCAAGTAGTCGGTACTCTATCTAATTTATTATCAGGAATGGAAGCACCTGTAAAGTATGAGGACCCAGGAAATCCTATAGTGACAGTGCAAATCAATGGATAATCATTTCCAAATGCCTTAGTTGATTTGGGAGCTTCAATTAATATCCTAACAACCACCACTTGTCAAAAAATTGGCATTACATCATTAAATCCAACAACAACCTTATTAGAATTGGTTGATCGATCGATAGTCAAGGTAGAAGGCACATTACATGATGTAATGGTATTTGTAGACTCTTGGGAGTATCCTGCTAACTTCCTGATTATCAACCCCAAAAACTGGCTAGATGGACACCTGTTGATCCTAGGTATACCTTGACTGGCAACTGTCGATGCTTACATTGGCTGCCGACAAGGAAACATGACTATAACTAGAGGGAACTATGTCAAGAATTTAGATTTATATCCCCCAGCCCAGCCAAGCCTATCAATAATAAAAACAAGGAAACAACCTGTATCATACCTCATGGAAAACATCAGATCACTATTAACCATAGAAGATGCCCTCAACTTTAATGACTAAACAGAGGATGACATTATTAACAGTTTCATCAATATACCAAAAATTAGATCCCATTTGCAATGTCACATGATTAAGGTAGCATTTGACAATCAAGAAGAGGAAGATCCCCTAAAAGACATTCATGATCAATCAATACCCACCACTTCTATTTACAATAACAAAATTATAGAAATTGAGCCAGGAAAAACCTTAAACATTAACAAAAACCTGACTGTTGAACAAGAAAAGAAGACAGTCCAACTACTAAAAAAATATAAGGGAGCTTTTGCATGGGATTATCCAGACATGAAGGGAATTGTCCCCCAGTTATGTACGCACCACATTTATATAGAAAAATATGCTAGACCCATTCGCCCACGCCAATGAAGATAAACCCTCATCTTAAAGATATTGTGAAAGCTAAATTACAAAAACTGTTGGATGTCAACTTTATTTACCCAATATCTGATAGTAAGTGGGTCTCTTCATTAGTAGTGGTGCCAAAGAAGAACAGAAAGTGGAGGATATGTGTAGAATACAGAGACCTAAACAAAGCAACCCAGAAAGACCACTTTCCCAGTGGTCTCTCTGGTCTAGACAGGGGGTCATCATTATCTTGGTCTGTTACTCTGACAAGTCTCTGCACCAATTTCTTCCGAGTTTCAATTGGAATGTTTGAGACGTCGATTTGCTGCAAGTGACTATGAGTGCAAGTAGATCCACGGGCCGCCACCTCCTCCTCCTCCTCCTCAGATATGCGCTCTCTTAATGATTTTGAGATTCCATCAGTCCTTTGTAACAAGAACTCTGACCTGGTGGAACACAAACTGCTGGTGGCCATCACACCCTACAAATAATTCAGGTAGGGTGTTATAATTTCTTTTGGGTATGAGAATGTACAAGACGAAAAACACGTTGCAGCTGTGAAGATGAACGCCCGGATTTTAACGTTCTGTATTTAGTTAAATATTTATTTGAAATACATGAGACTGAGGAACACTAATAATTTCATGAAGTTTTTCTAAAATTTTATTGAAATTTATTTTTAATTTCTTTATGAAATGAAAAGGTTTATAAGAAAAATAAATAAAAACACTAGAGTTTTAAAATTTTTATCTTGTGTCTAATCACAACGAATATGAGGTAAGTGGGTTGGGCATTACAATGAGCGTGATATTGTTAATTTATATAAAATATATTTTCTTAATAATAGTGTCATTTTTATTTGTTTAGTAATTTTAACTTTTTATTTATATTATATATACTATTTCATTGAATATATATATATATATATATACATATATATATATAAATTTAGAAAAAAATAATTTTTAAATTTCGTAAATATTTATTATTTATGAATATTTATATGTATGTGTGTTAATTTTGTATTTATGTCATATATTTGAAAATAATATAGCTTTATATATTTATAAACATTTATAATAGAAGTGTAATACTTCAATGAAATATAAAAGTGAAATGTACACACAAACATATGTATTTAGAATTCCAATAAAACATTGTCAATAAGTTTGGAACTCACCATTGTAATTAAAAAATATTTTAATCTTTAAATTTTGTTGTTATTCTAATATATATATATATATATAATTAAAATTATATATTTATAAATGGTTATAATAGAAGTGTGATATTTCAATAAAATATAAAAGTTAATTTTTATTTTTTTCTGTTAATATAATAGAGAGGGTATCTTTCTCTATATATCATTTCATAACAAGAGGATGACCAATTAAACTACACCTCATTGGCTTATAAAAATTAAATATATAAAAGTATACCTATCTAAATTAAAAAGGATATATATATATATATATATATATATTAGAAGTGTAATATGTTAATAAAATATAAAAGTTAAAAATATAAAAGAAAGATATGTATATTAAAATTATATTTTAATCTTTAATTTTTTTTGTTATTTATTTATTTATTTATTTTTTGGTCAAAATATTTTTATTAATTTATCCTTAGATTACAATATGGTTTCTCAGTTTTTCCAACACAAAAACTAATTACAATGTACCATGATCTACTAAGAACCCAAAAGAAGAAAGTCCAAAAGGCCAAAAGACCCCTAAGATGAAGATACAACCCACAAACATCAATGAACAAAAGGATTTACCAAAGTTGTATTGTATGGCCTATTACAAGGTGAATCTAGAGGCCTATGCTTGCCATGGATGTCAAATTCCATGTAGGTTTTAGCTCTGTACAGAAATTATCTGCAAACGAACTCTTAAAACAGAATATAAAACAATAGGGAGATAAAAAAACCTAAAACAGAGATACACAGAGATTTTCCCCTAGATTTCAAAACTGGGACTACCAGCTTGATTTTTCATTATATTACTTTCAATGTTATAATACATATATATACATGCCTAAGCATTCATAAACCCCAATCCATTAACCCTGGATTAGAACATAATTGTAGTTCCCTTGACTGGATCTATAAAATACCATTGGAAAAAAACCATCATGCTCAAAACCATGTGCAAACCCATGCACAAAACCATAGGCAGGTCCGCCCACCTAATATAGGGTCAAAAAAAAAAAAATTCGGGGCGCTGCCCCAAACCCCGTACAAGGGTGAAACCACCCCCTGTTGTCTCAACCCCCCTCTACTTGCCTGAAGCTAGTCGTGGAAAGAATATAGCACACACCAAACATTCCATATGAGCCAAAATAACCTCCACATGCTCCATTCAGGCAAACAGTATCCTTTGGACCCATCAGAGTGAAGCCAACTGATCTTTCATATGCCATTGGGAATGCAGTAAATAATTCATGAAACTGATTATTTCATTATAATCATCGCGGCAATCATGTCCCCAATATTTTAGGAGAAGGGTCACATGTCACAAATGATATTCTAAGGCATCAAAAGGATGAAGAATATCAACTTGACCAGGAGAGGTGGATGGATTATGGGCCACCTCCACGCCTAAATCCATTCCTAATCTTTCTTCCACCCCCAAATCCATGTCCTCCCCACTATGCTCAGCCATTTTCCCCATTGGCTCAATCCCTTTCTATAATATGTCGCATTTCCTATACATTATCAAAAAAAACCCATCCCGTTGGGGCCACCACCTCCACTTCAACAAAACAAGGAAATCCTAGAGGACCTCCAAACCCTAGCACAATACAATATATTTTTATTTATTATTTTTAAATATGTGTGCATGTTAAATTTATATTTATGCCATACTAACTTAAATTAATTAATTAATTAATTAATTATACAGTTGAAAAAACATACTTTTAATATTTCATAGGAAGAAACAAATTATAATCTCTTGGATGCATATCACTACACTTCATAACTTAAAAAATTGGGTTGAGAGGAATACCACATATATCTTGGACATTTTTTTTTTCCAAGGAAAAATCATAATTTTCATTATATGTGAAAATTACATGTTGTAGATGCATGTGCATATGCATTCTTTGTGAAAGTGGTTACACAATATTGTTCCATAAAAAAACCACCCAAATGGTGTACAGATATAATAGTCAGTACATATACAATAAATACAATAATTAAATCCGGTCATATTGTTCCATCAAAACTGTCAAAATTGTTCACATTACCCTTTGATCAGATGTATGGCTGGTTGATGAAAGGGCGATGATAGTAATTGTAGTATTGTTGATCCATTTGTTCTTTTATGTGCCATAGCCTCCGATGCTGGACCGCTTCCTGCTTAGATAAACCATCAAAAATGTTGTTGTGCTCCTTGTAAATATGAGAACAGGAAATGGATAAAAATTATGCTTTCAGTAGCCAAATATCCTCCAATATACTTTGTAGTGTGTGCACATGACATGTAGTAGATTTATTGAACCAATTGATGATGATTTTAGAATCTCCAAAAAAATTTGGATGATGATAAACATGCTCTATTGAAAACTAAAGTAGATGGCGAAGAGTGATGAGTTCAACATAATTTTTAGTGCCCTATCCTAATCCCATATTTCTCTTGAAGGAGTGCTGAAGGTTGAGGTGGAGGATGGAAGTTACTCCACAACCCTGGGGTTGAGTCAAGCCATCGAAGTATGCCCAAGGTTGATCAAAATGTATGACTTCAGGAATAATGGATTGGGGAGGGAGCGGGGGGTCGTCATAAGGGATACTTTTATAGGTATAAATGATGCAGGATGCGATAGAGTGCTAGTGGGGAGGTAAGTCCTGAAAGATAGAGCAGTTCCTGGCCAGCCAGATCCCCCACATGATAAAGAGACGCATATTTCATGCTTTATGAGGGGAAGCAGATTGCCACCAGCTTTTCCATGCCCCAAAAATAGTCAGACTTGTCCACTGTGTGTTGATATGCAGCTCTGATAGAATTGATGACCATAAAGCCCGAGAGGTGTGACAGCTGAAAAAAATATGATCACATGATTCAGTGTCCTGTCGATAGAGGGTGCACCATGGTGGGCCCTGTATGGTCCTTTTATGAAAATTATCCATGCTAGGGGAAATGTTTGTTAGAATGCACCACAAAAATTGTCTTGTGTGAGGCGGGATTTGAGTTTCCATAATCATCTCCACCACCAACTAAATTGCTATGGGGAGTGGTCCGAGAAAATATAAAAGTAGCCATCATTGGGAGATTATTACCCGAACTTGGAATATGCCCAAATTAATTCATCATCCCCTGGGAAAATAAAAATGTGTGCTTGAGATAAATCTGTGGTGAAATTCTTCCATATTTGATGCAAAGGTGTAGGAATGCCAAGTGTTGCGCATTGGAAAAGGTATGAATTCACCATGTATTTCTTTTCATTTTTCCTTTAAACATTACTCTTTTTATTCTAGAAAGATGATATATTGAAGGATTATGATAGAATTGCAAAGATTAATGTTTATTGTGAAAATTAGCTAAAGATTGTCTTTTATTCTCAACAGGAAACAAATGAAGTGGGAAACCACCATTCGAAAGGCAAGGCTAAAACAGGAGTAGCTGTTGTTCCTCCAGCAAAGGGCCATATCCAGACAGAAAGGATGAAATTAGAACGTAGAGCTAAAGTAAGGAAGGGAACAGCATGGCTACAACCTAAGAAGACCAAGCATTAGCTAAAAGAAGAAAAGGGAGCGAATCCCTTAGGATATTTCGATCTTGAGGGATTGTTGTTCAAAGTCTATCGTCATTTCTTGTATTGTCCACCGAATGGTTATAAAAGGAAGTGCTTGTAGAAATCGAGGGATAGAAGATTATTATTGAAACTCATTTTGTAACTCTGTAATTTCTCGTTGACTCTTGTGATCAAAGAGAAACTGTTGTAAACGCTATTTTTCCTAATTAATACATGATCTAGTTGTCGTTCCATTTCTTAACTCTAGAGTAGCCCAGTGGTGTTTCACTAGTGGCTAAGGGTCTGGCCCTGGTGGATCCATCTACTATTTGTATCATTGTCTCTTAATTATCGTTGTGTGATGGTTTGCATTTGTTTTCAGTATAGCTTTCAAGTTTAATGGTTTACCGCTCAATTGCTTCATAATATTGGTGTGTTATATTGGTGAATTGTGTTGCCGTTCCTTTCTGATTTAAGAAGAATCTTATCCTCTGTATAACTTGTCTTGTTATGCTTTAACAAAGCTACGTTGTTCAGTAGTTGCTGTTCTATTTCAGTTGCTGTCCCAATTCATTTGTTGTTCCAATTCATTTAATGTTCCGTTCAGTTTGCTATTCAATAGGATTTGTTGTTTAATAGAGTTTTGTTACTCAATTCCATTAGTGAGAGATTTCTATTTAAATTCATTAGATAGAAGTGAAGTTCAATTCCAGTAGTTAGAGTTTGCAGTTCATTTCTATTGCTATTCAATTCTCTTAGATAAAGGTTGTTGTTCATCTCGATTGCTGTTCAATTTTAGATTTGTTGTTCCTTCCAGTTAATTAGTTTACAGTCTATTTCATTCCTTCAAAGAGTTGGTTTTTCTTTTAAGAACTTTCCTAGTTTAATTTCATTAGCAAGATTAGTGATTTAGTTCAATTTCCCTTTCCATTTAATTGTTTTAATGCGAGATCATCAACTGTAAAGGACATCTAGTTATTGCTACCTTTGTTTTGAGATTGATTATCTTGTTCTCATTTGATTTCAATTAAATCAGTTGCTAAAGGAAAGAGTTATCATTATTGCATCCTTGACTGATGATTGCAGAGTGAATGATTGGATTTTAGAGCATTTAATTTCATGTCATTGTAGTTAGATTTAATTTCCAAGCATCTGTTTACTCTTGTATTTACAACACTATACTACATATTGCAAGGCATTACTCTTAGATTGAATTGCAGCCTCAGACAGAGTACACTCTTGAAATAAAAAATCGTACCTGGTTTGACAATTAATATAGGATAAATAGGCATTCAGAAGACACCTTTTATACCTCAACATTTTGGCGTTGTTGCCGGGGAGAGTGTATGCCATTTAGAAAGAGTGATGCATATTTGATTTTTTTTTCTACTAGGGAAGAGTTGGGTATTAAAAACGGAAGGTAAGAACCTGTGTACCAAGCAAGGAACATAATTGTTCATTGACGCACTTCACAGCAGAATTGAGTAAGAATTTTTAGGTAGGAAGGAATGCTTGTGCTTTCTTGAATGAATAGAAAACCTAAACAGAACAAAATTCCTCCTAAACTCGAAAAACCTAAGGTACTGGTGACCCTTGGGCGCACAAATTTCATCGACGAAATCCTAAATAAAGCTGAATCTCAACCATCAGTTGGACCTAGAAAAGTTACTTCTAGACAACCTACCAGTTCCCTTCAAGCCACAGAATCATCATCTGTAGCCTTTGTTGAGGTACATAACCAAACAGAAGGAATTGAGCAAGATTCCCAAGAAATTGAGAATTCTCGCCTAATTTCTCTACAAGAAGGGAACTCTAGTAATCTCCGCGAAGGAGGAGGAGAAACAGGGGAAATATAAGAACCAAAATCTCCTCTTGAAGTAATCCAAACAGTGAGCAACCCAGATAAGGGAATTTCTATCAACATCATTCAAAACAAAGCTAAAGGACCTGAATCTCCTCACATAGTAGGTCAACAAGGAATACTCATTGTTCCAGACCAAGGAAGTGTTGTCAAAGTCATTCCTACTCCTTCTATTCAGCCTAGGAATAGCTCCCCAGAAATCCCAGAAGGATATTGGAACATATTTGATTAAATGGCCGAGAACCAGAACTAGAAAACCCCTCAAACTTCCACATTGCAATATCCCATTGTGGACACTGCAGTTAATGCACCTATGAAGGCCATTCCTCTCCAACATATTCCTACATTTCATGGTTTAACATCAGAAGACCCAGATGCATTTATGTTTGAATTCGATGTATTATGTAGAGGGTATGACTATACCACTGATCCCCAAAAATTGAAATTATTTCCCTCCACATTAAAAGGAGCAGCTTTACGATGGTTTATGGGGTTCGTTGGAGGTGTTATAAATGACTGGGATCATATGAAAGCTTTGTTTCTAAAGAATTATCAGTATTATTGTAGGTCTAGGGAATTAAAAGACGAAATATTTTAGATGACAGCAAAACCTAATGAAACACTTGAGGAATATGTAGAACGCTTTCAATACAATCTCCAGAGATCACCTTATGCATCTTTACCCTTACCTGATAATGTGTTAAAAACTACATTACTTAAAGGGATGAAGGAACAATGGGTTGAAACATTAAACATTATGGGAAAAGGTGATATATATCAAGAAAATTTTGCTGACATTATTGATTTATGTATCAATAGTTCGAGAGGTAACGCTAGGCTAAAGTCAACAGAATGTGATATGATCACAAGGGAGAGTAAGACCTCTGGTGAAGGCATAACCCTCGCAGAGATTGGAAATCTACTAGAAGATTTTAAAACTAATATTCTAGGGACTCTAACAATGCAATTCGACATCATTCAAGATAAAAAAAAGAAAGCAGAAGCAGAACAAAATCTGGCAATATTCTGCCCTAAATGTAGAAAGAAACACAGCCATAAAGAGTGCCTGCTGGATATATTCAAAGTTTGTGCTATCTGCATAAAAGATCACTCCACAGGAGGTTGCTCCTCACTCCCTGGATTGAAAGCAGTCTACAAGGAGGTGAAAGAAGAATAAAAAATGGTATGCCTACTCAATTAGCACCGACAATGGCATCCACGACAAACAGGTATGCCAATTGACCCATCCTCTTCCTTTCAGTCTCCTCAGTATAATGCTCAGCAATATAATGGAATGTGGAAAAATCAACCACCTTTCCCAAATTGGTCACAAAAACCATTTCCTACATCACCATGGCCAAATCAAAAAAATCAAACCAATTGGCCAAACTTTCCTTACTGTCCACCATTTTGGAAAAATAATACTTATCCAACACAATGGTCCCCCTCCACTTTTCAGAGTCATAATTGGAAGTTGAACTGGAAAAGACCTGCAAATCAGCGAGCTAGAACGATCCCTCTCCCTCAACCTACACTGCTAGCACCTTATACATTGCCACAAAATCCCCAGACCAACTTAATACCACAACTCCTAGCCCAACCCAACCCAAACCCTAATAATAGGTCGCTTCAATATGTTCAAATAATGGAACCACCAGAACCAGAAACTGAATTAAGGGAGTGCAATGACCTTCAATTAAGATCTGGGTGCATAATAGAAATAAAGGGAGACAAAAATGTTCAAGTTGAAGACCCATTACCCGCAGAACAAACAGTGCAGAAGGTGAATGTGGTTAAACAACAAACTTAGGAACAAGGAATGACCTCTTCTCCACCATTCCTAGAACGATTAATCATACCTCGCCCAATATAATATCCTAATTTTGATCTTTTGGGAGAATTAAAAAAATTGTGTATAAAAACCCCTCTCCTCCAAGCTATCCAAGACATACCTATTTATGAAAAAACCATCAAAGAACTATGTATAAGGAAGCCCAAGAGGAGAACAACAACTAACCAAACTGTCCAAGTAGTCGGTACTCTATCTGATTTATTATCAGGAATGGAAGCACCTGTAAAGTATGAGGACCCAGGAAATCCTATAGTGATGGTGCAAATCAATGTATAATCATTTCCAAATGCCTTATTTGATTTGGGAGATGCAATTAATATCCTAACAACCAACACTTGTCAAAAACATGGCATTACATCATTAGATCCAACAACAACCTTATTAGAATTGGTTGATCGATTGGTAGTCAAGCTAGAAGGCACATTACATGATGTAATGGTATCTATAGACTCTTGGGAGTATCCTACTAACTTCCTGATTATCAACCCCAATAACTGGCTAGAGGGACACCCATTGATCCTAGGTAGACCTTGACTAGCAACTGTCGATGCTTACATTAGCTGCTGACAAGGCAACATGACTATAACTAGAGGGAACTATGTCAAGAATTTAGCTTTATATCCCCCATCCTAGCCAAGCCTATCAATAATAAAAACAAGGAAACAACCTGTATCATACCTCATGGAAAACATCAGATCACTATTAACCATAGAAGATGCCCTCAACTTTAAAGACCAAACAGAGGATGACATTATTAACAGTTTCATCAATATACCAAAAATTAGATCCCATTTGCAATGTCACATGATTAAGGTAGAATTCGACAATCAATAAGAAGAAGATCCCCTGAAAGACATTCATGATCAATCAATACCCACCAAAACCTGACTGCTGAACAAGAAAAGAAGACAGTCCAACTACTAAAAAAATATAAGGGAGATTTTGCATGGGATTATCTAGACATGAAGGGAATTGACCCCCAGTTATGTACGCACCACATTTATACAGAAAAATATGCTAGACCCATTCGCCAACCCCAATGAAGATTAAACACTCATCTTAAAGATATTGTGAAAGCTGAATTACAAAAACTGTTGGATTTCAACTTTATTTACCCAATATCTGATAGTAAGTGGGTCTCTTCATTAGTAGTGGTGCCAAAGAAGAATGGAAAGTGGAGGATATGCGTAGACTACAGAGAACTAAACAAAGCAACCCAGAAAGACCACTTTCCCAGTGGTCTTTCTGGTGTAGACGGGGGGTCGTCATTATCTTGGTCTGTTACTCCGACAAATCTCTACACCAGTTGCTTCCGAGTTTCAAGTGGAATGTTTGCGATGTTGATCTGCTGCAAGTGACTGTGAGTGCGAGTAGATCCACGGGCTGCCTCCTCCTCCTCCTCCTCCTCAGATATGCGCTCTCTTAATGATTTTGAAATTCCATCAGTCCTTTGTAACAATAACTTTGACTTGGTGGAACACAAACTGCTGGTGGCCATTATAGCCTATAAATAATTCAGGTAGGGTGTTATAATTTCTTTTGGGTATGAGAATGTACAAGATGAAAAATGCGTTGCAGCTGTGAAGCTGAACGCCCGGATTTTAACATTCTGTATTTAGTTAAATATTTATTTGAAATACATGAGGCTGAGGAACACTAATAATTTCATGACGTTTTTCTAAAATTTTATTGAAATTTATTTTTAATTTCTTTATGAAATGAAAAGGTTTATAACAGAAATAAATAAAAAACACTAGAGTTTTAAAAAATATTAGATTGTTTACATTATTGGAATCTCGTGTCTAATCACAACGAATATGAGATAAGTGGGCTGGGCATTACAATGAGCGTGATATTGTTAATTTATATAAAATATATTTTCTTAATAATAGTTTCATTTTTATTTGTTTAGTAATTTTAACTTTTTATTTATATTATATATATTTAAAATTATATAACTAATAAAATATTAAAGTTAAATACATACGTAAGTAAATAATATATATATATATATATATATATATATATATATATATATATATATATATATAAACCAATATAGATGTAATTTTTCAATAAAATATAAAAAATATATACATATATATATATAAATTTAGAAAAAAATAATTTTTAAATTTCGTAAATATTTATTATTTATGAATATTTATATGTATGTGTGTTAATTTTGTATTTATGTCATATATTTGAAAATAATATAGCTTTATATATTTATAAACATTTATAATAGAAGTGTAATACTTCAATGAAATATAAAAGTGAAATGTACACACAAACATATGTATTTAGAATTCCAATAAAACATTGTCAATAAGTTTGGAACTCACCATTGTAATTAAAAAATATTTTAATCTTTAAATTTTGTTGTTATTCTAATATATATATATATATATAATTAAAATTATATATTTATAAATGGTTATAATAGAAGTGTGATATTTCAATAAAATATAAAAGTTAATTTTTATTTTTTTCTGTTAATATAATAGAGAGGGTATCTTTCTCTATATATCATTTCATAACAAGAGGATGACCAATTAAACTACACCTCATTGGCTTATAAAAATTAAATATATAAAAGTATACCTATCTAAATTAAAAAAGGATATATATATATATATACATATATATATATATATATATATATATATATATATATATATATATATATTAGAAGTGTAATATGTTAATAAAATATAAAAGTTAAAAATATAAAAGAAAGATCTGTATATTAAAAGTATATTTTAATCTTTAATTTTTTTTGTTATTTAATTATTTATTTTTTGGTCAAAATATTGTTATTAATTTATCCTAAGATTACAATATGGTTGCTCAGTTTTTCCAACATAAAAACTAATTGCAATGTACCATGATCTACTAATAACCCAAAAGAGGAAATTCCAAAGGCCCAAAAGACCCCTAAGATGAAGATACAACCCACAAACATCAATGAACAAAAGGATTTACCAAAGTTGTATTGTGTGGCCTATTACAAGGTGAATCTGCAGGCCTATGCTTGCCATGGATGTCAAATTCCATGTAGGTTTTAGCCCTGTACAGAAATTATCTACAAACAAACTCTTAAAACAGAAAATAAAACAATAGCGAGATCATAAAACATAAAATAGATATACAAAGAGATTTTCCCCTAGATTTCAAAACTGGGACTACCTGCTTCATTTTTCATGATATTCCTTTCAATGTTACAATACATATATATACATGCCTAAGCATTCATAAACCCAAATCCATTAACCATGGATTAGAACATAATTGTAGTTCCCTTGACCGGATCTACAAAATACCATGGGAAAGAAGCCATCATGCTCAAAACCATGTGCAAACCCATGCACAAAACCATAGGCAGGTCCGCCCACCTAATATAGGGTCAAAAAAAAAAAAAATCGGGGCACTGCCCAAACCCCGTACAAGGGTGAAACCACCCCCCTGTTGTTGCAACCCCCCTCTACTTGCCTGAAGCTAGTCATGGAAAGAATATAGCACACACCAAACATTCCATATGAGCCAAAATACCCTCCACATGCTCCATTCAGGAAAACAGTATCCTTTGGACCCATCAGAGTGAAGCCAACTGATCTTTCATATGCCATTGGTAATGCAGTAAATAATTCGTGAAACTGATGATTTCATTGCAATCATCGCGACAATCATGTCCCAAATATTTTATGAGAAGGGTCACATGTCACAAATGATATTCTAAGGCGTCAAAAGGATGAAGAATATCAAATTGACCAGGAGAGGTGGATGGATTATGGGCCACCTCCACCCCTAAATTCATTCCTAATCTTTCTTCCACCCCCAAATCCATGTCCTCCCCACTATGCTCAGCCATTTTCCCCCTTGGCTCAATCCCTCTCCACAATATGTCACATTTCCTATACATTATCAAAAAAACCCCATCCTATTGGGGCCACCACCTTCACTTCAACAAAACAAGGAAATCCTAGAGGATCTCCAAACTCTAACACTCTACAATATATTGTTATTTATTATTTTTGAATATGTGTGCCTGTTAAATTTATAATTATACCATACTAACTTAAATTAATTAATTAATTAATTATATAGTTGAAAAAACATACTTTTAATATTTCATAGGAAGCAAAAAATTATAATCTCTTGGATGCATATCACTACACTTCATAACTTAAAAAATTGGGTTGAGAGGAATCCCACATATATCTTGGACATTTTTTTTTTCCAAGGAAAAATCATAGTTTTCATTATATGTGAAAATTACATGTTGTAGATGCATGTGCGTATGCATTCTTTGTGAAAGTAGTTAAACAATATTGTTCCATAAAAAAACCACCCAAATGGTGTACAGATATAATAGTTAGTACATATACAATAAATACAATAATTAAATCCGGTCATATTGTTCCATCAAAACTGTCAAAATTGTTCATATTACCCTTTGATCAGATGTCTGGCTGGTCGATGAAAGGGCGATGATAGTAATTGTAATATTGTTGATCCATTTGTTCTTTTATGTGCCATAGCCTCTGATGCTGGACCGCTTCCTCCTTGGATAAGCCGTCAAAAATGTTGTTGCACTCCTTGTAAATATGAGAACAGGAAATGGATAAAAATTAAATGCGTTCAGTAGCCAAATATCCTCCAATATACTTTGTAGTGTGTGCACATGACATGTAGTAGATTTATTGAACCAATTGATGATGATTTTAACTTCAAAAAATTTAGATGATGATAATCATGTTTGTTTGCAACTCAAGGAAAGTGAAGAGTGATGAGTTCAACATAATTTTAGTGCCTTGTCCTAATCCCATATTTTCGTTGGAGTGTTGAAGGTTGAGATGGAGGATAGAACCTCCTCCACATCCTTGGGGCTGTGCCGAGCCATCGAAGTATGCCCAAGGTTGATCAAATTTTTTGACGTCGGGATTAATGGATCATGGAGGACGAGGGGGGCCATCATCAGGGATACTGTTGTAGGTAGATATGATGCAGGATGCGATAGAGTGCCAGTGGGGTGGTCGGTCCTAGAAGATAGAGCAGTTCTTGGCCAGCCATATGCCCCAGATGATAAGTAGAGGCATATTTCATGTTTTATGAGGGGAATTTTCTTGCCACCAGCTTTTCCATGCCCCCAGAATAGTCAGACATGTCCACTATATGTTGATATGCAACTCTGATAGTATTGATGTCCATAATGCCCTAGAGGTGTGACAACTAAGAAAAATATGATCACATGATTTAGTGTCTTGTTGACAGAGGGTGCACCATGAGGGGCCTCGTATGGCCCTTTTGTGCAAATTATCCATGGTAGGTGAAATTTTTTATTAGAATGCACCACATAAATAGTTTGGTGTGAGGCGAGGCTTAGTTTCCATAAGCATCTCCACCACCAACTAAACTGCTATGGGAAGTGGTCCAAGAAAATATAAAGTAACCATCATTGGGAGAGTATTACCCGGACTTAGAATATGCCCAAATTAATTCATCATCCCCTGGGAAAAAACAAATGTGTGCTTCAGATAAATCTGTTGTGAAAGTCTTCCATATTTGATGCAAAGGTGTAGGGATGCCAAGTGTTGAGCATTGGAAAATGTATGAATTCACCATGTATTTCTTTTCCTTTTTCCTTTAAACATAACTCTTTTTATTCTAGAAAGATGATATATTGAAGGATTATGATAGAATTGCAACTTGATTAATGTTTATTTTGAAAATTAGCTAAAGATTTTCCTTTATTCTCAACAGGAAACAAATGAAGTGGGAAACCACCATTCGAAAGGCAAAGCTAAAACAAGAGTAAATGTTGTTCCTCTAGAAAAGGGTCGTATCCAGACAGAAAGGATGATATTAGAATGCACAACTAAATTAAGGCAGGGAACAACACTGCTACAGCCTAAGAAGACCAAGCATTAGCTAAAAGAAGAAAAGGGAGTGAATCCCTTAGGATCTTTCGATCCTGAGGGATCGCTGTTCAAAGTCTATCGTCATTTCTTGTATTGTCCACCGAATGATTATAAAAGGCAGTGCCTGTAGAAATCAAGGGACAGAAGATTATTATTGAAACTCCTTTTGTAACTCTGTAATTTCTCGTTGACTCTTGTGATCAAAGAGCGACTGTTGTAAATGATATTATTCCTGATTAATACATGATCTAGTTGCCATTCCATTTCTTAACTCTAGAGTAGCCCAGTGGTGTTTCACTAGTGGCTAAGGGCCTGGCCCTGGTGGATCCATCTGCTATTTTTATCATTATCTTTTAATTATTGTTGTGTGACGGTTTGCATTTATTTTCAGTACAACTTTCAAGTTTAATGGTTTACCGCTCAATTGCTTCATAATATTGGTGTGTTATATTGGTGAATTGTGTTGCCGTTCCTTTCTGATTTAAGAAGAATCTTATCCCGTGTATAACTTGTCTTGTTATGCTTTAATAGAGCTACGTTGTTCAGCAGTTGTTGTTCTATTTCAGTTGCTGTTCCAATTCATTTGTTGTTCTATTCAGTCTGTTATTCAATAGGATTTCTTGTTTAATATATTTTTGTTACTCAATTCCATTAGTGAGAGATTGCTATTTAAATTCATTAGATAGAAGTGATGTTCAATTCCAGTAGTTAGAGTTTGCAGTTCATTTCTATTGCTATTCAATTCTCTTAGATAAAGGTTGTTGTTCATCTCGATTGCTGTTAAATTTTAGATTTTTTGTTCCTTCCAGTTAATTAGTTTACAGTCTATTTCATTCCTTCAAAGAGTTGGTTTTTCTTTTAAGAACTTGCCTAGTTTACTTTCATTAGCAAGATTAGTGATTTAGTTCAATTTCCCTTTCCATTTAATTGTTTTAATGCGAGATCATCATCTGTAAAGGACATCTGGTTATTGCTACCTTCGTTCTGAGATTGATTATCTTGTTCTCATTTGATTTTGATTACATCAGTTGCTAAAGGAAAGAGTTATCATTACTACATCCTTGACTGATGATTGCAGAGTGAATGATTGGATTTCAAAGCATTTAATTTCATGTCATTGTAGTTAGATTTCATTTCCAAGCATCTCTTTACTCTTGTATTTACAACACTATACTACATATTGCAAGGCATTACTCTTAGATTGAATTGTAGCCTCAGACAGAGTACACTCTTGAAATAAAAAATCATACCTGGATTGAAAATTAATGTAGGATAAATAGGCGTTCAAAAGACACCTTTTATACTTCAACATTTTGGCGTCGTTGCTGGGGAGAGTGTATGCCATTTAGAAAGAGTGATGCATATTTGATTTCTTTTCTGCTAGGGAAGAGTTGGGTATTAAAAACGGAAGGTAAGAACCTGCGTACCGAGAAAGGAACATACTTGTTCATTGGCCCACTTCACAATAGAATTGAGTAAGAATTTTTAGGTAGGAAGGAATTCTTGTTTTTTTTTGAATGAATAGAAAACCCAAACAGAACAAAATTCATCCTAAACCCAAAAAACCTAAGGGACCGGTGACCCTTGGGGGAAAAACTTTCATTGACGAAATCCTAAAGAAAGTCGAATCTCAACCATCAGTAGGACCTAGAAAAGTTACTTCTAGACAACCTACCAGTTCCCTTCAAGCCACAGTATCACCATCTTTAGCCTTTGTTGAGGTACATAACCAAACAGAAGTAATTGAGCAAGATTCCCAAGGAATTGAGAAATCTCACCTAATTTCTATGCAAGAAGGGAACTCTAGTAATCTCTGTGAAGGAGGAGGAGAAATAGGGGAAACAGAAGAACAAAAATCTCCTCTTCAAGTAATCCAAACAGTGAGCAACCCAGATAAGGGAAGTGCTATCAACATCATTCAAAACAAAGCTAAAGGACTTGAATCTCCTCAGATAGTAGGTCAACAAGGAATACTCATTGTTCCAGACCAAGGAAGTGTTGTCAAAGTCATTCCTAATCCTTCTATTCAGCCTAGGAATAGTTCCCCAGAAATCCCAAAAGGATATTGGCACATATTTCATCAAATGGCCCAGAACTAGAACTAGCAAACCCCTCAAACTTCCACATTGCAATATCCCATTGTAGACACTGTAGTTAAAGCACCTATGAAGGTCATTCCTCTCCAACATATTCCTACATTTCATGGTTTAACGTCAGAAGACCCAGATGCATTTTTGTTTGAATTTGATTGCAAAGATAAATGGTTTAACGTCAGAAGACCCAGATGCATTTTTGTTTGAATTTTTGTTATGTCAGATGCATTTTTTTTCTCGACAGAGGGTGCACCATGATGGGCCCTGTATGGTCCTTTTATGAAAATTATCCATGCTAGGGGCAATGTTTATTAGAATGCACCACAAAAATTGTCTTGTGTGAGGCGGGGATTTGAGTTTCCATAAGCATCTCCACCACCAACTAAACTGTTGTGGGGAGTGGTCAGAGAAAATATTAAAGTAGCCATCTTTGGGAGAGTATTACCTAGACTTAGAATATGCCCAAATTAATTCATCATCCCCTGGGAAAATACGGATGTGTGCTTCAGATAAATCTGTTCTGAAAGTCTTCCATATTTGATGCAAAGGTGCAGGGATGCCAAGTGTTGAGCATTGGAAAAGGTATGAATTCACCATGTATTTCTTTTCCTTTTTCTAGAAAGATGATATATTGAAGGATTATGATAGAATTGCAAAGATTAATGTTTATTGTGAAAATTAGCTAAAGATTGTCTTTTATTCTCAACAGGAAACAAATGAAGTGGGAAACCACCATTCGAAAGGCAACGATAAAATAGGAGTAATTGTTGTTCCTCCAGCAAAGGTATGTATCCAGACAGAAAGGATGAAATTAGAATGCACAGCTAAAGTAAGGCAGGGAACAGCACGGCTACAGCCGAAGAAGACCAAGCATTAGCTAAAAGAAGAAAAGGGAGCGAATCCGTCAGGATCTTTCGATCCTGAGGGATCGTTGTTCAAAGTCTATCGTTCTTTATTTTATTGTCCGCTGAATGGTTATAAAAGGTAGTGCCTATAGAAATAGAGGGACTAAAGATTATTATTGAAACTCCTTTTGTAACTCTGTAATTTCTCGTTGACCCTTGTTATCAAAGAGCGACTATTGTAAATGCTATTATTCCTGGTTAATACATGATCTAGTTGCAGTTCCATTTCTTGACTCTAGAGTAGCCTAGTGGTGTTTCACTGGTGGCTAAGGGCCTAGCCCTGGTGGATCCATCTGCTATTTTTATCATTATCTTTTAATTATCGTTGTGTGACGGTTTGCATTTGTTTTCAGTACAGCTTTCAAGTTTAATAGTTTACTGCTCAATTGCTTCATAATATTGGTGTGTTATATTGGTGAATTTCATTGCTGTTCCTTTCTGATTTAAGAAGAATCTTATCCTGTGTATAACTTGGCTTGTTATGCTTTAACAGAGCTACGCTGTTCAACAGTTGCTGTTCTATTTCAGTTGTTGTTCCAATTCATCTGTTGTTCCATTTAGTCTGATATTCAATAGGATTTGTTGTTTAATAAAGTTTTCTTACTGAATTCCATTAGTGAGAGATTTCTATTTAAATTCATTAGATAGAAGTGTTGTTCAATTCCAGTAGTTAGAGTTTGCTGTTCATTTCTATTACTGTTCAATTCTCTTAGATAAAGGTTTTTGTTCATCTCGATTGCTATTCAATTCCAGATTTGTTGTTCCTTCCAATTGCTTAGTTTACAGTCTATTTCATTCCTTCAAAGAGTTGGTTTTTCTTTTGAGAACTTGCCTAGTTTACTTTCATTAGCAGCATTAGTGATTTAGTTCAATTTCCCTTTCCATTTAATTGTTTGAATGTGATATCATCAACTTTAAAGGACATCTGGTTATTGCTACCTTCGTTCTCATATTGATTATCTTGTTCTCATTTGATTTCAATTACATCAGTTGCTAAAGGAAAGATTTATCATTATTGCATCCTTTACTGATGATTGCAGAGTGAATGATTGGATTTCAGAGCATTTAATTTCATGTCATTGTAGTTAGAATTCATTTCCAAGCATCGGTTTACTCTTGTATTTACAACACTGTACTACATATTGCAAGGCATTACTCTTAGATTGAATTGCAGCCTCAGATAGAGTACACTCTTGAAATAAAAAATCGTACCTGGATTGACAATTAATGTAGGATAAATAGGCGTTCAAAAGACACCTTTTATACCTCAACATTTTGGTGCCATTGCCGAGGAGAGTGTATGCCATTTAGAAAGAGTGATGCATATTTTATTTTTTTTCTGCTAGGGAAGAGTTTGGTATTAAAAACAGAAGGTAAGTTCCTGTGTACCAAGCAAGAAACATACTTGTTCATTGGCCCACTTCACAGAAGAATTGAGTAAGAATTTTTAGGTAGGAAGGAATGCTTGTGTTTTTTTGAATGAATAGAAAACCTAAATAGAACAAAATTCCTCCTAAACTCGAAAAACATAAGGGACCGGTGACCCTTGGGCGAACAACTTTCATCGACGAAATCCTAAAGAAATCTGAATCTCAACCATCAGTAGGACCTAGAAAAGTTACTTCTAGACAACCTACTAGTTCCCTTCAGGCCACAGAATGACCATATGTAGCCTTTGCTGAGGTACATAATCAAACAGAAGGAATTGAGCAAGATTCCCAAGAAATTGAGAATTCTCGCCTAATTTCTCTGCAAGAAGGGAACTCTAGTAATATCCGCGAAGGAGGAGGAGAAATAAGGGAAACAGAAGAACCAAAATCTCCTCTTGAAGTAATACAAACAGTGAGCAACCCAGATAAGGGAAGTGCTATCAACATCATTCAAAACAAAGCTAAAGGACCTGAATCTCGTCAGATAGTAGGTCAACAAGGAATACTCATTATTCCAGACCAAGGAAGTGTTGTCAAAGTCATTCCTACTCATTCTATTCAGCCTAGGAATAGTTCCCTAGAAATCCCAGAAGCATATTGGCACATATTTGATCAAATGGCCCAGAACCAAAACCAGCAAACCCCTCAAACTTCCACACTGCAATATCCCATTGTCGACACTGTAGTTAATGCACCTATGTAGGCCATTCCTCTCCAAAATATTCCTACATTTCATGGTTTAACATCAGAAGACCCAGATGCATTTCTGTTTGAATTTGATGTATTATGCAGAGGGTATGACTATACCACCAATCCCGAAAAATTGAAATTATTTCCCTCCACATTAAAAGGAGCAGCTTTACGATGGTTTATGGGGTTATGTGGAGGTGTTATAAATGACTGGGATCAGATGAAAGCTGTGTTTCTAAAGAAGTATCAGGATTATTGTAGGTTTAGGTAATTAATAGACGAAATATTTCAGATGACAGCAAAACCTAATGAAACACTTGAGGAATATGTAGAACTCTTTTAACACAATCTCCAGAGATCACCTTATGCATCTTTACCCTTACCTAATAATGTGTTAAAAACTACATTAATTAAAGGGATGAAGGAATAATGGGTTGAAACATTAAAAATTATGGGAAAAGGTGATATATATCAAGAAAATTTTTCTGACATTATTGATTTATGTATCAGGAGTTCGAGAGGCAGGACCAGGCTAAAGTCAGCAGAACGTGATATGATCACAAGGGAGAGTAAGACCTCTGGTGAAGGCATAACTCATGTAGAGATTGGAAATCTACTAGAAGATTTTAAAACTGATATTCTAGGGACTTTGACAACACAATTCGACATCATGCAAGCTAAACAAAAGCAAGCAGAAGCAAAACAAAATCTGGCAATATTCTTCCCTAAATGCAGAAAGAAACACAAACATAAAGAGTGCCTACTGGATATAGTGAAAGTCTGTGCTATCTGCACAAAATATCACTACACAGAAGGTTGCCCCTTGCTCCTTGGATTGAAAGTAGTCTACAAGAAGGTGGAAGAAGAATAAAAAATGGTATGCCTACTCAATCAGCGCCGACAATGGCAACCACGACAAACAGGTTTGAAAATTGACCCATCGTCTTCTTTTCAGTCTCCTCAGTATAATGCCTGGAAATATAATGTAATGTGGCAAAATCAACCACCTTTCCCCAATTGGTCACAACATCCATTTCCTACATCACCATGGCCAAATCAAACAATCAAACCAATTTTCCAAACTTTCCTTATAGTCCACCATTTTGGCAAAATAATACTTATCCAACACAATGGTCCCTCTCCACTTCGCAGAGTCAGAACTGGTAGTCAAACTGGCAAAGACCTACAAATCAGCGAGCTCGAACGATCCCTCTCCCTCAACCTACACTTCCAGCACCTTACACATTGCCACAAAATCCCCAGACCGCAACTCCTAGCCCAACCCAACCCAAACCCTAATAATAGGTCGGTTCAGTCTGTTCAAATAATGGAACCACCAGAACCAGAAACTGAATTAAGGGAGTGCAATGACCTTCAATTAAGATCTGGGTGCATAATAGGAATAGAGGGAGACAAAAATGTTCAAGTTGAAGACCCGTTACCTACAGAACAAACAATGCACAAGGAGAATGTGGTTAAACAACAAACTTAGGAACAAGGAACCACCTCTTCTCCACCATTCCCAGAACGATTAATCATACCTCGCCCAATAGACTATCCTGATTTTTATCTTCTGGGAGAATTAAAAAAATTTGTGTATAAAAATCCCTATCCTCCAAGCTATCCAAGACATCCCTATTTATGAAAAAACCATCAAAGAACTATGTATAAGGAAGCCCAAGAGGAGAAAAAAAACTAACCCAACTTTCCAAGTAGTCGGTACTCTATCTGATTTATTATCAGGAATGGAAGCACTTGTAAAGTATGAGGACCCAGGAAATCCTATAGTGACGGTGCAAATCAATGGATAATCATTTCCAAATGCCTTAGTTGATTTGGGAGCTGAAATTAATATCCTAACAACCACCACTTGTCAAAAACTTGGAATTACATCATTAGATCCAACAACAACCTTATTAGAACTGGCTGACTGATCGGTAGTCAAGCCAGAAGGCACACTACATGATGTAATGGTATCTATAGACTCCTGGGAGTACCCTACTAACTTCCTGATTATCAACCCCAAAAACTGGCTAGATGGACACCTGTTGATCCTAGGTAGACCTTGACTGGCAACTGTCGATGCTTACATTGGCTTCCGACAAGGCAGCATGACTATAAGTAGAGGGAACTATGTCAAGAATTTAGCTTTATATCCCCCAGCCTAGCCAAGCCTATCAATAATAGAAACAAGGAAACAACCTGTATCATACCTCATGGAAAACATCAGATCACTATTAACCATAGAAGATGCCCTCGACTTTAAAGACCCAAAAAAGGATGACATTACTAACAGTTTCATCAATAAACCAAAAATCAGATCCCATTTGCAATGTCACATGATTAAAGCAGCATTTGACAATCAAGAAGAATAAGATCCCCTGAAAGACATTCATGATCAATCAATACCCACCACTTCTGTTTTCAATAACAAAATTATAGAAATTGAGCCAGGAAAAACCTTAAACATTAACAAAAACCTGACTGCTGAACAAGAAAAGAAGACGGTCCAACTACTAAAGAAATATAAGGGAGATTTTGCATGGGATTATCCAAACATGAAGGGAATTGACCCCCAGTTATGCACGCACCACATTTATATAGAAAAATATGCTAGACCCATTCGCCAACCCCAAGGAAGATTAAACCCTCATCTTAAAGATATTGTGAAAGCTGAATTACAAAAACTGTTGGATGTCAACTTTATTTACCCAATATCTGATAGTAAGTGCATCTCTCCATTAGTAGTGGTGCCAAATAAGAACAGAAAGTGGAGGACCACTTTTCCTTTCCTTTCATCAACCAAGTATTAGACACATTAGCAGGAAAGAAATTCTTTTCTTTCCTAGATGGCTTCAGTGGACACAATCAAATTTAGATTTTCCTTGAAGACCAAGACAAAACTACTTTTACCTTTCCTTGGGGGACATTTTCTTACAGAGTTCTACCCTTTGGCCTATGCAATGCCCGTACTACATTTCAGAGGGCCATTCTTAGCATCTTTTTAGATTTAATAAATGAATGGCTTGAAGTATATATGGATGATTTTACACCTTACGGAGATGATTTTGAGTCAGCATTAGAAACTTTGGAAAATTTGTTACAAAGATGTACTGACACCAGGCTTTGCTTAAGCCATGAAAAGTGTCACATGATGATGACCGAGGGACTCATCTTAGTTCATTATATCTCAGCAGCTGGAATTCAGGTAGATCTAGCTAAAATTCAGATAAATTTTTTAATACCTACTCCTACCACACAAACAGAGGTACGTAGATTTCTCAGATTTTGTAGTTATTATAGAAGATTTATAGAGCATTATTCTCGAGTAGTTGCACCTTTATACGCACTAACAGGGAATGTTGATTTTAATTGGACAGATAAATGTGACCATGCTTTTGAGGATCTAAAAAAGCTTCTATCAACAGCCCCAGTGCTAAGGGAACCAAATTGGGATTTGCCATTTCAAATTTCATATGATGCCTCAGACACAACTATTGGAGCAGTCCTTGGGCAGGAAGAAGATAAAAAACCATATGCAATTTATTATATTAGAAAAAATCTATCTCCTTCTGAATTAAACTATACTTTGACTGAGAAAGAATTTTTAGCCGTAATACAGGCTGTAAATAAATTTATACATTATATAACTTGGTATCCTATAGTTTTATATACAGATCTCTCTGCCATAAAAATTTTAGCAAATAAACCTGTTACAAATGGTTGAGTAACAAGATGGTTGATTCTATTGTAGGAGTTCGATATCACAATAAAGGATCGACCTGGGAAAGAGAACCCTGTAGCTGATTTTCTGTCACAGATGCCAAAACCAACAGATGTAGCAACAGTCGAGGATCATTTCCCAGATGAAAATTTGTTTGTTGTTACTGCTAGAACCCCATGGTATGCTGATATTTCAAATTAATTAGCAATAGGTAAATTACCTAAGCATCTAATGCCCAATGAACGAAAACAGATAGTACAACGTAGTACCTGATTCTCTTGGATTGGGGGCTACCTGTTTCATACATGAGAAGATATGAACATTAGGAGATGCGTCCGAGAGGAAGTAATATTTGATGTTCTAAAAGAATGCCATGATGGGCCCTATGGCGGACATTTTGCAGATCGTAGGAGTGGTCACAAGGTTTTACAAATAGGTTATTACTGGCCTACAATTTTTAAAGACACTAAAAATTTTGTACATGCTTGTGATAGTTGTCAAAGGGTAGGTCGCCCTAGACAGTCCGACGAAATGCCTTTGAATCCACAGTTGGTAATCGAGTCGTTCGAACGCTGGGCGCTCGATTTTGTTGGTCCTATCAACCCGCCATCAAATCAGAAAACAACATAATAGTTGCAACAGAGTATGTTACTAAATGGGTTGAGGCAGAAGTACTTTCAAGAGCCACAGAGGACTCTATAATACAGTTCCTTTTCCACATATTTGTGTGATACGACCTCCCAAGGGACGTAATTACAGATGGAGGATCGCAATTTGTAGGTACCAAAATCGCTGCAACATTAGAAAATTACCACATTCAGCACAAAATCATAACCCCATACCACCCACATGAAAATGGTTAAGTAGAGAGCACGAATAAAGTGATAGAATCTATACTTACAAAAA
This sequence comes from Pinus albicaulis, assembly GCA_034641835.2. Lineage (NCBI taxonomy): Eukaryota > Viridiplantae > Streptophyta > Pinopsida > Pinales > Pinaceae > Pinus > Pinus albicaulis. Next base: position 170,416,889 of record CM076570.1, read on the forward strand.
CAGTTGCATCACATAGATGTGACTGGGCTTATAGATTTCTGAAAGTCTTGTGGGCATACTGAACAACATGGAGAAATACCACTGGGTATTCACCATATTAGTTGGTATTTGGAAAAGAACCCATTTTTGTAATAGAATTTGAAATTCAGACATTAAGAACAGCTTAGGAGGTGGGTTTAGACTTAAATGAAGCCCAGGTCAGGATATTACAGCAAATCAGTGAGTTAGATGAAATTAGGCTCTCAGCTCTTCAGCACACTGCATTAATTCAACATTAGAGAGAAAAATGGCACGACACCCTCATTAAATAGAAAATATTTCGCGAAGGAGATTGGGCACTCCTATATGACTCCAAGTTTCAGGATTTCCCAGGGAAACTCCAGACACGATGGCTTGGAACCTATGAGATACTAAAAGGGCATGACAATGGCACCATCACATTAAATACCATTGATGGATCTAGACACTCTTTCAAAGTAAACGTTCATCGAGTATGACTTTACCATAAACCGCTTAATCGGGAATCCTTTTACTAAATTTATTATGGGAAGATTCTACCATGCAGATTCTTGCTGAGGTAGATAACTCCTCCTCAGTACCCATTCATTGAATAATTCTTTTACATTGAAACCTGTACATAAGATTTTATTTTTACTTTGTTTGTTTTTTTGTATAGAGTTTATTTCTCAAGATGTTCCTTTTAAGGAACAGTTGCTGTTCCTTTTAAGGAACAACAGCAGTCCCTCTTAAGAAACAATGCATTTGTGTGTTTCTTTTTGTTGTTCCTTTAAAAAGGAACAATAGTTTTTTCCGTGTGTTTTTGTTATTCCTTTATAAAGGAATAGCAATTTTTTCCGTGTGTTCTTGTTGTTCCTTTAAAAAGGAACAACAGTTTTTTCCGTGTGTTCTTGTTGTTCCTTTAAAAAGGAACAACAGTTTTTGTCGTGTGTTCTTGCTATTCCTTTAAAAAGGAACAACAGTTTTTTCCATGTGTCTTTTCTGTTCCTTTCCAAAGGAACAACAGTATTTGCCGATTGTTTTTGCTGTTCCTTTCCAAAGGAAAAATAGTTTTTCCACCTATTTTTGCTGTTCCTTTCCAAAGGAACAACATTTTTTTTTTGCGATTGTTTTTGTTGTTCCTTTCCAAAGGAACAACACTTTTCAAAAAAATAAAAATTATGTTCCTTTCTAAAGGAACATCAGTCTTGCCGCCTATTCTTTCTGTTCCTTTCCAAAAGAACATCAGTTTTTGTCGATTGTTTTTTCTATTCCTTTCGAAAGGAACATCATTTCCGCTGATTGTTTTTGCTGTTCCTTTCCAAATGAACAACATTTTTGCTTATTGTTTTTTCTGTTCCTTTCGAAAGGAACAACATTTTCACAGATTGTTTTTGTTGTTCCTTTTAAGGAACAACAGCTGTTCCATCTAAGGAACAACACTTTTGGAGTGCATTTTTCTTGTTTTATATTCATTTTGAGGATTTTTGGTAAATTCTTCATGATTGTTTTAAAAAGGCAGACATGCAACTTATATAAGAACACACAAATTATAGGTTACTGGAATCATCAAATTAAGAGAAATTGTCATTTTTAAGAAATTGTTTTGTATTGATAAGAAAAAAGGAAAGGACCCAACCATCTATATCACTTTGTTGTCTTTATTTTCACTAAATGAATATGATCGGTCACCTTTATCATGTTGGTTCCTCCCTAAATCTTCATAACTCTTTTTTATTTTTATTTATTGAATAAGAATAAGGGAATATTTTCTCTATTGAGATGTTCAGACTTCTTCCACCATCCCTACTCTTAAGGAGTGTTGAGCCATCCTCTATATATAAGTAGGGAAGTGCTATAAGAAAATAAAGAAAATAAAATCTCTATATATGATTACTAACAATAATATTATATGGCAGATGGAGGATAGGGGGTCTCATCAAGCGCCAGCCTACCATGATCATAAGGAAGCAATGAAGTGGCATTCCCACTATGGCCACCACACTAGGGATATGATCCAATGGAAAATTAAGAAAAAAATAAAAAGTCCTTGGAACAAGAGGTCTCATCATGAGCCAGCCTGCCCACCTTTCACTCCTTCATGGTGAATGGCATTGTGATTCACCTGGTTTCCAAGCCAGCACAGTGGCCTCCATCATGACATCACACAACACTTCCCTAGGCATAAATAAAGGATAATGGTTCCAAGGGTGAGAAAGCAACTCTGTCAAGGTTATAGACACCCGTGGGCAACAGAGCTTTGTTGATGGTATTGGAGTCATATTTTTCACAAATCAAAGTAATGTTAAAGCCTTTTCTTATATCTTTATCTAATATCAAATGAGAGTATGCTCCTAAACCCTTTGTTCAGAACCTATTATGCATTAAATTTATTTATAAATCAATCATAATAGTTATGTGGATAGTGACTGCATAAGTACTTTTCACATTAGTTGTCCTTTTCCTTATGTTCGAAATCATTACATAACGTTTCCATATCTATTCACAATTCAATAATATGCATCAATTTTAGTAATGCAATAATTTATTGATCATATCATAAGTATGTATGCCTTTCAATGTTGTACCAGTGCTGTGAAGTACACTGCTCTTCTGTTTCGACGGTCAAGGATGACCTATTATCTTTCAGGGGGGGCGCAGATGCCTTTTAATGCCTGCATGCAAGTCGAATCCCTGTGTTCATCAAATTCTTGGAAATAGTAAGAGTTTAACGGTATTGGCTGATATACACAAGGTGCTACTCCATTACATTTCTGTGTATTTGTGAAGAATTAACAATGTGCAGACAGAATGGTAGGATGAGCAATACGTAGTGAGCCACAGGTGTTAGAAGTTTCCAACGCTACATGGGAAATTCTGGAGAGAATAAGATGGATTACCTACCTCACACGACTGCAGCAACCACATGAAATGGTAGCCATTGAATTTTTGTAGAACTTGTAGGAAGGCTATTCCATGGTTAGAGGCAAGAAAATAGTAGTAACAGATGCAATAATCACCGAGGTATCTGGTTTGCCAGCAGAAGGACCCATATGGACCCATAAAAAAGTAAAAATTCAAGAAGCCATGAATATTTTTCGGGACGAAGGACAGACCTTGGTCGTCAAAGGGAAAGGAGTTCAGCTGGCAACTTTGGGAGAACCATGGACAGAACTGGCAAAAGTAGTATAGAGAAATATCACATGCAATGGAAGAAAGGATGTGGTAAGACCTCGCCACCTTAAGTTATTAGTAATATTAAAGCAAAAATGTACTGTAAACCTACCTGCATATTTAAATTTCTTATTGCATGATGCTGCCCGGAGCATAAGAAAGTCTCGTCATATAGCCACGGTGGTAATCCATCACTGTTTAATCCGATTAATAGTGAGTTATAGTCTTTCCCAGCAGCAGACTAGTTGGGAAGAATTGATATTCTCAATTGACGAAGGAACAGATCTACCTACCCCAAAACGTAAAAGAGTTACTAGCACATCAACAAAACCTTTAAAGCGTAGACAGTCCTCCAGGATTACGAGAAGTAGGGGAATGATAGGAAGTCTTCAGGGTAGCAGCAACCAACCCTTAGAATTGCCCAGTTCGGAAGATGAACAACCCCTGCAACTCGAATAAGGAAGTCATCACACTGATGAAGAAGAAGGAGATCAGCATGAAGAAGAAAGTCACCACACCAGTGGAGAAGAAGGAAGTCACCACACCAGTGGAGAAGAAGGAAGTCACCACACCAGTGGAGAAGAAGGAAGTCACCACACCAGTGGAGAAGAAGGAAGTCACCACATTAGTGGAGAAGAAGGAAGTCAACACATTGATGAAGAAGAAAGAAGTCACCACATCGGTGAAGAGGAAGAAAGTAATCACACTAGTGATAATGAAGGAGAGGAAGTAGAACCTCCCGAAACCTCCATTGCAAGCCCACCACATATTCCATTACAGGAGTACCAATTGGCTCAAATCTTGGCCAATATGAGTGAATATATACAACCTCACAGTCTTCTTAACCTCAACATTGAGATAGACCAATTGCGAGAACAAGTTGTTATCAACAAAGATACGGCCGAAGAAATTCCCAATGAAGGAAACCCTCAGGGAACAACAGAACCAACTAGGGTTACTTCCCTTGAGAAATGCGGCAAGGAGAATGTGAACACTGAAGAAGTGTTCCAAATAGAAAACCCTCAGGGAACAAAAAAACCAACTAGGGTTATTCCCCCTGAGGAATGTGGCTAGGAGCACGTGAACACTGAAGAAATGTTCCAAGTAGAAAGCATAGAGGCAAGCCTAGATGAAGGCACGACTGCTAGAGAGAAAACCCTAGCTGAGTAACCAAGTACAGGAAAAGTAACAACTGTTCCTTCCAAGAAGAAGAAGAATACAAATGAACTTGGCAAGCTGTGGAGGGAATGGAAAAAGCTCCAAAAGCTAGTAAAACAACTCAGACAGAGGATTAGGGTGCTAAAACAGGGGAATGTCTCTAAAAGAACCTTGAAAATTAAGAATGTAGCTATCCAAATAGAACCCCACAATACAAGCGCCATGGAGACTCAAACTGAGCCCACACTCATTCACGATAATGAGGAACAACAGGCAGTCGCTATGGACGCAATTGCCTAAACTAAGAATGTACAGGTCTGTGAAAAAGATATTTAGACCGAGGGACTGTCCTCTAGCAGTATGAAAGACAAAGAGACATAGACTGTAGGCATTCGACATTGTAATAAGGACACCCAGGTCGATTTTCAACACAATTTTTTTTTTTTAATAGACCCTACTATAGAAAAACTCCAAGAAGAGCTGGCACAGGCTCAACAGGCTAGGGAAAAGCTTGAAGAAGAGACTATTTGCAAAAATAAATATCAACAGTTACAACAGCAACTAAAGGACATCAATGCATCAGAGGCTGAAGCCTACGATAAGTGTCGAAAGGCAAAAGAGAAAGTTGAAGAGGTAAGGAGTAGATTAAAAATGGTCCGGAATCAAATGGATACTCTTTGCTGCTTATACACAGATGTTCTAGCATGTAGATGCCCTGCCAAAAATTATGCTTTGTTTTTAGTAGAAAGATATTTACAGTTAAAAATTAAAGCTGTTCGGGTAGGAAAACCTAGAGAATTAAACAATGTAGATGATTTTATAACTTGTTGCAAACTATATGGAGTAAAAGTCTATCGTTTGCTCTGTGAGTTCTATTTGCACAATTTTATATTAGCTAGGTAAATGGAGACAAATCCCAGCCCTTTTGTGGGCGATATCCAATTTCAAGCATTTATTTCATTTGCTGTCAACCAGCTGAAATGGTTCAAGGCCTATAATACTTTTCAGAGGCACGAAAATGAGTTAGACCTTTGGGTTAGGAGTGAACTGAGACACCCATTACAACTATGGGCTAGGCAGAAGAGTCTAATGACAAAGGAGGGTGTGATCCAGACATTGGGACCCGTCCACAAATCAATTGTCTTGGATGGGGTAGAATATTTTCTATCTATCAGAGACCAGGCCTATATAGCAGCTAAAGTCCAATGGAATATTTCCAATCAAAATGTTCAAGACAGAGAGCCATTTAATTATAGAAATTTTGGATTAGCTACTGACCGCTTGATTCTCTATAGTAACCTCATCTTGAGGGAAGGCCCATACTGGCTAGGTTATAGGTTTGGAAGTCCCATTATATGGTATCCTGCAATAGACTATAAAGCCAAATATGAATTACCTGAAGGACAGACAGGGCACATATTTGAAGCTTTAGCTGCAAATCATGGTTTTAGACCTCTTAATGAAAAACCCTCTGCAGCCTATTCCCTAACTTATTTACATGTAAACTATGGTTTTCATGAGGACATGAAAAAGGGTAAGCAAGGGGGTGTGTTGAGCATTGGAAAAGGTATGAATTCACCATGTATTTCTTTTCCTTTTTCCTTTAAACATAACTCTTTTTATTCTAGAAAGATGATATATTGAAGGATTATGATAGAATTGCAAAGATTAATGTTTATTGTGAAAATTAGCTAAAGATTGTCTTTTATTCCCAATAGGAAACAAATGAAGTGGGAAACCACCATTTGAAAGGCAAAGCTAAAACAAGAGTAACTATTGTTCCTCCAGCAAAGGGCCATATCCAGACAGAAAGGATGAACTCAGAACGCACAGCTAAAGTAAGGTAGGGAACAACATGGCTACAGCCTATGAAGATGAAGCATTAGCTAAAAGAAGAAAAGGGAGCAAATCCCTCAGGATATTTCAATCCCGAGGGATCGTTGTTCAAAGTCTATCGTTGTTTCTTGTATTTTCCGCCGAATGGTTATAAAAGGTAGTGCCTATAGAAATCGAGGGATAGAATATTATTATTGAAACTCCTTTTGTAACTCTGTAATGTCTCATTGACTCTTGTGATCAAAGAGCGACTGTTGTAAATGCTATTATTCCTGATTAATACATGATCTTGTTGCCATTCCATTTCTTGACTCTAGAGTAGCCCAACAGTGTTTCACTGGTGGCTAAGGGCCCAACCTTGGTGGATCCATATGTTTTTTGTATCACTATCTTTCAATTATCATTGTGTGATAGTTTGCATTTGTTTTTAGTACAGCTTTCAAGTTTAATGGTTTACTTCTCAATTGCTTCATAATATTGGTGTGTTATATTGGTGAATTGCATTGTCGTTCCTTTCTGATTTAACAAGAATCTTATCCTCTATAACTTGTCTTGTTATACTTTAACAGAGCTACATTGTTCAACAGTTGCTGTTCTATTTCAGTTGCTATTCCAATTCATTTGTTGTTCCAATTCATTTGCTATTCTATTCAGTCTGCTATTCAATAGGATTTGCTGTTTAATAGAGTTTTGTTCCTCAATTCCATTAGTGAGAGATTTCTATTTAAATTCATTAGATAGAAGTGTTGTTCAATTCTAGTAGTTAGAGTTTTTTGTTCATTTCTATTGTTGTTCAATTCTCTTAGATAAAGGTTGTTGTTCATCTCGATTACTGTTCAATTCCATATTTTTTGTTCCTTCCAGTTAATTAGTTTACAGTCTATTTCATTCCTTCAAAGAGTTGGTTTTTCTTTTGAGAACTTACCTAGTTTACTTTCATTACCAACATTAGTCATTTAGTTCAATTTCCCTTTCCATTTAATTTTTTTAATGCAAGATCATCACCTTTAGAGGACATCTGGTTATTTCTACCTTCATTCTCAGATTGATTATCTTGTTCTCATTTGATTTCAATTACATCAGTTGCTAAAGGAAAGAGTTATCATTACTGCATCCTTGACTGATGATTGCAGAGTGAATGATTGGATTTCAGAACATTTAATTTCATGTCATTGTAGTTAGATTTCATTTCCAAGCATCTGTTTACTCTTGTATTTACAACATTGTACTACATATTGCAAGGCATTACTCTTAGATTGAATTGAAGCCTCAGATAGAGTACACTCTTGAAATAAAAAATAGTACTTGGATTGACAATTAATGTAGGATAAATAGGCGTTCAAAAGACACTTTTTATACCTCAACACCAAGGAGGTATGTTGATTTCCAACCCTGTAGATAGGGTGTCGAGGTCTGTGGATTTTCTATCTGTGATATGAAACGAATGTCACGTCCTGATAAGTGATTGATAGTTTCGTGGGGGAGAGTATGTGCATTCCCACTCCCTGACCAAGGGTCAATTCCAATGCGAGAAATATTTCCAGATCTAATGCACCATATCAGACCATTCCAGACATGTGGTAGAGAGGTTAGAACAACCTTCCAAATGGTTGATATATTCTGGTGGCTCCAAGTAGGAATTCTAATCCAATCAATGATGTTCATGGGCTGAATGTATTTCATGTATACCACCTGTGTCCAGATATTTCTTGAGGTCATTATTGTCCATCCCAATTTTTCCGCAAGTGCTTTGGAAAATATATCTATATTCTTGATGCCCCATCCTCCTCACTTTTTTGGAAGGGCGATACGATCCCATCTGATCTAAGAGAAATTATTATGAACTTCATGATTCCCATTTGAAAGAAAAAGACAACATAATTGTTGAATTCTGGCAATAATTGCATGAGGGATCCATGCTAGTGACATCTAGTACATAGGAGTGGCTTCTAGGACAGATTTTATCAAGGTGAGTCGCCCAAATCGAGATAACCATCCATGGTGCCAAATAAAAATATGATTTTCCAATTTGGTGATGAGCCATGTCCAATCAACAATGCTATAATAAGTGGGTTTTAGCCAAAAGCCAAGGTAGCAAAGACCATCAAGAGTGTCCAGTATGGTAAATGGGAATCTGTTCATGGAAAGTCCCCTTTCCTCTGGAGTGCATCCGAACACTGATATGGTCGATTTGAGTGCATTATAAACCATGCCTGTGGAAATGTTCAATGATGCAAGAGTTGTAGAGAAATATAAGGTGTCATCGATGGATCCATTAAGGAGAATGAGAACATCATCCACAGAGAGAATATGGGTGAGGGTCCAGCCCTTCGCTATTTTGATGGCCTAAGTCACCCCTGATTCTTTTCATCCATGATTAATCGACTTAATGCTTCCATGATGAGAACAAAAAGAAGTGGGGATAATGGGAAGCCCTGTTTGAGCCCTCTTTCCAAATGAAAAAAGGGGGAGGTAGATCCACTGATGAGGATGTTGAACAATACATTAGTGATACAGCACATGATCCATTTGATGAAGTTTTAGGGGAAACCCAAATGGGTGAGAATCATTCAAATGTAAAGCCAATTGGAGTGATGGAATGTTCTTGCAAGGTCCAGCTTTAAAATGATACTCTTGAGCTTTTTGCATTTGATGGAGTGGAGGGCCTCCTGGGTTGTGCCTATGGCCTCATGAATCTGGTGATGGTGGAGAAAAGCAAATTTTTCAAATGAAATATGGGCAGAGAGGATGGGCTTAATGTGGTTGGCAATGATTTTGGCAATGATCTTGTAAATTCAGTTACAAAGATAGATAGGTATGTAATCAGAGAACATTCTAGCTGCGTCAGATTTGGGAATGAGAGCAATGAAGGTGGTGTTAAAAGCATCATATAATTTTCCATTTATGTGACATTATTCGACCACATTGAGGATATCCTGATCCATAACCTCAAAGAAAGCCAAGTAGAATTCAATAGGCTAGCCATCAGGCCTAGGGATCTTGTCTTTCTGGAATGATTTCAAGGTGTCCCACAGTTCTTGCATTGTAATAGGACGAGTCAGGTGATCTTCATCTTCATGGTCCACAAATATAGGAAATAAGCCAACAAAATTTATAATTTCAACGATATTGGTGGTTGAAGGGGCCTTGTAGAGGTTGCAAAAGTGTTCCACCTCATGTGAGCCAACTAATGAAAATCTTGGGCTTGATTTCCATGTTCATCCCCCAATGTCTAGATAGTGCTGATGGCTTTTTGACCATTTGCAAAATGGTGGAAGAATTTAGTGTTTTCATCCCCAACTTTTAACTATGTATCTCTTCTCCTAAGGTGCCATGTTTCCTCTCGATCATTAAGAATCCAAGACCAATCTGCTTCTAGGAGATTGAATTGTGTTCTAGTGGCATCTGTGGTCAAGCCTTTCATCAAGGCAGATTCCAAAGCAATAATTTCTAATTTCACATTGCAGAGGGTATCCTCATCCTTTTTCCTCTGATCCCTGGCCCAAGTTTTGGTTAGTTTCTTGATTTCAGACATCCTTATAGAGAAGGACACATAGGGAGAGGATCCAAGATCCAAGGGGTGTGTAGTCCAATATTTTTTTACCATGTTGATGTACCTCGGATGGGTGAGCCAAGTAGTGTTGAACTTGAAAGGGCTACAAGGTTTCCCATGGGTAGGGGCCAACTCCAAATAAATGGGGGAGTGGTCAGATATACCCCCATAACCTACCCATTTTCGGTATTGTGGCCCACAGTTGGTTAAGGATTCATGAATGAGGAAACGATCCAGTCGACAGGAAATAGAGGCCTCACCAATCCTATGGTTGCTCTAGGTGGGGTGATAACGCGACACGGGGATTTCGACAAGGTGGTGGTATTCAATGAGGTGAGAAATATCAGTAGTGAGAGGGTTGGGATGTGCAATGTGTCCCCAGGATTCCACTAGGCCCAGAGAAAAATTCAAGTCACCTCCAAGAATAAGGTTGTGAGTAGACATGAAGGAAATATTGAGAAGGTGTTTCTAGAAGGTGAGTTGAATGTTGCAGGGACCATAGATGTTCATCAGCCTATATTCTAGCCCAAGGTTAGTGGAGAATACATCGACACCCAAGAAACCCTCCCGGCCCCAGATATTGAGTATTTTGATGGAGCGGGGGTTGGTGCCAAGGGAAATTCCACCAGAACGACCCCGGGCATCCATGGCCTAGAAGTTCCAACTCAAGTAGATGGTGATTAAAGCTGAAATAACATGATTAGAAGAGTCTAGGGTTTCTTATAGGAAAATTATGTCAACTGGGGTGCAATTCATTACTCTGCGAAGGGCCAGATTTTTAGCAGGGTTGGCCAGACCACGACAGTTGAAGGAGATGATCTTCATGAGGTAATGAGTGGGAGTGTCATCCGTTCTTTAATGACCCGATCGAGGGTGTTATTTTTTCCATCTTCGACAACAAGCTGCACCTGGATGATGGCCTTAGATATATAGGAATGACGACTCCTTCCCAGTTTAGATCGATTATGGGCCTGTATACCAAGGCCACCGGTCTCAGAGGTGGGTGGTGGGTAAGGGAGCAGAGATGGTAGGGATGGAATCCCCAAGAGTCATATGAGAATTCGGTGGGAGGATCAGATGGGGGAATTTTGGGGATGGTGGTGGGAAGATCAATAATGATGGGATGGGTGAGGGATGTAGGACAAGAAATAGATAGGGGAGGGCGAGGAGTTGATGAAGAGGTAGATGAGAATGGTGTAATCATAGATGATAAATATGCAAATGATATAAATTGAAATACAAGGGATGATGAGTGAGATGTACCCGATGCTAGCTTGGTCTCCGCAGCCTGATCCCGAGTCATTCGAGGAGAAGGAGGTTTAGGAGGAGCGGGCGTGGGATTTGGCCTCATAGAAGCTTGCTTTCCTTTGTGTCGTCTGACAGATTTTTCCATTAGAGGGGGATCGATCGGTGCATAATTCTCCTAAGGACATACGGTAGTAGTTACATCATCAGATCATTGGAGAAGGGGGCATTCCTTGAAGAGGTTCCTGACCGCATGACATCGTCGACATCGAAAGGGCACACCCTCATAGTCTAGGGTCTGAATGCACACAAATTTCCTCCATCATAGTGTAATGGCTTCTTCCAACCCCTCACAGATATCCAAATGAGCCAAGATCCTTGCCATAGTCATAATTCCCATGGATAAATATGATTTATCATAATCCAAATAAATTCCAAGGGTATTTTTCGATATGCCGCATGATATCCTCCAACCAAAAATGGAGGGGAAGGCCCGAAAGTCTTACCCATATCGACCCTTCTCAAATTTTTTCACGCTTTGGATAAAAAATAGGGCTCCATATTTTAAATAGAACTGGAGCTTGCTCAATGTGCCAGAGGTTAGAGAGAGGATGACTACCATCAGAAGCTCTTCCATAATTCGTCCCCAAATCTCATTTAGCCAAATGTGTAGACAACTTAGATTGTATATGCGACCCCGGACGTGGCCAACCAATACCCTTTTTTTAGTATTCATTACTTCTCCCAGATGTATTCCGTCGTCGAGGGTAAGGTCCAACTTTCTCACCCCCCACTTGATGCACGTATAGTGCCGACTACCCCGAGGAGATGAGATAGGTCCTGATGGGATGATTTTAGATTCAATCCCCAGACTAGAGGCAGTTGGGTTCGAAGCTTTCGGAGGAGGGACAATAGGAGGCACTGAGAAGCATCCGGAGGATGTGTGCCTAGATTGTGGGGGAGGTGCGTTAGGTGGAGCAAACGGGGTCAGAGCAAAGGATGCAGTAGGGTACCCTCCTATGGTAACCTGAGTAGGCAGGATGGACTTGTCTTGGAGAATGTAGTAGTATCCGTTGGTAGTGAGGATTTAGGGAAGTTGGGGGGAAAATCAGTTAGCGAAAAAAAAGGAGATTCTACAATGAGGGGGAGGTCAATGGGTGGTGGTCCGAGGGACGCGAGGGAAAAGGGTGAAGGGAAGCAGGGGCCATCAGATGTGGCAACGGGTATGTTGAGAGCCAATGGGGCACTAGTTGGAAGAGGATGTGTAGGGGAGGCCCAGATCTCGACCCCTTCGAAAGGGTTTGGAGAATAATCAACCAGCTCCTCCTCCATAGCTGGCGCCAGATGTGATAACCACCCGTGAATGATGCAGAGCTATCGGCGACCGACCCAACATAGGATCCTAAGGCGGTTACAGAAGCATGAGTGGTCTGTCTACATAAGGATGCAGTCACATAGTAGCTTCTATCGGCGGAAAACCCTAACACTAGCCGTAGCTGACCTGCTTCAACACAAAGAGAGAGGAGCACATGGATCTCCATCCTGAGATATGTTGAACAAATGTCTAAACATGTATAAAAATCACTATCACATATATCTTGGACCTTAAACATATCTTGAAACTTAATTAAATCTCATTTCTATGGGATCAAATAGATTAGAGGATAAAATAAATAACATGTTACCATTAGAAACCTATGAGATGGAAATTAACTCAACATATAATAGCAGAGCTTCCTTGGATAACATATATGTCATAGCATATCTTCACTATATGTATGAAGTACTTTCACAACATTATATTGCTCCTGTGGTTGGCATATTTTCCTTTGTCATGATTCTAAATGAAGGACCCTTAAGTTATCTCTTCCATTGAACTAGCCCACAAGGACTTTTGAATCATGATACAATTTGAATACTTCTACCTTATTCCAAAGGGAAATCATCATGGAACACCACATAGCAAGGAGTTTAGTTATAAAATTTGTGCCTTGACCAATACCTAATTTTCATTTAATAATTAAAATATTGGAGAATAAAATTACTATACACACACCACAAACATCCTTCTCACTGGCTCCATCGAAGAATGCCCATACTATACAAGTCAATAGCTCCATATCTCTTATTAGCCTGATCTTCATCTATTTGAACAATTTCACTTTGTCAAGCTAAGCTGGTCTTGCACTGTGTGCAATAAATTTAGAGAAAACCACATAGTCTTCAAATAGACACTTGTTTTTCGCCAACCAAATTCCTACAATACAAAGATCAAAAGGACTTTAAGGGAAGAATAAATAAAACTTTGATTCCAATTCTAGAGACACTCTTCATGTTAAAAATGGAAACAAGAAATCTTGAAAATGGAATCAAGAAAGATTTTAATTTAATTTTCCCTCGATTAAATTAGAATAAAATTGCAATTACACATCACGTCACAACTTGTATGAGTTAAATAAGTTAGGATGACTTAGTTGGTTCAGTTAATTAGAGTTGAGGGTAAAACTAGAGGCATGTAGAGTGTCTCCTATATTATAGGAGCCCTAATTGAGTTTATTTCGAGTTGGAATTAATTAACTCAAATTATCTGAGTTAAATTCAGTTACACTAGTTCTAACTGATGGAGGAACTAGCAGGATGTTAGAAAGCGGGGTGTTTCTTCATGAGTTCAACTAGTTAAATAATAATTAACTCATAAATAACTCATGCATGTCAGTTCTGAGAAAGACCCAGTTGAGATTGGAGTTCAAGGGTAGTGTACTATCAATTTTATAATTATCTGAATTGTACAAGTGGTGCATGCATTCAGAGGAAGGCCCCTAATGGATTGCATAGTATGGATTGAGAATTTCCCTAATTAATTGATCCAGATATTTTTACTTCAAATATGCATACAAAATTTCATATAAAATAGAATGTAACCATGAAAGCATGTCACATGAAATAAGTAGAAATGAAAGGAAACCATGAAACGAAAAAGAAAACAGATTAGTAACAGAGTTCACCCAGTGTGGGCTATGTATCTAGACTCTGCTTAAAGTGGGGAGGTTGCTTTCATTAATCTTCAGCAAAAATAAAATTACATGCTTGTACAAAAGACACCTTATAGCTCCATTTTTGGGGATGCCATGAAAATGCACATCTCTGCTAGAGAAATAGACAATACCATTGAATTCCTTGCTCGAAATCATGAAAAAAGACAATAAAGTTGACCCCATTTTTACTTGGTCAAAATCTGGACCCTCGAGAATCTCAAAGATTCCCTCAAAGATTCATTCTCGCTAGTTGACTGAAATTCTACTGCCTAGATGTCAAATCTAAATTCATCAGTGTGTTCCTTTGCAAAATTCTAAGAAAAATAAATATATACTCGGTCTGGTTCTGAAACTATGAAAATTTAGCCCCAAGGGAATCTTTTAGATTCCTCAAGATTCCCGAAATACTCCTCCTTGCAAGTTTACTGAAGATATGTTGCTCAGATGAGGAAATTGAAAACGTTGTGGTGCTCCGTGTGAAATTCTGAGAAAAATGAATATAAACTTGGCATGAATATGTCACTATGAAATTTTTAATTCTAGGGAATCTTTTAGATTCATCACTGATTCTGAATGGAATATTTTGTCTCAAAATTCATGCCTGGATGGGCGCGGTTCCTCAGCTCTTGGTTCCACTACACTTTTTTTCTTCATTGATTCCCCCAGGCAAATGGAAATTTTGTTGGTTTAAATCACAAACCCAGGTAGACTTTAATGAGGACTAAACCATGCAGATCAAAACTATAAACTACAATAACCATGCCATATACACTGGTTTGTTTTGATTTTTCAGATTTTTGTTATATGGTTTGTTTCCCAAAACCATAATTACTCCATGTATTTTTTTAAGAAAATAACACATGCCTTTTAATATAACCACATTGGACTATTTTGGATTTTAATATTCGTTGGTTATTTTTATTTTTTTACTTAAAAATATTTTAATAACAATTTTTTTTAATTATGGTTATATAATTTTGTCTTATATAGTTTTTGTTTTATATGGGGTATTAAATTATTATTTTTTCTTTTTTGCAGGGGAAAGGAGCCTATGATGGAGCACCATGTGTCAATGGATGATGGGTTTCCATGTGGGTCCCACTTTTTGACTGGGATGCCATGTGGCATATTGTGGGCCCCTCTCTTTTTCCCTCTCTTATCAAACTTTAAACTGCAATAAGTTGATCATATAGACTCGGATTTCAGTGTCGGTTGTGCCACTGGAATCATATCAATGAGAGTTAAAACATGGTCTTATTTTCTCTTCCTTTTGAAGATTTTTATTTTTGAGATTTTCTTGAACCCTCTTGGGCCTTTGAGTGTCCTTGGAGCCACCTGGATCATTAATAAGGCCTAATTACCCAAGGAAACTGCACAAGGAAATAAGGACCTCGGAGGGAAGAAAATTGATTAAGTATTGAATCATGCTTGTCTAGGAATCATTGAGACAGATAGAGATAGTGAAAATTTTTCTCAGCTTGGAGAAAATCATTGTGATATTCTCATATTCTTTGACTTATGAAATATAAATATAGCGGGGTTTTTAGTTGAGTCTTTCCCCAGAAAAATATTTGTGTTGTGTGATTGAAATTATTTCTCATTCATGTTTTTTGAATTCAAGATCTAAATTAGTTTCCGCAAATGATAAAGTAGAAAAAAGTATAATTTTTTAGCATATTACAATTATCATTTTAA